>JARHVA010002453.1:0-600000 GCA_037957365.1 Torreya grandis
AGAGATAAATAGTTGCACCTATACTTGTACCAGTACATTGTCTAGTCTGTATCTTGGCTTGTATCCCTCTTCAAGATCAATCCTGAAGACAAACCACCACACACCATGTGGTGCTATGCCTGTGTCTAAATTTCTCCATTCTTAGCTTACTTTCTTCTACCATTGCTATACTCCCACTCAATCAGAAACCCCTGAGAGTGACCTGTAATCAAAACACAAACCTGCTCCCTGCAACCTTAGCTCTAATACTAGTTGTAAGGAAATCTAGAACAACAAACATGCTCTGATTCCAACTTGTCAGGATCTTGCTCCTCAATAAGAGCACAAATGATTACCTTGTATAAGCAACTAAACATGGAATTATATCAGAATTAACAAGTAACTATAATTCACAAATGACACAAAATATGAGAGACAATACACAATCTTGTATTAATACTCATGCCAGAAGGAAATACAATGAAGATGCCACAATCTTCCACACCTCTTAGATGTATAGATCTCTTTCCTTTAAGAGTTCACTCTCCTACCAAAAATGGTCCCAACACACAACTCAAACACAGAGTTGGTGCTCACCTCCAACTAGTCAGTAATAACCTTACCAGTACCAAACACTCAAAAGTACTTCAAGTAGATCTCCCATGAACTTGCAACAACCTGCAACTCAAATGATCTTACTTACCATGTAGAACTTCTCCCTGATCTTGCTGCCACCTGTAGATCAACTATTCTTACTTACCCATGTAGATCTCCTCCATGATCTTGTAACAACCTGCAGATCAAACCTAATCTTACATACCTGGAAGAACCCCTGTGATTCCACCAATGGAAGAGCTCTTCTGGTTCTACACTTTACAATACAGCCCATGAGTCTATTATATAGATCCCATGCATATAATAATTAGACAAGTGGCTCAAGACTCAAATTAGTCTTTAACATGCAAACAATTGGTTCAACAAACTATCTGTCAATAAGCAGTTTTGGAACCGCACAGGCGACCGACATCGGTCCCTGTCCATCTAGAAGTGACCGACATCAGCCGACTCCTGATTGATGTTAGTTGCTTCCTATTTCCACCTGACCGATGTCAGTTGGCTTAACCGACGCCGGTGACTATGACACTCAGCAACCTCCTCCTCCATGTTTGCATCAGTGAAGCTTTTAGCTCCACAACTTAACAGTAAGCATTAAGTTACACTATAATTTTGGAGCAATCATAATTTTTCCAATTTTAAAACTCATTATAAAACTCATTTCCTCACAACTCAAACCCTATCTAGGAAAAATATCACTAAGAGGTAGTAGTTTTATGTGAACTAGTCATATACTATTTGCTCTAAGCTTAGTAAACTGATGTCGACCTTTTCTGGAGGTTCACCTCAATTCACCAAGGTTCCATAGCTTAGAGGTGATCCCATTATGTACATTAAGGAACAATTATGACTTCTAATTTTATGGTGTGTTTGTGTTGTTATCTTCATCTATGTGTACTTCCAATAGTATAATCTTGTCTCAAAAATTCACACCATGATATACCTCTGATACTTGAGCCCATTTTGACAATCAAACATAGAGTAGATTGCTCAAAGACAAAACATGTTCCAAAGAGTAAGCACACTTGAATAATATGGGAAAAAACACATCTCAGATAAAATCACATTAATTACATGAAATTTAGGGATATCACATTATTTATGAATCATTATAAACCTCTGAGAATGACTACCATGAATACAAAATAAAAACTTGTAGCAAGATCCACTAGAATAGCTTATACACCAAGACATTCTTCCTCCAAGTGAAGGAATTTCATATAGATGATTTAAATAATTAAACCACCATGAAATGGATATATATGACCTATAAAAACCACCCTCAAAACCATTCCTCTCCATCAATTTCTAAAATGGAGAAATAGGTTTAACAACAAACCCCTCTCTAACGAATAGGCCATAGTGACCTGCTATCACTCTTAATGATTGTTAATAAATAATAGGCCACCAATATGAAAAAAATTACTCTAATTTATATCTTACTATGACCCTTAATAATTTCCAATTTTTCATCTCTTAGCTCTCTCTCTCTCTCTCTCTCTCTCTCTCTCTCTCTCTCTCTCTCTCTCTCTCTCTCTCTCTCTCTCTCTCTCTCTCTCTCTCTCTCTCTCTCTCTCTCTCTCTGCCATACCATTCATTTCAAATTTGCCTTCCTGAGCTTGTGAAGGAAACAATGGAGGAAAACAGATTTATAGAGTTTAAATTTTACTCTAAACTTGGTAAAAATATGAAAAATTATTTTAGGGATCCAAAAATACACTTATGAACCATTTGTAACTAAAAAATGATCTTGCAAAGTCATATAAGTGCTTGTAAAGTGTCCTTTTGCTAAGATTAGGTGTTGAACTGTACATGCTATCAAAATATGACTACCCTTGAACATTCTCTGACCAATATATGATACCAAGGATGTTGGGAATATTATTTAAATATTTTCTCCTTGAATTGGTATGTCCAACTCTTCCAAATGGGCCAAAAAGTAAGGTTTTGACTATAAGAGTCAAATAAAGGTTAGTGCTTGATAATATGACATTAAATACACCTAAATAACTTTTTATAATGAATTTTAACTATACTAATCCTTTTATTATGTTTTATCATTCCAAGACCTTGAGATTAACCATAAGACTAGACAAGTGAACATAAGACCAAAACTTGGACAAGACTAGACAAGGACAAACATGGCTATATGGAACTACATGACCATTTAAGACCATGAGAAAAATTTGACAACCCTATGGAGTTTCAATATAAGGGGTGACCAATTTTTACTTGGGGTCAAAATTTAGTCAACATTCTTGGTGATTCACAGGGGTAGCATGCCTACAATGCTAATGGATTAGTAGCCTTCTCCTTCCATTAGGCCATAGAATTACTCTTCTTCTACAACATAAACTAAAATGACTTTTAAAGATTTAAAACTCATACCAAATCAAACAATAAGAAATTAACACAAACTGTTCTAAAGGCATTTAGAAAAAACCACACACAAAGACACAAAAAAACACACCTAACCTAATATGTACAGACCTTAAAACATGTTTGAGGTGATGAAACACTTCTTATTGCTTCAACCAAGATCAAAAAGGATGTTTATTGAGTCATAAATACTCCATGAGATTAATTCACCATATGATGGATACTTGTAAAAAAAACTACTTTTTAAGGTGTTCAAAAGACTTACCACTCATAGGAGCTCTACTAGTTTCAAGTTGATCACTTGAAACTCCATTGAATAGTCCTTCTAGCTCTCCATTAGGTTTGATTGACAGTGCATCCTTGTTGATATTATTGATGTTCATTTGATGCTTCTCAAGTTGCTTCTTGGAAGTCATATAAGTTGTCTCAACTTCACCTTCATCTAGAACATGATGTGCTTGATGTCTAAGACTCTCAAACTTGTCTTATTACTTGATAAACATTTATGCAAATAACTCAATGTTAGACTTCTACCTAGGCTATTTTTCAACCACACAAACTTATACCTTGGTCTGATTGAACTCTTACAATACTTTAGTTTGTTTGACAATGACCTAGACCTCTTTGTCATACTCAATAGGTCCACCAATGACCTCACTATCAAGCTCATGTTCTTTAGGAAGGAGAATTGCTTTACTTATTTGTTCAAACTCTTATACTATGGCATGAAACTACTACCATAGATCATATTTTTCTAGATGACTATCATATTTATGAATTCCTTCACCTTGAATAGGCATAAATTCATTATCTTTGACATCTTCATCCTCTATCACACTTTAAAAATAATCATCATCATACATATGAATACGATAGTTACCTTTTGCAACTTGTTGAAGAGTACTCTCAAGACTTACCTCAGAATGTTCATCACCTTCATCTTGAATGATGTATGTTCCAAGTCATATCTCTTCCATGAAATTATAGGGATCATACTCATATGTCTCAATACCATATTAATCTAAAAATAAATCAAAAATACCTTCAAGTTTGGAAGATGCTCCATCATCTATGACATACTCTTCTTGCTCATGGATAGTACAATTCAAATTAGAACTAGCTTCCACATATGGTTCAATGTGGAACTTGGCCAATGGTTGTGTCCTTATTATCACCTTAGATCCATATCTTATTCTAAAATCCAATAAAGACCAATCAATAGAAACATACCCTCCTATTTTGGTAGTGAAGTCTCTTGATAGAAAAATAACAAAGTGTGCAGGGAGATCTACCACCACTATGCCTTGGAGAACTGGAAAACTTGGGAAGTCATGAAAGAATACCTTCAAAACTTTGATGATCCTTATTAAATTGGTTGGTGTCCCATAAATTTTCAATACTCCTTTGATATATATCTCATATTTCAATCCTAACTTGTCTACAACTAGTTTGGGTATGACTGAAGTGTTTGCCCCACTATCCACAATGCAATTATGAACTAGTTTGTTTCTCATAATGAGGGTAAGATAGAAAGGTGGAGGCTTTTTATATTTTGTGGAAGGTCCAAAAATATAAGTAGGTAAATTTATGAGGGATACAGCACCATGTACTGATAGTGGGGGAGATATATGAAGTTGGGATAACTACTCTTGAAGTAATTATTTAGATTGGGCATATGGAGTAGTTCCCAAAGAGATATGCCTCTTTTAGTGTTCTTTAAAGAATTAATGGTATTCAAATTAGAGACACTAAATTTTTATTTCATACTTTTAGGCAATGAAGTACCTTGAACTTGAGGCAATGAAGATTGGGTCACCCTTCCCAAGTTTTAATTTTGAGGAGCTGCAGGACTTGTAGAGGCTGCCACATTTGTATTCACACCTTGTTGCCTTGAAGGAGGATTATTTGAACTTGTATCCACATCTTCAAAATTTCCCAAAGATATTCTCTTTATCCTTGTGTTGTCTAAAACTAAGGTACTTTGGTTTAGGACAAATCTATCCTCTACTTGAAAGTTTTCAAGGCTCACTCTTTGACCACGACACTCTCATGTGATTTTAATTGCATGAAGCTCTCATCTTCCACAATCAAGTGAGGAGTAGTCCATCCCTTACCTACCAAATCTTTTCCTTCACCCTGAGTCACATTCATGTACTATCCTTGAGGATACCATTCTTCTCCTTGAATTAAGTTATTATGTACTATAACCATGGCTCTTATGTTGAGAGTATAATTTAGATTATAGGCATTGGGTGGAATATTGAAATTAGACTATCCTTGTTACCTCCCTCAACTATTATGATAAGGTGTAAATATATTTTCTTATGGAGGTTAGTATTAGAAGTTTTGGTGAGCTCCAAATTGTTGATTTAGTTGCCTAATTTGATCCTCTAAAGCTTTACATCTTGTTTCCCAATCAATGGCATCATTTGATTTCTTTGGAGAATATTTAGGTTTGTTGCTTGAACTTGAAAGTGTAACAAGACATGGTAGAATAGAAAAAATATTAGGAAATATAGGAATTGAGACCTTTAGAGGGAGTTTATAATCTTGAATCAAACCATTCTCAGCTCTAATAGCTATATCATAAGCCTTAGGTAAAGTATATCCACCCATGGACTAAAACATGACAACTACATCAGTCCTAATAACTCTTAGGCATGTTGGGAAAACAAAACTTGCAGGGGGTTTCATGGGAGGTGGTAGCTTATTCTTTAAAACCTCTCATTAAAATCATGCATATTTTCCTTGGGCCCTCTTTGAATGACATTCAACTAATGAATCAGTGATGTATGATCACTCTTATCTTTAAAACTTTGAGTCAACAACTCTCCTACTCATCACAAGTAGTGATGCATCCTCCTAATGAGGTTCTATACCAATCAAGATATTTTTACCTAAGAAACATGGAAATAAATCTGATTTTTGTGTTGATCTTAGTGATAAATGGAAATTATATAAGTTAGAAATGTATCTAATATGCTCAATTGGGGTGATAGGACCTTCCCCATTGAAATAAGGATCAATTTTGGTGGCATTAGGAGGGATATCATCATAGGCATTAAGTTTTATGAGATTTTTAGTATTGAAGGATGGGAAAGCATGTTGCATAGCCATGTTTCTTTCAAATTCTTATTCACTCTCTTGCTCTTCTTGACTTTCAAAATCTTCTTGTTATTTAGGCTCTTCAAGTGTCAAGATAGGCTCAGGATATTGAACTTTAAGAGGAAGTTCAGGTTGAGGGAATGAATTTTTAGGATGATTAATTCTAATATCACCTAATATAGTCTTCAACTAGATGTTATACCTTTAGTGGAGTCACCAAATGCTGAGTAGAAAACACTTACGCAAATATGATGTTATCAAGACCAATATTCACCTTGACAATAAGTGCTTAGGATAGTAGTCCCATTGGGTGTGCTATAAGTATCCTCACTCAATTTTTCACCCTTTGATAAGGTAGTTCAATCCTTATCCAAATTGAGTGGAAAATGGGATTACCCCTAAACCTATGGGTTGTTTATAGCAGGGGTAAACCTCCATATTGAAGGGATAGCTCCTTATATTTTTCTATCTAATATCATCACATGTAATACTAATATTGTTTGGATGAAAAGTGAGAGAGATAACATAAATAAAACCTAAAATAATGAGGTGATTCACCAAGTTAATATCCAAAATACCACCATGTACTTGCACTATAAAATATGACTAGCAAAACTGACTTCAACATCAAGGTTTCTCTAACATAAGTATTTAAAACATAAAGGTAATATGCCATGAAATTATCAAGGTGAATGAATAAGAGGATTGATGGTAGACATTATTATCTTTTTCCTACACTTAAAGACATAAAAATATGCTATATACACTTCATGTGACCTCTTGTAGAGCAGACTAGCATGAAACATGACAGAGTAATATTAACACAAGGATATATGATTATCACTTGTCATTCAACTATGCACTACTTCACACAATTAGACAAGAAGTTTAGATGTGAAAAATAGATTTAAATATTTTATTTAAATAAAATAATATTACTCAAACCATCAAGGCTTCACCATACCATGTATGGATTCTAAAAACTTATGCAAAAGTGGTTGCTTATATAGATAAGTGTGAAGAGAGAGAGGGGTGTAGTAAAAGATAATTGAAAAGTGTCCATGAGTTACAAAAAAATGTAGAGCTATGAGATACTATAAAAATACATCCAAGACCATGTATCTCACTCTTAAAGAAGCTCAAACCTTCTAAGTGGTGTAGGGGAAGCAAATTAGCCAGACATATTGACTAGCTCCTTGAAAACTGCCCTTCTTTGCATAAAAGGAGTAACAAAGAGACTTTCCAATCATTAATTTTCCATCAAATTATCTTAATAAAATCATTATACATCTTCAATGCCTTATGAAACCCCTCTAATCTAACATCCATCATTAATGTTCATAGTTGTCTTGAAACTCTTCATCTCCCATGCCTAGCTTGGTCCAAATGGCCCAAAACTTGAGTTATTATTATTAAAATCATCCTATCTCCCTTAATGGTCTTAAAATATGTTTTTAGGTTTTAAACAAACCATTTTTTTCCCTTTAACAAATCCTAATAATTCTTTTTGCTCCTTAAGCCTTCACTAGGCCTATTTTCTTTGTAGCTCAAAAAACCTATAAACCTCCTTGTCTAGTGAGTTGTATGAATGATAATGAGAAAAAAGAATATTATAGGACCAATTATGTCTTTATGTCTCCACATAAAATTTCACCCCCTGACACTAAGTGTAAGTCTATCATTTTTGCCTTTCTCTCTTTTGAATTAGGCCTCCTTGTGTATAACCCTATTTTCTTGATAGAGACTTCTACCACACATGTTAAATCACCCAAAAGAATGTTATTCACTTTACATAGGACATAAAAGACCTCCTTTTCAATTTTTGGGTCTTGAGACCCTATGGAAGTATGCAAACCAATAAATCACCTTATTACATAGTCTCATTTTAAGCCCATTTGAGACTACCTTGGAAAATGGGCCTGGTTTGATCACATACATAACCTATTATGAATTTTTTTGAAAGTATATAGCTATAAAACATCCCAAATAAACTCATATAATTATTGTAAACTTCTCTTCTTAGAACACCTACAAAACACCAAAAACACACAAAATAAGGCATTTATAACAATCTGTACAAGTGACATTAACATCAAATTACATGTGGAAAACCTCATTTGAGTCCTAAAAATACAATAGGTTTCAAGATAAAACTATGGCATTATATGTGATTTTAAGGTCCATTTTCCTTGACTGGTCACTATCAGGGTTTTAAATGGGTTTAAACCCTGTTTGGAGTCTTAACAATTGTTCATACAAAATAAATCATCAATTAAAATCTTTTGACTTGAAAAACATTCTTGATTGACCTAATCAACTATCCCAAATAAATCAAATTCTCATGAAATGTGTGATTTATGGTATGAGCATCTAAATTTGCTCCTCAAATGGCATGCTTAGTGTTTCTTAAGCATGAGATAGGTCCAAATTAGGTTTTGGGCATCAAAATTTCATCTAACTATTGGGAGAGGTTCAAACACATCTCAAACAATTCCCTTCATGATTATAAATGCCTTGTTAGTGATCATCACTTCTATGTATGCATTTGGTATACTGGTTAGGGGACTTGAGGTTTAGGCTTGTCTCTTCTTTGCTAGACCTCAAGGGCACTTGAGTTGAAAACTAAGTGTTGATACCTCCTAAAAGTGTATGGAGACCTTTTCTATGCCTATGTACCACCTCAAGGACTCTCCATCAGGTATGTCATTTTTTTTTGTGCTTTTTAGTTCAAATGAACCCCTTAGTCTCTTGACTTCCCCTTGATAATGGAGTGGGCAAGGTCTAAGACAAAATAGTTGTGATCATAGGAGTCCAAGAAGGGAGGTTAAATCAAGTGTTAGAACATGTAACAAAACTTAATAAGAACACACTAACACTTATAAGCCTAATTAATGAAAAAAATCAAATGAAAAGCATAATTAAAATGTAAAAGACACACAATCTCTTACCTTTCTTGTGAGATAAAAATGATTTATTGAGTGGGTTGCTCTGTTTATGTTCAAAGAGTTTTTGGCAATAGAGTTTGTGTAACTCCCTCTCTCATTGGCACCATTATGGCTTGTGTTGGTTTGGTGTGGTTTGGCTCACTATTTTGGCATTATAACACTATTGATATGAATCTCATCCAACAAAACTTGTATTATATCTCTACAATATCCAAGTTTTTTTAAAATAGGAAAAGGCTTGTATTTATAGCAAATTGATCTAACCCCAACCCAAGGTGAGTCAAGATGGAGTTAAGGCTTGGAATGGGTTCAAACCTAACCTAAGTGAGTCAAATGTAACCCTAGTAGAGTTAATAGTTTCCAATTAATAATGATTTGCAATGAATAAGTATCTGTCTCCAAAATGAGATATTTTAGGATATTTCCAAAGGCTTGACAACTCACAAAAGGTAATCATGAAAAGCTATGATATTTCATATTTTTGAATTTCCTTTTTAAGTAATTCTTTAATTTCACATGGATAATTCAACTTGGCATTTAATTTGGTTTAGCTTTTTAATTAATTCTAATTATCCATTTAGATTTTCAAGATTTGATGTTTGTTCATGTACCCCACTTAATAGGTCCAGAGGCCAAATTGATTGTTGTGATGTCAAAAGATGATTAAGGTTGACTTTTTGAAAGGTTATGATTGCATACGATAGGATACCCCAATTAGAGATGTCTCAACATAATTATAAGCCTTGATGAATGATTCACAATTAAATTTGAGATGTTTAATAATTCTTAGGCTTAATTTGTAATGGTTGGTAGGAATCGGTCTTAAGTCTAGTTAAAAGCTAGTGGTGGCTAGTTTTAGGTGTCTACAATTTGCTCATGTTTGGGAAGGTGTTACAAGCTATAGGAATAGTACCATCTTATCAAATAATGAAAAGGTCTTATATGCCTATGAATTTAATGGTAATGGATGAAATGTAGGTGCCCCCTCGAGGGAACGATTGGCAAAGGGGTCAAAAATTGATCCCTTGAACGGAGGAAAAGAGTGGACTAAAAAGATGAAAGGGGTGAAAAAGATTCATTTTCCCATAGGTAGTTATAATTAGTGGCATATGGAGCTACCTTAGTTGGGTAGGTAAATAAGATGATTTTCCCATAGGCAGTTATAATCATTGGCATAGGTAGAACATAAAAAGGTAATGATTTACCCAAAAGTAGCTATAATCATTAAAAATAGCTTAAGGTAACAAGAGAATGATTTGACCAAAGGTGGTTAGAATCATTTAAAATAAAAACCATGATTTACCCACAGATAGTTATAATCATTGGTAGGATAAAAACATGGCCCAATTGGGTGGATAGAAAAAATGGTTTGCCCAAAGGTGGTTATAAGCATTATCATAATGAAAACATGCCCTAGTTGGGTAGAAGAAATATAATGATTTACACAAAGGTGGTTATAATCATTAACCTTAAAATATAGGGAAACATAATGATTTAACCAAAGGTGGTTATAATCATCAACCATTAAATATATGGAAAACATAATGATTTTCCCAAAGGTAGTTAGAATCATTAATAATGAAAATGGGATGTTATACAATGATTTGCCCATAGGCAATTATAAGCACTATACCCTAATAGTGGCAAACATGATATGGAATACGATGGCAAATTATTATAGAGGACAAAAATGAATTTATAAAACCTACAAGTAGGGAGATGCTCATCTAAACTAGAAAGGAAGATAATTCTTTCATTATTTGATTACTCTATGTAGGATATGATTTGGATTAGATTCATGAATGATTTGGTATGAAGGAGATATATCATTTCCTCATTGACATGTAGACTCTTGGAGCTGACTTTTTTTGTAACACATGATGGTAGGCATCATGATAGAATACCATGATAACTTGGCTAAAATATGCATAAGGATTGACATGCAATCCAATACTCCATTGAAAACAATACACCAATGATAAAAAACCATGATGAAAAATGTAGTCATATAAATATGGATGGATTCAAGAATAAGGTGAAAGGAATCACCTAATGAATGCACATAGATTGAATAAAGGCACAAAAAGAAAGGAAACAAATAGGCAAACAAATAAATAGACAAATAAAACAACCAAAATAATAAAAAACAAAAAAAAATAAAGAGAATAAAACACAAAAAAAAATGGAATGAAAGATGATGGGCATTTCCCATAAATGATAAAAGACAAAAAAACAAACACACAAAATAGGGAAATAAAAGAAAAGGAAGGGGGTGGCCAAGCTGAATCTAGATGCATTAGTTAAGTGGATGTTGCCTACATAGTTCCATAGACATGATATCCAATAAAACTTTAGGCTAAATGTAGTTCTCCTAAGAAATGGGATAAAATAAAAGTGATGATTGAGAAACACATGAGGAATGTTGTATAATAAATATGGAAATAGGCTCACTTAATAGCAAGAGCATGAGATGTTGGACTGATAAGAATGGGGAAACTAAATGACAAGTGGTTACTTGTGAATTAGATAGGGATCCTAAAATCCTTAATGCAAGAGAATTGGTCAATGTTTAGGATTTTTTAGATCAGTTTTTAAATGTTTTTGGAATTTTCTATGTATCTCACCTTGATGGAGAATTATGAGAGACTAAACTATCCAATCTCTCAAAATGATGAGATCATTCAAACTTAATTTGATTTAAAAATGGTGAGAGCATTCAAAATTAAAGTGCTCATAAAATGGTGAGATCATGATTTAGGTTGTTCACAAAATGATGAGAGTGTTTAAATAGCAAGAGCATGGCAAAGAGGTGACTGAGCCAACCTCAACTAGATTGAGAACTACCTACAAAGTCCTAGGATGGGACCTCAATTCACTATAGTGCCACCTTATAGTAGAGGAATCTGACTAGATAGTAGCCAATTCAAACAAAATAGGCACATTAGGTAAATGACATAGTACATCAACATAAGCATGATAAGGTGGTAATTTAAGGCAAGATGAACAAGTATTGACCCTAATTTTCCCATAGATGGTTATAATTAGGAAACAACAACATAAGTCAATGATACTAATTTTCCTATAAGTGGTTATAATTAGTAGCATGATGGTGAGACACTAATTTTCCCAAAGGCAGTTATAAGCAGGCCCAAATGGTATATAATGAAACTAGAAATGAATGATGCAACTACCAAACCACTATCATACTGATCCAAAATATGGCATCTATTTATAATGCTGAAATAAAGTTTGAAACTTGATCAAAATCTTCATGCTAAAAGTGGGCATGGAGCCAATGGAATGGAACCAAGGGCAAAGGGATGGTTAGGGAGTGAAAAGAACTCAATCAAAAGGAAAGGTATGAGAGAACAATATGGTATAATGATGTGGTATAAGGAATAATGTTGATATTATGGTCAAACTAAAATAGGCCTCATAAATAATGCATCAGGTCTCTCAAGTGAAGTAACACTTGAGGTGTATAATGTTCATTGGTTCATCAAGTTCATCCCCATCTAGTGTAGCAAGCCTATATGCTATAACATCATAGTTTTCAATAATGATGAATGAGCCTATCCAGTTGGGTTTGAACTTGACCTTATGTTTCTTCTTGGCCATTGCATTTTATTGTTGTTTTGTAAGGACAAGATCACCAAGCTCAAATTCTCTGTGTTTGATACACTGATTTTAGTGTCCAAAGAGTCAGTTCTGGTATGCTTAAAGGTTATTAACTATGACCACACATTTCTCATCAAGTATCTCCAACTCTTTTAGGTGAGCTACTCGATGGTCTTGATCATCTAGTACATGCTTCAAAGAGATGTGTAAAGAAGGTAACTCAACCTAAATAAGATGAATGACCTTGGTGCCATAAACAAGTGAATATAAAGTGGCTCCTATTGGAGTATGGTGACTAGTATGGTATGCCCAAAGGGCAAAAAATATTTGGAGGTGTCAATCATAGCCAACATCATTAAAAATATTTTTGAAGATGTTGATAATGGTTTTTTTTAATAATTCAACCTAGCCATTACCTTGAGGGTAATATGTAATTGAAAATTGTCGAGTAATTTTGCACTTGGTACGTAGCAATTTGACATATTTGTTTCTAAATGAGCCACCATTATTAGATAGAATATAGGAATGAATACCATAGTGTTAAATGAGATGGTTGAAAATGAATTTGGAAATTTACTTTCCAGTCAAGTAAGTGAGGGGTATAACTTCAACCCACTTAGTGATGTGTTTGATGGTGGTATGAATATGTTTATGGCCATTAAATGAGGCTGGTTTTATCTTCCTAATGATATCAAGGCCCCATTTAATAAATGGCCATGGTGTAAGCATTGGTTTCAAAGTCTTGGCTAGGTCATGAATCATATTGGCATGCCTTTGACATTTGTCACACTTTTTGGCATACACACCTACATCTACCTTCATCATTAGCCAATAGTACCCATTATGAAAGAGATTTTTAGATAGGATGGCCTCATTTATCTGGGCTCCACATACTCCTTCATGAATTTATTAAAATACTAATGTATATTCTGCCAAAGTTAAAAAATAAAATAGAGTTCCATCAAAACTATGGTAGTAAAAATTTAGTTCAATTAAGGTATAACATGCCACATGATGGGTAAAGACCTTGGATTATTTGTAGGAGAGGTCTAGTGGCATTATTTGGTCATGAAAATAGGCATAAAGGTCTGAATACCATATAGAGTTTGTACCAACAATATCATAGATCATTATGATTGTTAAAGGTTCATGAGCTGGCATTAGCATATTTTCAACAAGGAATTGGTATTCTTTTGTCATATCTATATGTCAAATCAAATATCCAATGATGGCCATGGCATCTACTATTATATTACTAGCCCTTTGTATATGTTCAAACTATACATCAATAATTTGTTGTTTGAGAGTGTTGACCATGGCCTTGTAAGGTACCAGTTTGTCATCCTTGGTCTAAAAATGGTCTATAACCTAATTGATGATTAACTAAGAATCACCATAAACCTTGGGATGTTATATGTTCCATTGTATTGAATGTCAAATTCCTACAAGTGATTAATATTAATCCATGTTATTAGTATAAGGAAAGCTAATCCATAATGATTTAGAGATTAGATCCCGCTATGGTGTAATAAATAGGTCTACCCTTGATTCATGTGCTATGAATGATCCATCAAAATACAAATTCTAGTGTTTCTCCTCAAGAGGTGTTTCAATGATGGTCATAATGGATTCATTTAGGAATTAGAATGTTAACACTTTTGTATCTACAAGGGGTACTTCAACAAGCTAATTTTTAAGAACTTGCCCCTTGATGGATTTTTGGTTGATATATTTTATCTCAAATTCACTTAATCAAATGATCTATTTGGCCATGAGGCCTTGTAAAGCTATTTTATATAGTAGATAATTGAGTGGATCTACTATTGAAATAACCATGGTCTTGTTATTTATCATGTAATTTTGTAATTTATGTACTACAAAGACCATAGCTAAATAAGCTTTTTCAAAGGGCATTTAATTATGTTCATACATGACTAGTTTATGACTTTAAAAGTACACAACATGCTCCTTTCCATTATCATCATGTTGAGATAGAATTTCCCCCAGGGCTTTATTTATAGATGATAGGTATAGTAAGAATAAATTTTATGGCATTGGTGGTAATAAAATAGGTGGATTTATAAGATAGTCCTTCAGTAGCTAAAAATATTTATGGCATTGGTCATCCCAATGAAATGTAACACCCTTATAAATGGCACTTGTTGGCCACCTAAGATATGAAGCATCTAATAGATTGGATCTTAACCTAAAAACTATAGAGTTGCTTCAAATTATTCGATGGTGGCATTTTTATGATGGCTTGTACTTTGGTTGGATAAAATTTAATACCTCGATGAGACATAATGAAGCCAAGAAATTTGCCTAAAGTAACTCTAAAAATGCACTTTTGGGGATTAAGTCAGACCTTGTATTTATGAAGTCTCTCAAATATCCTTCATAGTGTTTCTAGATGATCAACCCTAGTCTTTGATTTACCTAGGATGTCATCAATGTAAGATTCAATAATGTCATGGATCATATCATGAAATATGATAGTCATGACTCTTTGGTATGTGGATCCAACATTTTTGAGACCAAATGGCATAACCTGATAATAAAACATTCCCTAGGGTGTGGTGAATGTTGTTTTATATTGGTCTTCTAATGTAATCTAGATCTGGTTGTACCCTAAAAATCCATACATCAGTGAAAGCACTTCATTACCCACTATGGAGTCAACAATCATGTTAATGTTTGGTAGAGGAAAGCCATTCTTGGGGTAGGACTTGTTGATATCTCTAAAATTGGTGTAGATCCTAATTGATTCTAGATTTTTATTAACTAGTAAAACATTCAAGATCCACTTTGAGTAATCAATTGATCGAATACCTCTAGCTTCCAAGATTTTTTCCAACTCTTTCTTCACTAATATAATAATTAAAGGATGCATCTTGTGTAATGTTTTTTATAGGTTTAACATTAGGATGTACCACAAGGTGGTGCACAACCAAGGTAGGGTCCAAACTTGGCATGTCTAAGTAGGCACAATAAAATATGTCAACAAATTTCCTCAACAAGGTGGTAAATACTTCACATTCTTCTTCAGTGAGGGACATGTTGAATTTGATCCATTTTGGATCATCTAGAGTCCCAATATTAAATTTTGTAGTATCTTCCATAAGAAGTGTTGAACCATCTTCTAAAATGGTCTAAAAATATTTGAACTAACCTAAAATGTCAGATCCCTTTATTGGGATTGGCTCCTCAAGTTATTTAAGGTATGAGGAATAAAAATTCTTAGTGGTAAGGATGGCCATGTGACAAACATTGTCAAGAACTCTTAGATGATTCGATGAAAATCTTGTTGTTCTTCAAAACTAAACTTGGACCCATATGCAAATTCATCATTGGTGGTCTCTTGAGCTATGTTTGAGTAAGGTTGAACACCCCCATCTAATGGAACCTAAAATAGGTTTTGACCACCAAATTGGCCTTTCTATTTACTATTTCCCTAGTCCAAAACTAGATCGAAGAGGTTTTCACTTTGGGACCTCGATGTTTTATTTAATTATTTTTGGCTAAGTTTGTTCATCTGCTCTTCAAAATAGGCTTCAGGATCCAACTTTACTAAGAACCCTTATTTGTGGTCTCCCAACAAAACATTATCCCTTAGTCTTAAAAATCATAGTAGGCCTCATCATTCTAAAACTCATTGATTGACATTATTGAATCTTGTTGGTCCTAGTCTCTAAGTTGAGGATAATATAAAGGAAGTGAGTTGTGGTGAATAACTAGTCTAAAGGTACAAATGAAATTGGTATCAAACAAATTAGTATTTACTAGGTCATCAAAAGGGCTATGATCAGATTCTACTTCATTGTTAGCATTTTCATCACTAGGCATTGGAATTAAAACATGAATAAGGTATATGGGGCCACTCCCAGGCAATTTAAATCTAAGACCATAAGTTCCTTTACACCGAGTAGAAAAAAATGGCTCAAGTAGACCCTGTTGATTTAGCCCAAGGTTGCCTCCTTCATAGGCATACTTCTCCATGATTTTGTTTGAAATGGGATACTTAGTATTTAGGTAACAGTTGGCCAATTTATCATTATACAACTAAGATTCATCATTTACAAGTGGGTCTTATTGTTGGTTAGTGTCGAGTGTGAAAATGATAGGTGTTGGACTATGCATTTTGCCTTTGCCTTTTATTTTCCATTCCATGTAAGGTGGTTTGGATTTAGGTCTTCCATAGGACTTAGGGTTTTATGTAAGCTTATCAATGTGGAATGTATCATGGGTCAAATATTAATTTGGGTCATTAGTTGAGAAGGTATAATGATTAGATATTTCAAGAGGTGGCATGTGGGATAATGAATCAAGGGTCTTTGGATTGATACAATTGGCATATGGGGAATTGACAAGTTTATTTTATCCTTTTTAAGAACTATATTTAATCTAAATGGTGGTTATAACTTTGGTACTCAGCCTCCAAATGATTGCAATGTTTATATGGCTACAAATCTCCATGTATAATAACCTCCGTACCTAAATGGAAGAACTTGATACATTGGTGAAATGTTGAATGGATTACATGAATATAATTTATCAAAGGTCTACCCCAAATCATATTATATGACAAATAGATGTATAACACATGGCATAGTGTATCATGGGTCAAGGGCCCAATGATAACTAACAAGCTAATGGTGCCTTGTGATTCCTATTCTTCATTGTCATAGGCCTTGATTGTGATCATTTTGGTTCAATATCGGATGTCATATACTCAAGAAGCTTGATGAGATTTAGAGACACAATATTTAGACCTAATCTATTGTCTATGAGAACACATTTCACTTTGTGTCACGTTATGACAACTTCAATGTGCAATGGATTATTATGCAATGGGCCAAGGGATGACATATCACTTTAGTTGAAGGTTAATTATTGGCTTGGGGCTAAGTGCCCAACCAAAACTTGAAATTTGTCTAGAGATATGTCATTAAGAACTTAGGATTATCCAAATAAATTTGTTAAGATATTCTTGTGGATAGTGGATGTACACAACAAATCCAAAATGGATATTTATGTGGACATATTCTATAATTATTCCATAATATCAAATGACTTTTATTACATAGTGACAAATGGATTATTCCTAGCCAGAGTGGTGGGTTAGATGGGTGAAGTGGCAAATGGATATGGGCTTGGTATGGTAATTTTCAATCACTGAGTTGTGATTGCATAATTAGATTAGATACAAGACCATTATTGCTATCAAATGATGGTGGAGGGGGACCTGATAGCATAAGTCTTGGTTATCGAGGTACTTATGTGTGTTCATGAGGCAAGGAAAAGTTATCCAAATGAGGTCCAAAAGTAGTGATTATTATTTGTTAGTATGTTTGTATGTGGTCCTAAGTTAAGAAAAGATCACTAGTATGGGTTGGTTGATTAAAATTGATTAGTAACGATCTTTTCTTATTGGTATTTGGTTTTAGATTGATGGAAATGGTGGAAACATGACCTCCCACAATATGAACTACAACCTTGTTGTAGTCATGTGCAACTACATGGTAGGTCTATTGGTTGTTAGCATCATTTTGGCCTTGGTTCCATCCATTCAATTGACATTATTGGTTCTGATGGTTTTATTGGTTCTAATTTGGTTGTTGATACTATTTTTATTATTATTCTAGCCTTTATTGCTACTATTTTTGGTTGTTGTGTTGTGGAAAGGGGTTTTGATGAATTCCTAGATTCTGATTAGATGTGGAAGCTCTATTATCCAATGTTATCTCTCTATTTTTCCAACATATTATGAATCAAAAATTTAATTTGCACACAATGATGCAAATTATGTCCATTAACCTAATTATATACACAAAATTAATTTTATCAACACCAATCTAGATAAGGAATGCCCTTAAGATAATGTTTTAGAATAGGCCAACTAATCAGATTAGCAACTGTGAGCTTGTGAAACATAGATTCAATGGGCTATCCAAGATCATTAAAGATGTGATGTGTAGGTATAATTATTCTTTGATGAGGGTTTTACAAATGCAAAGGTTGATACATTTTTTGCATTAGTCTAGGCTACTGCACTTGCTGCATTTACCAAAGAGGTTGTTGGTTAGGAGTAATTTATATATATGATGTAGGATGAGTAGATGGTGTTTTCATAATTTGGAAATTTCATGACTTGGTTACCCCATTTATAAAAACAAAAACATTCTTGTTGTGATTTAATGACTTGGACTTTTCATAATTATTGGCCTATGTTGGTTGTGATGCTTACACTTAAATTTGGTTCTGATTTTGGCCATTTCTTTTGTTTGTAGTTTGGTTTTGATTTGATGAGGTGAGATTCATGATCCATTTGTTAATAGGGATCTTTCAATCAATAAAAATTTGTCAATGAATTCCTTAAAAGTGTGTACACACTTCAGTTCTAGGTGTTAAGATATCTTATTATGTACATTCTTGGTAAACATAGTGGCTAATTATTTATCTGGTAAACTATGAATGAACTTGTTGTTAAGTGCTCTCCATCACTATAGATAACATTAAAAGTTTTAATTGGCCTTTTTTTAAGCTTAAATCAAATATAATAATGAAATATCACGTTCAATATTATAGGAGAATTGTTATACAATTTTTTTTGAAAGATCATCAAAATCAGAAATTGATCTTGGCCAATTTTAGAACCCACTCCAAATCTTGTCCTACTAAACTCTTTGGGAACAATAATAGGAGGTATATGTCATTGTAGGCCACTAGTTATAAGTAAATGAATAATTTCATTAAATGAGCCTTAGGGTCTCCTTTACCCTTATATTTGTCAAACTTTGATGGTTCATACCCTAGAATAAATGGTATCTATAGATACTCCATGTTGAAAGGGTGGGAACATATGTCATCTAAATTAAATTTTTTGGTCTATTTCTTAGCTTGGATAGTGGAAATTGCATCCTTCATTTATTTTAGTTCTTGGGCTAGGAAACTAGAGGGAACATTGGTCCAAGGTGAAGGTTAGGCAATATAAAGTAGATTAATTTGACCAGAGTATAATGGAGGCATGGTTTGTTGTTGAATGTTTGTTTGGAAAGAGAATTGACTAGGAATATGCATTCATAGATTAGGATGTAATTGTTGGAATTGCACATATTATGATGTAATATTTTGATTAGGATTTGGTAATTGGGTTTAATTTTAGGGAAATTATGGCTAAGATTGAAAGATATGGATGGGGGTAATGTAATGTGCCTATTGAGGTTGATTAGGGACTTACAATTAACTATTCAAACCTTATTGATTAAGTAGAACTTGT
The DNA here is from genome assembly GCA_037957365.1 of Torreya grandis. Taxonomy (NCBI): domain Eukaryota; kingdom Viridiplantae; phylum Streptophyta; class Pinopsida; order Cupressales; family Taxaceae; genus Torreya; species Torreya grandis. The sequence goes on from JARHVA010002453.1 coordinate 19,918, forward strand.
GAACCAAGGCCCTATCATTGAGTTTGTGGCACGTTAGGAACAAAAGGTAATTCTTGCCTAATTGGTACTTATGGAACATTAGAACCTCTTGATTGAATGAATCCTTATTGGGAAGTAGATGCAAATTTAAGGTTTGATATTTGTAACTAATCAATACTCGTACACTATTGATTAGACATCATTTTTTATTATATTAGTATGTTGGTTTGTGAATGAAGAGGTATGTTCGTCACTACCTAGAGAGGTGAAACATTAGTTACCCCTATTGATGTGGAAATGGATTTCCCTCTATTACATGGGTATGTTTGATTGTGCCTATTATTGTGTAATACTAGTCATCACCTATTATGGTGGAGTAATATTGATCTCATTTTGTTGAGGCATGGCATTGGTTGTTGCTTGACTACTTAATCCTTGAGGTTGTGTGATTAAAAAAGTAGTTGCTTGAGGATTAGGGGTAGCTACTTTTGGTTGGGAGGTATAATTTCCTACCCCTTACATTTGAGAACCACTCATGATTTTATTTAAAGGCACATTTTATTATGGACTAGTTGTTTGTGTATTCACACCACTTTGGTCTAGATTGGATGTCACTTGCATATTGTCCACTACATTTGGCTCACTATTTTTCATATAAGTAAAAGATACTTCTTCCATAGCTAGGAAATTGAATATGTATCCAACTAAAATGCTCCATATGAATTTTCTATAACCTAATTTTCTTGGCCTATCAATTTGATTAATACTCCTATTGAAGGAGCCAACTCAATAACAGGAACATTAGACATATTCATATTATTAAAGTCACATGCTAAGTTTAGATAGGTTTGGTATGTTGTCTACATCTATATGAAGTGATCCTCCATGAGGCCCTTTCCTATGACAAGCATATGAGGGTCCTGATATGACATTGGGACTAGATCTTGAGGACTACTAGAAGAGTCATTTTTGATGTTTTGAATATAAGGCATGTTGTAAGGCACTATTACTAAAATTAGCAAATTTTCATGGGGGAAGTTTGTTGTAAACTTAGCCCCTACCTTCATGGCTCTGATTAAGATTTCATCCTTGCTCATAAGCAAGTGACAATTAAAAAAATAAGGATCATAGGCTGATAGAATTATAACGTAGTATGGTTGTTGTTTGACTTGTTCTACAACCAAAGGTATGCTAGCTACGTATTATGCCATTTTTTCTTAGTCCTGCTCTGAGTATGGAGGCATGTTGACTAAATAGTGGGCCAATAGATCTTATCTTTATTTCCATATTTTAGTGTTTTAAGGTGGATAAGGATCCATCTCGTAAATGACATCATCTCAATAGGGGTATTGAACAAATTCCTCTTGTGCTACCACATTACTATACCTTAGATTGTACATGATACAACTAAGAGTATAGTGAGACATGTTTGAATCAATGGTGAATGCTTCAAGATAAAAGGGATTAGAGTTATACAAACTTTAAAAAATAATGTCTAAAAGATGAAAAGTTTGAACTCAATCTAACTTGGTCAAAGTATGGAGATGTATCTCCAAAAATTGTCTATGCAAAAACTTGGTATAAAAAAACCTAACATAAAATGTCTAACATTAAATGTCTCACATAAAAAGTTCAAGTGGATGAACTAAAATCACAATGTCAAACTCTAGGTTCAAAGTGTTCCAAACAAGTCTAATCTAGGAAAATAATGGTTGCTAGGTATTTTGGCCAAACACAACATCAAAATTTAGGCTCAAACAAATGCATGTGCTAGGCCTTTTGGTAAAATAAGCACAAAATCTAGACTTAAAAAACAAGGTGAGATTTAATCTAACAAATCTGAAACACTTTGACATAGACTAGACATTCAGCTTTAGACATGAACTTGGTTAATTTGATACGAGGGAAAAAAAAAAGGCACTTAGATATAGACTATTTTATCCCAAATTAAGTCACAAACAATATTTTTAAAAATGGTTAAATAATTAGCCTAAGTTACACAACCTAAAAAAGAAAGACCAATGTGTAGACCCAAATTAGACAAGGCATAAACATAAATAAATCAATGTTTGGATTTGAACTTATCAAGGTTAATTAAAAACTCAACTTGGGAAAACTAGACTTATTTGATAAATAATCTAGACAAAGGTGAATGGTCTAATGATACTCGATAAAGGCCCCTAAGGCACATGTGGATTGGTTTCAAATTTTAGAAAGTTAGACACAAGACAAACAAGTCTATGAAATGAATCAAGTAGCATAACAACATTATTGTACTCTAAAGGTATGATCAATGGTTTGTTTTAAGACTCTAAGGCACAAAAATTGGAATGAATTGGGTAGCATAATGTTACCCTTTCTAATCAAGTGACACACACACAAAGATTTTGAAAAAAAATTAAGGAAAAAAGTATGGTGTCAAATGGATGACAAAAAGCCTCTTCAAATAACAAAGTGATGTGGACACAAAACTCATTTTGGCATGGCATAAATAAACAAATGGTTTTTAGACTCAAAAGACCAAACAAGTAAAGTAATAATGATAAAATACAACTAAGTATAATGTTCAAAACCCTAAAACTAATAAGGTTGCATTGTATAACTAAATTTTATCTATATGGATGCTCTTGGGAGGGTTTTAAGTGTTAATCCAAAAATAAAAGTGCACAAAGTAGTAGGGTTTAAAAACCTCTTCTCTCAAGAGATTGTATGATGACATGGAACTTTAGGCTACTTTCCCTGCATCAATAATATGTCCACAACAAGTGGGGTTGTTCTAAAAATTAAATTGTCAACCATCCAGATGGTCCCAAGTGTGGTTAACACTAGATCTACAATCACTTCAATTGAGTTCATACTAGCTAAATTACTATGCAAGGTTTTATTAATTTTCATAGAGATTCCATCCATGTACTTCTTAGTGGAATATCTTGGTTAGCGAGACCTGACTTGGGCTTTTGTTATGATTGGAGAGGTTAGCCACTCAACCCCTTGGCAATCATAACAAACATGTCCTATTTTATATACCCCAACATGGAGTAGTGATGAATTCTCAATTCAAAGCTTCCCTAAATCACTCATGAAAATGTTATGAACTCCCACTCACAAGCCAAGTTACATAAAATAAAATGACCAAGTGAAAAGACTTTAAAGGTTGTGTCAAGATCATCCAAACCATATGGTTTTTTCGGAGAGCCTTAACAATATTATTTTCACACCTTAAAGGCACAATTACAAGGAAATATAACTTTTGATCACTTGAGTTCCTCAAATGGGAGGGGGGGAGCATACATACATCCTTCATTTGTGAAAAATAAACTAGTATAAATGATCTAGTATAAAACAAACAGTTTTAAGAATTTACAATATAAGTGTTAATTTTATACACCAAATGAAGTGTTTGTGAAAAAAATTTCCCCTTTACCTTAATTACAAATTTATAATAACTTTTAAAAAATAAACTAAGCCCAAACACCTATGTTCTTTTTAAGCACTAAAATAAAATGTTCAAGACTTAACTAAATTCATTTTAGGAACCAAAACAAAATGATCAAGACTTTAACACTTGAAAATTTATGTCCTTATCCCTCTTTGGTATTGAAAATTTTAGAGGGATTTGGCTTACCTTAAATCACTTTCATGAATGAAAAAATAATATTTGGAAACAAGCTCTCAGATTTCTCTATTTTTGTTACACAAAGATTGATGTCGATTCACATAGGGATCAACATCAATCTATATAGATTGATGTCAGTCAATAATAATAAATGTTGATTCCTTCATGTATATAGAAATAAAGGAAAATATAATACATTTTCTCACAAAAGGATGGTTATCAAGATGAGCATAAACCCCAGAAATAATACTAGATCCTACTATAAAATGGTTAGTAAAATGATATCTAGGCCCTTAGAAACAAAACAAAGTATAGAAAGCTCAAGAAAAACTTGAAAAACACATTTCTACCATGCTCTATTCTATACGTAGGGATCAACATCAATCATGGGTGGATTGGCGTCAATTCTCTATGTAAAAATGAGTGTCACTAAAAAATAGAATACAAAAACAAAGTAAAACTCAATTTTTTAATATGATCAATCATTAATTTAAAAAACTAAGAGATTCACTTTGGTCTCCTTGGTATGTGAGATGTTTTAGGTCCCACTCAGCATGCCATTTGTGATCATAGAAATCCAAGAAGTGAGGTTAGATCAATTGTTAGAATAAGTAATAAAACTTAATAAAAACACACTGACACTAATACTTACAAGCCTAGATCTTAGGGGTGATCTTAATGAATAAAACCGAATGAAAATCACAAATAAAATGCAAAATATACACAATCTCTTACCTTTCTTGAGAGCTCCAGAAACTTTTTTGAGTGGCTTGCTTGGTTTGTGCTCAAAGAGTCTTTGGCAATGGAGTCTGTGTAACTCCTTCTTTCCTTGGCACCATTGTGGCTTGTGTTAGCTTGGTGTGGATTAGCTCAATATTTTGGAATTATAACACTATTGATATGAATCTCATTCAACAAAAATTTCTTATAACTCTACAATAGCCAACCTTTTTTTTTAATATGCAAGGGCTTGTATTTATAACAAATGGATCTAACCCCAACCCAAGGTGAGTCAAGATGGAGTTAAGGCTTGAAATGGGTTCAAACATAACCTAAGTGACTCAAATGTAACCCTAGTAGAGTTAATTGTTGTTAAATAATAATTATTTTCAATGAATAAGCATGGGTCTCCAAAATGAGATATTTTAGGATATTTCCAAAGGCTTGACAACTCACAAAAGGTAATCATGAAAAGCTAAGATATTCCATATTTTTGAATTTCATTTTTTAGTAATTCATTAATTACACATGGATAATTAAAATAGGCATTTAATTTGGTTTATATTGTTAATTAATTCTGATTATCCATTTATCTCTTTCAATATTTGATATTTGTTCATGTGCCCCACTTAATAGGTTTATAAGCCAAATTAATTGTTGTGATGTCATAGGATGAATCCATGAGAGTTTATGATTGCATATGATAGGATAAAATAATTATGGATGTATCAACATGATTAAGATCCTTTAAAAATGATGCACAATAAAATTTGGGACGTTTAGTGATTCTTAAGTTTAATTTACAATGGTTGGTAGGAATCGGTCTGATGTTCAATCGAAAGCTAATGGTGGATAGTTTTAGGTGTCTACAAGAGTGACTATGTCCACTATTATTATGGACTTAAAGTGACCATGGATGTATTTTTCTACTCATGATGACCCCCTGTACCAATATTTAGATTATGATCATGCGTATAGAACCCTCAAAACCTTAATTTCCCTTAAGAGTGGTTGGGTCTACTAGTGACTATGTGAGAGTTAGGCCTAGACTGAGTTCTTACATTTTATTACAATGCCATTAGGTTTTATGATTATATAATATTTCCCTAAAACTATATACCTTTCCCAAATTCCCTTTCTCCCTCTCAAACCTAGTCACAGTTCTCAGTCTCCTTTAATCCATGCAAAAGCCCTCAAAGAGTAAGCAGACTTATAGCTTATGCTTGATTGTGTGTGGGGTTTGATATTTAGTTTGGTCAACATGACTTAATAAACTATTGGATATTTGAGGTAGACCTCAAATTTATGTCCATTTATCATGCTTTGCTTCTCACTTAGGCTTAGGACTAGCCTGCCCTTACGTAGACTATAGGTGCTTTTAGAGGGTCACTTGATTATGCTCTATGTGCTTAGGAATTAACTTCCACATCACTAAATTTATTTAATGATTTTTGGATATATTTTAAAAATAAATAATAGGCTCAAAACACTTACCTACACCTATATATTCTTTCTTTAGCCTTGAGACCGGTTTGCTTTAATACACACCTGTAAGTGTCTTCTAGGATGATTGGTTACATACTATGAAACTTAATCCTTATCTCCTCATCACTAATCTTATCTTGGTCCTTAGCTTGTTTTAGATACCAATTTGGGTTCAAAACACCCTTCAAACATGTCTACTCCTCTCATTGTATGCATAATTAATTTACCTACTGGTTTGTACTAACTATAGGTGATCATTAGGAGTCGTGACTATGTTTTGGGGTTTGAAACTTTCTCCTTCATACCACTGATCTCCTTAAATCTCTTGATTTTTTTTTAAAATCCCAAGATAGGTTTAAATACTTTTAAACATGTTATGTTATCTCTTCAAGTTTGAAAATGGACTAGTCTTTGAAAAGGCCTATAGGTGACCCTTTAAGGTCAGGACTGTGTTTTGTGCTTAGAACCTCACCATTCACATCACTAAGCTCTTCAATAGTTCATGTAATTATTTTTAAGTATTCAATTAGGTTCATAGTATCTCTCACACACTTCTACCTCTTCCCTTTAGCTTGAAACTGGGTTGATCTCTCAAATAGGCCTATAGGAGAGTCATGACTATACCCTTATGTCTAGGGATTCATTCCAACACTAAAAACCTCCAAATTGTCTATGAAATTGGTTAAAGTCCTTGATGGGTTCAAAAAATCTCTCAACACCTATGTATTTTCATTTTATGCATTTCAACCTACACCTTTAAGGCATGACTATAGGTGCTTGTTGGGGCTATATATAGGAATTTCAAGATCTTGAACTTAGTCCTTCACTTGCCATTTATTCTTTAAGAATATAGAATAAAGCAGTTGTTTCATTGTCTACAGGTTCTGCCAACTCATTTTATGACATCTCGAAACCCCTTATTATTTGTTTCTTCCATACAGGGTACCATAGGTGGTCTTTAGACTATGAACTTAGTCTCTTTTCTCATCCTTGACCTACAAGTTAACTAATTACTTCTCAAGGTCTTATATCTTATTTCATATGTCTAAGATTATGTGCCACTATCTAAGGCTTGCTTTATGTTATAGAGTGATGTTGATCAAGGTATAAAATGAGGACCTATAAGCCTAGGGCTTGTAGGTCACTATTGGACTATTTAGGTCTATAAAGAGACACTTTCCTCTAGTTATGAACCTTTAAAAACTTGTTAAACAACTTCTCTCTTTATTATCGTTACTCAATGGTCTTTAAAGCATATGATAAGCATTATGTCACTTCTAACACACTTGACTGGTCTTGTACAAACTACATATAATCATCAATATATAAGGTCTATGTATAGACAATTGGAACCTCTAGCAAATTCATCTTGATGATGGTATTAGGAAATCAAGACCATGTGAGTGCATTAATATATGTGTTATATACTTATATTATCCATGATCATCTTCAACCTATTCTTACAGTTTGTACATGCATGTATATGAAGGAACAATTATGACTTATCATTTGAGGGTGTGTTTGGGATATTATATTCATCTCTATATAATTCCAATAGTATAATATGGTATTATAAACTTACACCATCATATACCTATGATACTTGAGCCCATTTTCACAATAAGACTTGTAGTAGAGTGCTCAAACATAAAATATGATCCAAAGAGCAAGCACACTTGAAGAATATGGAAAAAAACACATCTCAAACAAAAATACATGAATTACATGAAAATAAAGGATATAAAATGATTTATGAAGCATTATAAACCTCTGATAATGACCAACATGAATTTAAAATATAAACTTCTATCAAGATCCACTAGAACAACTTGTACATTAAAACATTCTTCCTTCAAGTGAAGGAACTTCATAGAGATGACTTGACTAATGAAACCACCATGAAATAGAGATATATGACATTTAAAATCCACCCTAAAAACCATTACTCTCCATTAATTTCTTAACTAGAGAAATAGGTGCAATAATAAGCCCCTCTTAGATGAATAGGCCATAGTGACCTGCTGTCACTCTTAATGATTATTCATAAATAAGAGGCCACTAATTTAAAAACCAATCCCACTTATTTCAATATTACCAAGACTCCTAACAATGGACAAATTTTCATCTCCTCTCTTTCTCTCTCTCTCTCTCTCTCTCTCTCTCTCTCTCTCTCTCTCTCTCTCTCTCTCTCTCTCTCTCTCTCTCTCTCTCTCTCTCTCTCTCTCTCTCTCTCTCTCTCTCTCTCTCTCTCTCTCTCTCTCTCTCTCTCTCTCTCTCTCTCTCTGGGTCATACCATTTAGTTCAAATTTGCCTTTCTAAACTTGTGAAGGTAGTGATGGAGGATAAAATGTGCCTGGAGTCTCAATTAGACTTTAAACTTAGTCCAAATATGTAAAATTATCTTAGGGAGCCCAAGAGACACTTCCAAACCATTTTAAATTGAAAATTGATCTTACAAGGATGTACAAGTGCTTGTAAATTGTCCTTTTACTAATATTAGTCATTGAACTACAAATGTTATCAAAATTTGACTACTTGTGAACATTATCTGACCAATATATGACACCAAACACTTTATTAATCTTATTACAACTTTTTATCCTTGAAGTAATACGTGCAACTCTTCCAAATGGGTTAAAAAGTGGCCAAAATGTGAGTTTTTGCATATAAGAGTCAAATAAAGGTTAGTGAATGATAATATGACATTAAATACACCTCAATAACCTTTTATTATGAATTTTAACTATACAAATACTTTTACCATGTTTGACCATTCCAAGGCCTTGAGATTGACCGTAAGACTAGACAAATGAACATAAGACCAAAACTTGGACAAGACTAGACAAGGACAAACATGACTATATAAAACTACCTAAGACCATTTAATACCATGACAAACATTTAAAAACCCTATGGAGTTTCAATATAAAATGGGTGACCAATTTTGGCTTGGGTCAAAATTTGGTTTGCATTCTTGGTGATTCATAGGGGTATCATGCCTACAATACTGATGGACTAGTAGCTTTCTCCTTCCATTGGGATATAGAGCCAATCTTATGACATAATCTAAACTAAAATGTATTTTAAAGATTTCAAAATCACACCAAACTACATAATAAAAAATAAACACACACTATGCAAAGGAATTTAGGAAAAACCACACATAAAGACACCTAACCTAATATATATATATATATACATATATATATATATATATACATATACCTCAAAACATGTTTGAGGTGATGAAACACTTCTTCTTGCTTCAACTAGGATAAAAAATAATGTTTATTGAGTCACAACTTCTCCATGAGAGTAAGTCACCATATGATGTATGTTTGTCAAAAACATTTTGCTTGTGAAGTTGGTAAAATGACTTACCACTCATAAGACCTTTGCTAGCTACAAATTGATCACTTGAAACTCCATTGAATAGTCCTTCTAGCTCTCCATTAGGTATGATTGATAATGCAACCTTATTGATCTCATTTATGTTCATTTGATTCTTTTTAACTTATTTTTTTTGAGTCATGAAAGTTGTCTCAACTATACATTCATCTAGAACATGATGTTTTTGATGTCTAAGACTCTCAAACTTGTCTTCTTGCTGTAAAAACATGTCTACAAATGACTCAATGTTAGACTGCTACCTAGGCTATTCTTCACCCACAAAAACTTCTACCTTGGTTTGATTGAACTCTTTCAATACTACAACTTGTTTGGTAGTGACCTGGACCTCTTTGTCATGCTCAATAGGTCTACCAATTACCTCACTATCATGATCATGTTATTTAAGAAACAGAGTTGATCTAGTTGTTCAAACTCTTGTATTACGACATGAAACTACTACCATAGTTCATATTCTTCCTCATAAATGTCAAATTTATGAATTCCTTAACTTTTAGTAGGAATAAATTCATTATATTTGAAATCATTATGGTCTATCACACTTTGAAAATCATCATCATCATACATATGAATAAGATAGTTACCTTTTGTAGCTTGTTGAAGAGGACCATCAAGACTTACCCCAGAATGTTCATCACCATCATCTTAAAGGATGTATGTTCCAAGGTTTGTCTCTTCCATGAAATTATATGGATCATACTCATATGTCTCAGCACCATATTCATCTAAAAGTAGATCAAAAATACCTTCAAGTTTGGAAGATGCTCCATCATCTATGACATGCTCCTCTTGCTCATGGATAATACAATTCAAATTAGAACTAGTTTTCACATATGGTTCAATGTATAACTTGGCCAATGGTTATATCCTTATTGTCACTTACATCCATATCTTGTTCTAAAATCTAATAAATACCAATCATTAGAAATATACCCTCCTATCTTGATAGTGAATTCTCTTGATTGACAAATAGCAAAGTGTGCATGCAAATCCACCACCACTATGTCTTATATAATTGGAAAACTTGGGAAACCATGAAATAATACCTTCAAACATTTGATGAGATATATTGACTTGTCTAGTATCCCATAAAGTTGTAACACTCCTTTACTAAATGGCTCATATTTCAAGCCCAACTTATCTGCAACTAATTTAGGCATGACTAAAGTACATGCCCCACTATCCACAATATAATTATGAACTAGCTTATTTCCCATAATGAGGGTAAGATATAAATGTGGAGGAGTTTTATATTTTGTGGAATTTTCAACAATATGGGTAGGTGCATTTATAGGGATACACCACCATGTCTTGATGGTTGGGGAAACACATGGAGTTGGGACAATTGCTCTTGAGGTAATTAATTTTGATCGGGCATATGGAATACTTCCCAAAGAGACATGAGTATTTTAGTGTTCTTAAAAGAGTAAATGATATTAAAAGGAGAGACACTAACATTTTATTACATCCTTGTAGGAAATTAATTACCTTGAGATTGAGGCAATGAAGATTGGGTCACCCTTCCCAAGTTCTAGTTTTGAGGAGATGCAGGACTTGTAGATTCTACCACATTTGCATTCACACCTTATTACATTTAAGGATGATTATTTGAGCTTATATCCACATCTTGGAAATCTCCAAAATCTCTTCTCTTTTTCTTTGTGTTTGATGCAACTCAAGTAATTTAGTTTAGGACAAATCTATCCTCTACTTGAAAGTTTGTAAGGCTCAATCCTTGACTGCTACACTCTTCATGTGATTCTAATTACATGAAGCTCTCATTTTTTGTTGTCAAGTGAGGAGTAGGACCTCCTTAAGATATAATATCTTGTTATTCACCCTCATTCACATTCATGTGTTATCCTTGAGGCTATCATTCTTCTCCTTGAACCAAATTACTATGGACTAGAACCATGGCTCTTGTGTTGGGAGTAGAATTTGGATTATAGGCATTGGGTGGCCTATTGAAATTAGGTTGACCTTATCCCCTTCCTTGACATTATGCTAAGATGGAAATCTATTTGCTTATGGAGGGTAGTATTAGGAGTTTTGGTGAAGTCTAAATTATTGATTTGGTTGCCTAATTTGAGCCTCTAAGGCCTTACATCTTACTTCCAATTTAATGGCTTCATCTGATTTCTTTGGAGCAATTTAATCTTGTTGCTAAAACTTGGAATTGGATCAAGACTTGGAGGAATAATAGACATATTAGGAAATATGGGAATTGAGACCTTTATAAGTAGTTTACTAAATTAAATCAAACCATTCTAAGCTCTAATAGCTATATCATAGGACTCATGTAAAGTATATCCACCTATGGACTAGAGCATGATAGTTATATCAGTCCCAATATCTCTTAAAACAAAACTTGTAGGGTGTCTCATGGGAGGTTGAAGCATATTCCATGTTCTTTGAAACCTCTCGTTGAAATCATGCATAGTTTCCTTGAGCCCTTTTTGAATGACATTCAACTAATGAATCAGTGATGTATGATCACTCTTGTCTTCAAACCTTTGAGTAAACAACTCTCCAAACTCATCTCAAGTAGTGATGTAGCCTTATGGCAAGACTCTATACCAATCAAGGGTTTTCCCCCTAAGAGACATGGTAAGAATATGATTGATATGTTTATTTCTATGATATTATATAAATTTTATAAGTTAGAAATGTCTCTAATATGCTCACTTGGGGTGATAAGACCTTCCCCATTAAAATAAGGAACACTCTTGGTGGTATTGGGGGGGATATCATCAAAGGCATTAAGGTTTATGGTATTTCATTATTAAAGGCTAGGAAAGCATGTTTCCTAGACATATTCCTTCAAATTATTATTCACTCTCTTGATCATATTCCAAATTCTTCTTGTTCTTTAGGCTCTTCAAGTCTTAGATAAGCTCAAGATATTAAACTTCAAGAGGAAGTTCATGGTGAGGGGGTGAATTTGTAAGAATAATTGTACTATCAACTAACCTAGTAAAGACCATGAAGCATGAAATAATGAAAAATAAGTAATTGGTATACAACCATATGTTATACCTTCAATGGAGTCACCAAATGTTGATTAGAAAACACTTATGCAGTTATGATGTTGTCAAGACTAACATTCACCTTGATAAGAAGTTCTTATGATAATAGTCCTAACAAGTGTAACAAAACTATCGTCACTCAATTTTAAACCCTTGGAGAAGGTATTTCAAGCCTTATCTAAATTAATTGGAACATGGGATTACCACTAAACTTGTGGGTTGTCTATATCAGGGGTAAACCTCTAAATTGAAGGACTAGCTCCCTAGATTTATCTATCAAAGCTTATCACCTATACTACTAACATTATTTAGATGAAAAGGGAGAGAGAGAACATGAATAAAAAATAACATAATTAGGTGATTCACCAAGTTAATCTCCAAAATACCAACATGTACTTGAAATATAAAAGATGACTAGTAAAATTAACTTCAACATCAAGGTTTCTCTAACATGACTATTTAAAATACAAAGGTGACATGTCATGCAGTTCTCTAGGTGAGTGGATAAGATACCTGATTTCAAAAAATATTATCCTTTAATATATTTAAAGGCATACAAATACACTAGATACACTTCATGTGACCTGTTAGAGAGCATACTACTTACATAAAACATGAAAGAGTAAGAGGAACATAAGAATAAATGATTATCATTCAACTATGCACTACTTCACACACTTAGAAAAGAAGTTTAGAGGTTAAAAATAGATTGAAATATTCTATTAAAAGTCAATAATAGTACACAAACCATCAAGGATTTTCCATACTAGGTGTGAATTCTAAAAACTTAGACAAAAATGGTTACTTATATAGAGAAGTGTGAAGAAAGAGAGAGGGGGTTGTAGTAGAAGAGAATTGAAAAGTGTCCATGTGTTAAAAAAAAGAGGATTAATGAGATAGTACAACTAGACCTCCAATTAAATTTATATCACTCTTGAAGAAGATCCAACCTTCCAGGTGGCATAGGGGTTACAAATTGGCTTGACACTCTGACTAACTCCTTGAAAACTGCCCTTCTTTACATGAAAGGAGTGACAAATAGACTTTTCAATCATGAATTAATCATAAAAAATATCAATAAACTTATTATAACTTTTCCATCCCTTAATAAACCCCTCTAATATGACATTCTATCATTCATATGCATAGGTGTCTTAAAACTCTTCATTTCCCATTCCTAGCTTGGTCCAAGTGGCCCAAAACTCAAATTATTATTCAAGTAATCCTATCTCCATTAATAATCTTAAAATATGTTACCAGGTTTGAAACAAACCATATTTGTTCTTGGAACAATTCCAAAGAGTTTATTTTGTTCTTTAAGCCTTCACTAGGCATATTTTATTTGTAGCCCTAAAAACCTTTAAACCTCCTTGTATAGGGAGTTGTACAAATTATAATGAGAAAAAATGGAATATTATATGACCCTTTATGGCTTTATATCCCCATGTAAATTTTCATCCCATGAATCTAAGTGGAATTCCATCTTTTTTGCATTTCTCTCTCTTAAATTAGGCCTCATTGCCTATAACTCTATTTTCTTGCTCCAAACTTCTGCCACAAATGTGAAATCACCTAAAAGTGTGTGATTAACTTTACTTAGACCATCACCAATATATATATGTCAATTTTGGGGTCTTGAGACGCTATGGAAGTATGTCAACCAAGAAATCACCTTGCTACCTAGCCTCATTTTGAACTTGTTTGAGACTACCTTGGAAAACATGCCTAGTTAGCTAGGACACAACAAATGACCTCATAAAATGATTGGGAATTTCTCCCTTTCTTATAATACCTAAAAAACACCAAAAATCACACAAAACAAGAAATTTTTAGCAATCCATACAAGTGACATCAGCATCAAAGTACATGTGGAGAAACTAATTAGAGTCCTTAACAATATCAAAGATGTTTTAGGAGTAATCTATGTCATTAGATGTGCTTTTGAGGTTCATTTTCCTTGACTGGTCACTATTAGAGTTTTAGGGTGGTTTAAGACCTATTTAGAGTCTTAATTATTGTTCATAAATAATATATCATCAAATGACCTCCTTTCACTTAAAAAAACTTCTTGACTAACCTCCTCAACTATCCCAAATGGATCATATTCCCATGCAAAGTGTGAGATATGGTATGAGCATCTAAAGTTACTCCTTAGGTGGAATGTTTAGTGTTTCTTGAGCATGAGATATGTCCAATTTAGGTTTTAGGTTAAAAATTTCATCAAAATACTAGGAATGGTTCAAACACCTATAAAAATATCCCCTTCATGATTCTAGATGACTTTGTAGTTCTCATCACTCCTCTATATGCATCTGGTATACTGGTCAGGGTTCTTGAGGTTTAGGCTTGTCTCTTCTTTTCTAGACCTCAAGGACACTTGAGTTGAAAATTGAGTGTTTATGTTTCCTAAAAGTGTATGGACAAATATTTTATGCCTATGTATTACCTATAGGTTATTCTATGAGGTCTTGCATAGTTGTTTTATGCTTTTGAGCTCAAATACACCCCTTAGTTTCTTGACTACCCCTTGCCAATGTAGTGGGCAAGGTCTGAGAAAAAATAGTGACTATGTCCACTATTAGTATGGACTTAAAATAACCATGGATGCATTGGTACACTCATGATAACCCCCTATACTAGTTTGTAGAGTATGATCATGCCTATAGAACCCTCAACACCTCTATTTCCCTCAAGAGTGGCTAGGTCTACTAGTGAGTGTGTAAGAATTATACATATATTGAATTCTTACCTTTTATAATATTAATATTAGGTCTAAGGATTATATAGGATGTCCCTAAAAATGTATACCTTCCCTAAATGCCCTTTCTCCCTCTTAGACCTATCCACAATCCTCACTTTCTTTCAATCCAAGCAAAAGCCCTCAAAGAACAAGCATATCTATAGCTTATGCTTGACTATGTGTGGGGTTTGAGATTTAGTTTGGTTAATTTACCCATTATTTCTTTGGTCTCAACATGAATTCATGAACTATGGCTATCTGAGGTATACCTCAGAGTTCTTTTCACATATCATGATTTGCTTCTCACTTAGGCTTAGGACTAGTGTGTTCTTATACAACTTGTAGGTGCCTTTAGAGGGTCACTTGACTATAATATATGTGCTTAGGAATTCACTTCCACATCAATAAATTTATTTATTTATTACTGTATCTATTTTGACAATCAATAATAGGCTCAAAAAACTTACCTACACCTCTGTATTCTTTATTCAGCCTTGAGAAAAGATTACTTCAATATCCACCTATACATGTAATAGTCCTGAATGGGTTCAAAACATCTCTTAATGCCTCTATATTTTTATTGTATGCATTTAACCCTACACCTTCAAGGCATGACTATAGATGCTTTTTAGGGCTATATATAAGAATTTCAAGATATTGAACTTAGTCCTTCACCTACCATTAATGCTTAAAAATATATACCAAAGGAGTTTTTCCATTGTTTACAAGGTCTACCAACTCATTTTATGGCATCTTCAAACCCATTATTAATTGTTTCTTCCATTCAAGGTACTGTAGGTGGCCTTTAGACTATGAACTCAACCTACTTTATTATCCTTGACCTATAGGTGACCTAGTTGCTTCTCAAGGGTTTATATCTTATTTCATCTATTTGAGATTATGTGCCATTGTCTAAATCTCTCTTTATGTTAGAGAGTGATGTTGATCAAGGTCCAAAATGAGGACCTCTAGGCCTAGGGCCTATAGGTCACTATTAGACTATTTAGGTCTATAAAGAGACACTTTCCTTGATTTATGGACCTTTTCAAACTTTTCAAACCACTGCTCTCTTTTTTTCATTCCTCAATGGTATCCAAATTATATGATAATCATTATGTCACTTTCAACACACTTGACTAGTATTATGTGGGTTACATACAGTCAGAAATGCAGAAGGTTTATGTATAGAATATTGGAAACTCTAGTAAATTTGAATCATCTTGATTATGGTAGTAGGAAATCAATACCATGTGAGTGCATTAAGATATGTGTTAGATCCTTATATGATCTATGATCATATTCAACCTATTCCTAAAGTCTATACAGGCCTATACATGAAGAAACAATCATGACTTCTCATTAGAAGGTGTGTTTGGGCTCTTATCTTCATCTATATATACTTCCAATAGTGAATATGGTATCATAAACTTACACCATGATATACCTCTGATACTTGAGCCCATTTTATAATCAAACTTACATTAGACTACTCAAACACAAACCATGTTCCAAAGAGCAAGAAAACTTGAAGAATATGGATAAAAGCACATCTTAGACAAAATCACATGAAATACATGAAACTAGGGAATATCACATGAGTTATTAATCATTATAAACCTATGATAATGATCAACATGAATACAAAATAGAAACTTGTTGCAGGATCCACTAGAACAACTTGTACACCAAGACATTATTCTTCCAAGTGAAGGCACTTCATAGAGATTATTTGACTAATGAAACCATAATGAAAGGGATATTTATTACTTATAAAAACCACCATAAAAAGCATTCCCCTCCATTGATTTTTGAAATGGATAAATAGGTGTAAGAACAAATGCCTCTCAGATGAATAGGCCAAATGACCTGATATCACTCTTAATGATTTTTTATAAATAAGAGTCAACCAATATGAAAAAAATCCACTTATTTCAAGCTTATTATGACCCCTAATAATTTCTAAATTTTTAGCTCCTAACTCTCTCTCCTGGCCATACCATTCAATTTAAATTTGCCTTCTTGAGCTTGTGAAGGTAGCGATGGAGGAGAAAAGGTGTCTATAGTGTCAGTTCAACTTGAAACTTGTTAAAAATATTTAAAATGATATGAGGGATCCTAATAGACAATTACAAACCATTTTTAATTGAAAACTAATCTTGAAAGGCCATACAAGTGCTTGTAAAGTGTCATTTTACCAATATTAGGTATTGAACTGCAGATGTTGTCAGACTCTAACTACACATGAATATTATTTGACCAATATTTCACACTATGGATGTTTTTAATCTTATTTAAACATTTTATCCTTGAAGTGGTACGTCTAACTCTTATAAATGAGCCAAAAGGTGGCCAAAATGTGATTTTTTACATATAAGAGTCAAATAAAGGTTATTGCATGATAACATGACATTAAATACACCTCAATAACCTTTTATAATTAATTTTAACTATATTAAGCCTTTGAACATGTTTGACAATTACAAGACCTCGGGATTGACCATAAGACTAGATAAGTGAACATAAGACTAGAACTTAGACAAGACTAGACAAAGATAAACATGAGTATATGGAAATACCTAAGACCATTTAATGCCATGAATTTTTTTTAAAACCTTATTGCATTTACATCTATAAGGGGTGGCCAATTTTGACTTGGGGTCAAAATTTGGTCACTAGTAGGATGGTCTCAAAGATTCATATTGTAGTCCACATGTTGTGATCTCACAATCTTAGAGTCACATAGTCTATTATGTTTTTTATTAGATACCTTAACTGATTTCCATTATTGGACATTCATAGTATGACATGTGACTTGTGTTTATTGGATCATGGACATCAAATTTAATTTATAAATCACATGATGAAATTTACTCACCTGCCAAATTTAACATAATGAAGCTGACTCTTAAAAATTCATGTGTTCTCTAAATAGAGCATGGATTAAAAAAATTAGATAGTGCCCTATTGTTATTGGATCAATTCATTAAATCCATATAATTTCATAAAATCATTTAAAATGGGGAGAAATAATGTAATTAGTGGCACAAGGTGAACTATGATTGAATTGTAGTCATAGAGTTTTTGAAAGAGGTGAAATGAAGTTTAAGACTACAAGGATTTTTGAAAATATTTTTCATGTAAGAATAGAGATAATAAATTTAAATTTTGAGAAATAAAATTCATGAATAAGATAAAAATAGTGATCTTTAAAACACATGTGTGGCATTAAATAGATGGCCACATAGTGGAAACACATAATTGTTTAATCTTTGCATATAAAAAAAACATGATAAATTTAATTTTGTAAACATATGAAACTAATTTTTTTCATATAAAACATTATTAATTTAAATTTAATCAAACAAAGGACACAATTTGATTTCCTATAGGCATTGGACACATGTTCATGGAATATAATGTATTTTTAAAAAGATTCACCTAGACAAATGACTTTTTATATTTTAGGGCTTATAATTTTAGTTAGGTGTTAATAAGGGTCAATATTAAGTATAATATTAGGGATTAAAGTGTATATTGGCCATAAAATTTCTAATATAAACTTAAAGTGACCACTTAGAGACATATACATAACACAAGGTCCTAAGACTCTAGTTATATAATAAATGTGTGTGACTACTGATTTAATATTATGAAGTAACCCTAAAGATTTTTATAATGTGAACATGACCTAAACATGAATTTAAACTATGAAAACTATGCATTAATTTAGGATGAAATAGATACCCTATTTATTTATGACAATAAGGTGTTTTGGTTGGAAAAATGGTGACTATTATGGAAAAACACTATTAAGTGTTTAGAACTCAAAATATTTAATTAATTTCATAATAAAACCAATAAATAATGTAAGAAAATTTAATATTAGCTTTAAACCTAGAACATAAAATAATAATCCTTGATATATATAAAGAGTTATATGTGTGTGTATAGTGATTCTTTGACATAGCTTGTGAGAGTTTTAATGTAGCTCAATATCAACCGCTTGATCAAAATGTTTTAGATTTTTTTTGTTTTTAGTTTTTAGTTTTATGGGAATGTATCTAAATGGGGAATAATTTTTAATTTATCATCTAATATCCAATAATACATATCCCTAATAGAGATACTTTTGGCTTTGCTCAAGATCTTAATCCATTGCCAATAAGGCATCTGTAACCTTGAAAGAGATTTATCAAATCACCCTTTAGGATAATTCTTATGATTTTGATTTTAAAAATACATATTTTCATTTTATTTTTATTATATTTTAATCTTCATTTAGTTTCTGAAAGGGTTGGGAATCAATGTAGCCAGGTTGAAATGAATTATCAGAAACATTTAAACAGAAATGATACTTCTTATTTTACCTCATATACCTCAAATAAAAATTTAATTTGAAGAATGAAATTAATAATATATTTAAATGAAAATAACATTCTAAAATCATATAATAATTCCAAAAATAATATTCATTTCTATAGTGAAAATATAAATTAGTTAGTCATGATGTTGATGTTCACCCAAAGTTTTACTAGATTCCCTAAATTTTTAACATGTCACAACAAATTTTGCTTTGGTCAACCAATTGAAAGTGACTAGGGACCTATATGTCTTGGTATGGGATAATGTGAAATAATATGGTGAAAAAATATTTATCAATTTCTCTTATTTTGTCCTTAGCAAAACTTTTTGAATACCACCACTGAAGGAAAACTATTATATGAAAGCAAAAAAAACTATACAGAAATAAAACTAACCTAATCCTACTCATACCCTACATTAAAAATTCATATAAAATGTTGAAGCATGAACTTGGAAATTTTGTGTAAAAAATTTGGAACTTCCTTGAAAAAGTATGCTTTCACCTTTTATAGTTAGTAATCTTAAAAAAACACATCCTTTTATTCTTTCGAGACTTCATCCAATTTGTTCTCTCCAAATTTGAGAATATTTCTAAAATTATGTTTAATATAATAATTATAACCAAATTTTAAATTATAAAAAGGATTGGTCTTAGATAAACATGCCTCAAAATCAGGCCAAAGGACCAAATGTGATTATTTTACTTAAAACTTTATGAGATTTTAAATCTAAGGCATGGTGAATACCAATTATTTATGATGTAAATAAAATAGAAAAAAGTTATTTTTTAATTCTTATTTTATTTATTTTGTTTCATCTATTAAAAAAATAACTTTTAATAGTAGGCATGCATATTTTCCCAAATATGTTTGTTACACACATCCTCAATTTATTGATCCTCTTCAAAAAATAATACTTATGATTATTCATAAAGGGCAATATAACCAATTATAAATATGTGAATTAAATATATATATCTTTGTTATATTCTTCCTCTTGATTAAACTCTTACTCAATGGCCTAAGATTCTTCATCTATTAAAATCTCTTATCCTTGTTCAAAGATAATGAATAGATCTTTGTCAACATCATACTCTTTTGTTGAATATGATTCCAATGTCAACACTTGATTTTTGATTCTATAATAGGTTTTTAAGTTTTTATTAGTTTACGAGGTTTATTTAATTTAGTTGTCATATTTTATATTTTTGTCAAATTTGGACACTTTTTAGGAACTTTTTTAAAAATAGCTAGAAGTGCCACTTAGAGTCTAGTTCATAGAATGTGTACTTAACTAAGCTTAAATATTTATCCATTCATCCCCAAGATGTGGTATGCAATTTTTAGATCTGATTTAACTGAAATTAAAGTTATTTTAGTCAATTTCATACTTTATAGGCATTTTAGGTGCCTAGCTTGTCTAGTCTGCATGTTTTGCTTATTTGTTAAGAAAGGCTTCTTGCATGTTGACCAAATCTTATCAATAAGTCAAACTTGTTATCTTGAGTCTATTTTCTATTATCTGAAAGTATATTTTTAGGAGTTTATTTTTAATTAACTTATTTTTAAAATAATTTATTAATCTACCATTCACTTGTCATAACATTTCATGCAATAAACTTATAATTGGCTAGATTTAGCCTTTCTTGTTAATAAAGAATGGTGAAAATTTATGGTGGCATAATTCTCTTTGGATTTTTTTTTCATATTTTTATATATAATTTTTATTTTAATATTTAAAAAGTAAAAAATAAATATTTAGTAGTATAATTTGAAGTTATTTAATGCATATTCCATCATTAATCACACTTACAACACCACTAGATTAACAACTAGTAATTATGGGCTATATTAGATGATATATAGCTTCAATTTTAGATTAAATAAAATATGATTTCCAATCCCTCCATAAATTTAAAAAATTCATTTTTTATCATATCCTCATTCAAGAAAGGTTTAAAAGGGTTTTAAGCCATTATCAAGAGTATCATAGATTTTTAAAATTCCTTTTCTATGAATATTCTCATTTTCAAAGGTGACAACTTTGATTATTAAAGAGATTGGTTGAACAGAATACTTATTTGAAAGGGGGTTTTGGTGAATCCTCTCCATGGACTCACACCACATATAGATGCACAAGTTTTTTTCTATCTTCGGAGCATTCATATCAATAATATATTACGGTGAGAGAAGGATAAATCTAAACTCTTAAAATTAATTTTTAAAATTTGAGAATGTCTGATAATGAAGGAATTGGAGAATATTGTATAAGGATCAATATTTGGATTGGCAATGGCTAGGCAAGTGAGTAAATATGGTTAAGATTAATATTTGTTACCCTTTAGGGAGTATCTATTGATAGGTATAATGAAGCATCAAGTACTGAAAAATCATCATGTCCAACACTAAGGAAATAACTTGAAAATTAATTCAAACTCATGAAAGATGACATTGAGAATTTCACATAAATTTACAACACCAGAAAATGTAAGCACAAGATAGTTAAAGATTAAAATAGGAATCTCAATAAGTTTCTTTGAAAACATGAGAAGGAAGTAACCGATAGTTTGATAGAGAGGTGGTTCATTATAGGGTTTTTTTGGTGTGAGTTTTATTCACACCAAAGATGATTGGTTTTCACCCTCTCATTTTAGGACTAGTGGAAATTTTTTCTAGGGTCTAATTTGTAGGTTGTGACTCACCTATGTAGTGATGATGGAATAGTATCATGTGACCTACATCCCATCAAAAGAAGCTCACCTAAATGACTCAAAAATACTAAAAATGGATATTTAAAATGATTCCATGTTACAATAATTGGATCTCACTAAAAAATATCAAAATTTTCAAAGTTTGGGGCATAAACAAATTTTTAATTTTAAGCTTAGTAACATTTTTGCACAAGAAAACAATTTCTAAGATTAAATTTAAAACAACCAACATTAATCAAATTTAGCATTTAATAAAATTTAAATTAATGTGGTACAAGAGTACAATGTTTAATCAATTATGAGTGAATATTAGTAGCATATATTTGTAAAATAAATTGATCATAGAGAATCACAAAAGCACATTTAACTACAATAATTTTATAAAGATCAAATTTCGTTGTAGAAAATAAAAAAATTGCACATTAATCAAAATGGTTAAAATAAAAAAATTATTCAATCTAACCTATTCATAATACGAAATTTAAATACATATGGTGATCACTTGAAGATAATAAAGCATAACATCAATATGAATTTTGAGAATTATGAAAAACCAATAGAAACACATAACATCCAATTTTTTTATCAAATGTCCAGTCTTCCAAATTTCCTCCCTAAATAAAATTATCTTAATACATAATTTTTATAGCAATATGATGGTCGTTACTTTACTTTTTGAAAAATAAGTTTCATTTAATCTCTTATTAAAAATAAATATAAGAAGATAAAAATAAAACTAGAGATTCAAATCTAAATTTAAAGTGAGTTATCCAATCTAAGAGAAACAAGTTTTACTTTCTTTACAATTTTGGATCACTCAAACTTGTCCCTTTGTATAAGTTTAGACATTTAAATTGTGTCATCTGAATATTTAACTATCCATATAGTATTTATAATTCTTAGTTGGCTTGTGATATTTCCATTCATTGTTAACCATCTTACCCATTCACGACACATATATAATTTAAATCTTGAAGTGAAATTTAATTTTTTTTTGTGACCACTAAAAATCTAAATGCAATTATAAAATTTTTAGGTTTTTTATGAAATTAATCATAGTAATTAATAACTAATTTCCCTACTACACATTTTGTATGACATTTTCAAGACCCTCCAGATTATTTTTAGAGCTCGTGTAGTCTCCACACACACCTAATATTTTTGTGTCTCTTAAATTTGAAACCAAGCTTTCTAAAAATTTATTTTTATCCAAAATCTAAGTAAACCCCCAAAAATTAGCCCTAACAAGCCTGTGAACCATATTAATGCTTAGTGATCTCTGCATCCTCTATGTTTGCTTATTTTTTCAGCACTCAATATTCTTACTATTTTTAACTATTTCCTTTTTGTGATGATTTTTTAAATCTATATGACCAATTTATTTCCCCATATAAAATTAAAAATTAAAATATCCTATAACTATGTCACAAATGTCTTTCCTTTCAGCGCTGCTCATTTCCTCGAAAGAATTCATATGCACCTCCTCATCATTTCCTCAAGAAATGACACACAACACGTCCTCCCTCCAAACAACCGATTTGCTACATCTGTCGCAAACCTGGCCATATTGCTCCTCAATGTCACTGCCAAAATCCTATAGTCAAAGCTGTTTTCACCTCGAATGTAGCAGTGTGGTGGGAAATTGTAGATTCTGATGAAGATCTTTACCTACAGGATGACATCTATGAACCAATTCTAGATGATCTCCCAAAAGAATATTCAACAGACTATGATGATGCATATGCTCTCGAGTCATTAGCTGATGACTTGGAACAACCGCTAACCAACATGCAATGCCCATGGTATCGGCCTCAGCATCATGATTTTTCATAGCTACATTATGAAGCACATGGAACCTGGTCTAGACATCATCAAGAAGTTCCAGAAAGACCAAAGAAACCTAGAGGAAGAGGATACTCCAGAGGAGAAGGAACATCCAGAGGGAGACAGCCCTCTATGCCAAGGATACCACCAACATTGCAAAGGCCTCAACATCTTCCTTTGTAATATCTGAGCTCTTTCAAGCCTAGTGACTCTTGGATTAAGAACAAATTCACCAGTAAAGAACCTCCAAGAGAAATTCATATGCCAGTGATAGAGCCACAATGGGATATACTGTTTCCCACAGAAGACAAACAAAAGGATGAAGAAGTAGAAAGCTCTTTCTAATTCGATCAAGATTACTACCCAAGTGAATGCAATAACCTTCAAGAAGAAGAAGCTGAACCAGAAAAAGAAGGCATCTACACTGAACAATCCATTGTTCAGGATCTAGGGAGACAAAAATTGTTATGTACTAGTATTCCTCCTTTGGAAATTCCACAACCAGCTTATCTTACACAGCTGATTAATGAAAAGTTTGCCCAGTTCATAACTTTAGAAATAAATGGCAGATTTATAGATGCTCAGATAGATACAGGAGCTTCTCTTTCTTTTGCCAAATCACAACTCATCCATGACTGGAAGACATTGGATGATACCTTAGCTTATAAGAGCTTAGATGTCCAAGGGAATAGTTTTATCTACAATAAATATAAACATCAACAGACCCTTCAGATCCAAAATAAAATCTTCCATGCTGACTTTTTTGCCTTAGATAAAATGCCTATAGATATTCTTCTAGGCAGTGCCTTTATTGATAGATACTCTCCCTGTGGTTCAACCACCAAGAGTATCATGTTTACAATAGATAATGAAAGGCTTAGAATTCCTTGCCTCATTTATGCCACTGAGCAATTTCCAAGCTCCATGACTCAAATCCTAGAAATTGTAATCCCAACTGAAATCGAAGAGATAGGAGATAAGATTAAAGCCATTATCTATTCTGACAACCCTCAGCAGTTTTGGTTTAAATCTATGCCTGAAATAGATATAAAGTTCCTCAACAACAAGCATATGAAGATTGGGAAGAAAATCCCAATACCAGCTCAGGATTATAATGATATGAAACTCCAGATCAAAGAACTAGAGGCTATTGGCTTCATAGAAAAATCAACTTCCCCTTTTTGCTGTTATGCTTTCATGGTTAACAAATATTCAGAACAGAAAAGAGGAAAGAAAACAATGGTCATCAATTATCGACCATTGAATGCTATTACCCAGCCATTTCCATATCCAATTCCAGATAAAATCTACTTGTTGGAGAAAGTTGCAACATGTAAATAATTCTCCCAGTTTGATTGTAAGTTTGGCTTTTATCAGATCAGAGTCAAAGAAGCTGACAGGGAAAAGACAACATTCAGCTGCCCTTTAGGCCATTTCCCGTAAACGGTGATGCCTTTCGACTTGATGAATGCACCAACATATTATCAAGTTCATATGGATAAAATCTTTTAAGGCACTTCTAACTTTTTGTGTGTATATATTGATTATATACTAATTTTCAGCAATAGTTTGACTGACCATTTTACTCATCTCTCCAAGTTCTTTCAACTGGCTCAAAATGTAGGACTTGTACTTTTTGAAAGAAAGATTCAGTTGTGTAAAATTGAATGTAATTTCCTTGGAATGATAATCTGAGACTCCAGACTGTGGGTACAACCACATATTAAGGACAAAGTCATCAGTTTACCAGAGAAGCTAGATAAGTCTAAGCTTCAAGCCTTCTTGGGATTGTTAAATTATCTAAATAGCTTTTATCCTAACTTTGGTGAAGACAAGTTCATTCTTCAAGAACTTCTCCAGAAGAAGAAAGCTTTATGTTGGGAAGAACAACATACAGCAGCTATTCATAAAATCAAATCTATAGTTGCTTCGCTCCCAGAACTTAACATCCCAAAATTTGACCAAATGAAGGTTTATACTGATGCCTCCGATATTGCATGGGGAGGAGTACTTGTTTGTATATATGATAATAAAGAATTTGTCTGTGAATTCATTAGTGGAGTTTTCAGTCCTGATGTTCTTAAATGGATTTCTTCTGATAAAGAAATCTATGTTGTAAAGTAATGCTTACAGAAGTTCATGTTGAAACTTCTCCATTTGCCCCATTTTGTTGTAATTACCAACTGTACTAGATTTCTGACCTTTAAAGAAAAGGATCATGGTCGGAAGGATGGTCATGGTAAATATGTTAGATGGCAAGCATTTTTTAATCAATTTAATTTTTTTGTAGAACACATCAAAGGAACTGAAAATATAATTGTAGATTGGCTTAGTTGATATCCTCCAACCACATTGATGCGCCAACCCATTCCTAGTTTCAATCTAACCAAAATATATAATCAAGGATTTCCTTCTTTGAACATCCTTGTCAAGAATAGATTCTTCATGAAGGGTTGCATCCCAGATATACAAGGATTTCATATGCAGCAGGACAAGATTTGTAAATGTCCTCAACAGCTACCATCTAGGCAAATCGCCATCAGAATTCTGGAGTCATCTACATCGAAAGGCTAAATAGTGAATTTCTATACCACTAATTCACTAAATTATTAAAGCATCCATTATGGACATGGTTGATAAAGATTAGATCTCCCTTTAATGAACATCTATACCGATGGATTGCCAGACATGGCCCACATCGCATTCATGAAGAAGAGAACCATGATCAAGACACTGTCGTGCATACTATCATTCAAAGACAACTGGAGTGGGAATCTTATTTCTACATCACTCCACGATATCATGCATGTGAAGCTGGACCCCAACACTGGCATCTTTCCAGTACCTTCCAGCTCAGATGTCTTTTCAACCCAATCAACGAAGATGACTTAGTGGATGAAGCAGAAGCAATGTTGGACCCACGCCACCAAACATCATCATCATCTAGCACATCTAACAGCGTTTCCCTATAGCTCAACTTTTATGCTATAAAGTATGATGGGACTTGACACTGCCTTGATAGTGACTCAGGTAGGCCTCCCAAAATACTATAAATAGGCCTCTCCTCCATAGCATTATCATCAAAAAATTTCTAAGCATTAGAAATCTAGTAGCCTTGTTGAAAGAGTATGCTCTTCTCTTGCCCTTTTCAAAGGATCTTGAGAATTAGAAATTGAAACAAGTGTTTGTAAAAAAATTAGTTTGAAGTAATAGTGAAGCCATACCCATTCAGCCCCTACCTACTGTCGTGAGTTTTTTGTAATCAAAGGTTGTAAAGAAGGAGGTGTCTACTGACGATAAAAGATTGGTATCAGAGCCTAGAGCCACTGTTTTATATTTTGGAGGAATCATACTTTGTAAGAATTCTTAGCTTCAAATTTTTGAGTTCTCTACTTTCAAAAATTCTTTGGGAAAGTTTATTGCATCGAGTCTTCGACCGTTTTAAAATTGTCATAGGCCTCTTTATCTCTACATCCTCTGTTTCCCTTACCAAAATTTTCTCACTTACCAGACCTCAAATCTCTCAGCCATGGAATTTGGTAAAGCCTCTACCTCCTCCACAGTAGAAATCATGAATGAATCTGAACTAGAAAGAACCTATGAACTCCCTTCTTTCATTCCTGAACAAATATCTGACTGTCCAGATATTGAGATCACTGAAGAAAACCTTAAAAAAGAAACTAGCCTGTACAAACCTCTGGCTATTAAAGCTTCACATGTCTATAAAAATTATAAGTTATTAAATTCTAAGTTTGTTTATAATGCTACCTATTTGTCTTTTGTAAAACCCTAGATCAAGTCTGTTGAGTTAACTCTCAGTTATAAGCCAAAGAAGACTTTACAAACAAATTTACTTTCTCTGTTACCTGAACCTGAGATCAATTATATCAGGTCACATAAAGATGTGAAATTTGTTCACTTTGGTCTTATTCGAATACATATAACTCCATTGATTCCCAGTAATATAAAACCGGTTATATATCTTGCTTTATGTGATTGTCATCAAGTCAGTTCAAGCACTCCTGCCAATTATCTAGTCTTGGTTGCTTGAATGATGAAGTTATTTGTTTTGAATTTTGTCCTAATCTCTCTGTTGCAGTCTGTGATAAGGGATGTAAAGAAGTCAAAAATGGATCTTTAGATTGTTGGGGCTTGTTCACCTCCCTTTTTGGTCTTGATATTTTGGTGAATTTAAGTATGCCTCTATTGATATTTTTGTTGTCTATAGTATGACAAATACTAATCATCCAAAGATCTTAGAAAATTTGCCTTATGCCAGGAGATTAAATGGCTTCAGAAAGGTCACATAGAGTCTGTAGAAATACCTTCTGATTGGAAACTTGATTGGTTGAAAAAAATTTCTCTTAGAATGAAAGGTCAAGCCACAGTACATAAAAGTGATGGCAGAACTGTAAATATACTTCCTAGATCTTTGTCTGTTAATTCTTCTCATCTTTCTCCATCCAGACCATCTACTTCCTCTTCTCGTAGAAATATAAAAACTGGTCATATCTTGATTGAAGATGAAGAAATCAACCAAGGGAATGATCCAAAGGATCAATTACCCTGCACAATGATGAATCTTCCAAGAGAAGATAGTTTGGAATTCTACACAGAGAACAAAGTTACTCTATACAAAGGTGGAAGATGGCCACCTCATAAAGGAATATATAAGCAGCCAGCATGAACTATATAGTATTTTTTAGCCGCTTATCAAGGAGATGTTGAACCCTCAAATGAGTTTAAACAAAGAAATTATACTGCAAGGTTCAACTCACACTTCACAGAAAATTTTGATGATCTCTATCAAGATGTTTTGTATATAAAAGATAATATAGAGAAGATACAACAAAAAGTGTCTTCTATTGATTCTAAACTAGATATTTTAGAAGATAGCTTAGATTGGCTTTCTAAACAGGATCAACAAGTAGAATCTTCTGCTAAAAAGTCCATTTTTTTAGTAACTTTCAGCTCTAATTTCAAGACTAGCAAAAAATAGTCTAATGCTACCCTTATACAAAGAACACATGTCCAGTTGCAACCCTGGTATCTTAATATTGATGATCTCCTCAATCCATTGAATGAGATCACTACATGGTGTAATTCTATGCGGGTCATCACTATTAGTGCACATTTAGATCAATCTGGAACTACTTGCTTTGCTACAAAGTTTTTTTGGGGTATTATTAATCAATGGTGGAACACCATGTCTGAAGCAAAACAGTATGAGCATGTACATAATCAGCCTGATTCTTTAGCCACATTATTTAATTTATTGATAAGTGAGTTTGCACCTCTAGTTGCCAATAGAGAACTAGAATCTAAGAAATGGTTTCTCAAGATGGAGCTTTGTGATTTAAAGCAGTTTGATGCATTTGCCAAATAGTTTAGAGAATTGGCATATGAAAGCAAGAGCTTTTCATCCACTGAGATTAAGATCAAATTTTCGCATGCTCTACCATATAATCTTATTGATAGATTATTTCTTACATTGATCTTAAGGGACTGACAATTGAAGACCTCTCAATCTCAGATGTGATTGATTTTTTTAAATAGCAAGCTATGTGCTTAGTCTCTGAGACTAAGTCTATCCAGAAGCTCACCAAGCAGCAAGCATCTCAAATTGCTCCCACATTTCTAGAAACAACCCCATTTAGCTGTCGACCATTTGTCCAACCTCGTAAATAGCAAAAGTAGCATTGCAAACATCTTTCCTTTTATCGTCACTCATTTCTTCGTAAGCATTCCTATGCACCTCCTCATCATTTCCTCAAGAAATGACACACAACACGTCCTCCCTCCAAATAGCTGATTTGCTACATCTGTCGCAAACCTAGCCATATTGCTCCTCAATGTCACTGCTAGAATCCTGCAATCAAAGCTATTTTCACCTCCAACACAACAGTGTGGTGGGAAATTGTAGATTCTGATGAAGATCTTTACCTATAGGATGACATCTATGAACCAATTCTAGATGATCTCCCAAAATAAGATTCAATAGACTATGATGATGCAGATGATCTCGAGTCATTAGCTGATGACTTGGAACAACTGCTAACCAACATGCAATGCCCATGGTACCAGCCTTGACATCATATTTTTTCACAACTACATTATGAAGCACATGGAACCTGGTCTAGACATCATCAAGAAGTTCCAAAAAGACTAGAGAAACCCAGAGAAAGAGGATACTCTAGAGGAGAAGGAACATCCAGAGGGAGACAACCCTCTATGCCAAGGATACCACCAACATTGCAAAGGCCTCAACATCCTCCTTTGCAATATCCAAGCTCTTTCAAGCCCAATGACTCTTGGATCAAGAACAAATTCACTAGCAAAGAACCTCCAAGAGAAATTCATATGCCAGTGATAGAGCCACAGTGGGATATACTGCTGCCCACAGAAGATGAAGAAAAGGATGAAGAAGTAGAAAGCTCTTTCTCCTCCGATCAAGCAAAGACATGGGGGCTATAGATTCTTATATTTGGGCCTCTGAATAGATAAGAGGTGAACTTGATTCTTCCATAGTTGAGGTTGGTGAAGGAGCAATAGGAGTGTGGAGCTCATCCACCATGGGCTCATTTATGATGATGTTGATTATGTGTGCCTCATGGGATGATGATGGTTCAGAGTTATTGTTATGGGGCTAGGCTGATGGAGTATGATTAGGAAAAGGTTTGCAAAATATATAAAGAGAATGATTAGGAGGTGAATTGGGGTTGTCAAATGATAACTCACCATTGTTAATCAAGTTTTGGATGAGGCTTTTAAAATTGTTACACCAATTTATGTCATGTTCAATGACACGATGGAAATCACAATGGTCATTTTCATTGTACCACCGAGGCACAGGGTGACAGGGGTCAAATTATTGAGGTGTCTTGATTAGTGAAATTTAAATAAGGTTAGATTTAAGTAGTTTTTCCAATACAAAGGCATAAGACTTTATTATAGGTGTAAATTTATTAGGAAGAACCCAATTTTGATTTCAGTTTGGTGGGTAAGAAGGGTTAGAAAGAGTGGTTTGACGTAGTTGGTTAATGAATGAAGGATGGGTAGCTTTCAACACCATTGAGTTTGCATAAGCTTTGGCTTTTGGATTGGGTTGGTTAGTTGTCTTGGTAGTAGAGGGATCATTGGGTTTGAAAGTAGAATTCTTATTTTATAATTTTATTCTACCCTCATCTATGGCATGGTTTTCAAGTTTGTGCACCATTATGAAAGCTTCATCAAGGTTCTAAATGTTTACACCTGAAGGGTGGGAGTAATGTGTTTTACGCATCCCCTAGAGAAAATATCGATCAGTTCTACTTGGGGTAGTGAAAAGGATAGTTGATTGATGATACCTCTCCATCGTGTGATGAAGTTGGTGATTGACTCATCATCAAATTACCTATTAGAATAGAGGTCAGTTATGGAGACCTTCTTAGATATGTTCACTAAAAAATGTTTTAAGAAGATTTGGGTTAGCTGGGAGAATGAAAAGATAGAGTGCCTAGGAAGAGCACCGTACCAGTCTAAGGCTGGTCCTAATAAAGACATGGGAAAGGTTCAGAGGAGTAGAGAATAGTCATATGTGATCAAGTAAAAATAATGGTGAAATTCCCTCAAATGTTGCTATAGGTCCTCCTTACCCTAAAATTTAGAAAATTTGGGGAGTTCCCATTGAGGAGGATAAGCATGAATTAGAATAGATGGGTTGATAGGTTCATTACAAATTTGGTCATAAGATAAAAGATTATGAGACCCAAATATAGAAGATTCAAGATGGGTCATCTTGTCAATGAGCATCTTGATCAGGTCAGGTTAGGGTTAGGTAACTACATAATTTGATGGTAAGTTCTATTGAGGTTGGGTTGTAGCTATGAATTAATATGTGATAAGAGGTACATAAGCAAGCACATATTGGTATGTAGTAACTTGAGGTTGGGATAGTACCCAAGCAAGACTAATAGGCATTAAAGGTTGAGTGGAAGGTGCAATATATCCCTATAGGTTAGGAATATATTGATAGGAAGCTATTAGGGTTTGTAGAGGAACTGATAACAGTTGGTTTAGGGGTACATTTGGGTTGGTTAATTGGGGAATGCTTTGGGTTGGTAATGCTAAAGTGTTTGTGGGTTATTGATGGGTAGTCACCCAAGTGCTAATGGGGGGAAGTGTTTGTGGTATGGATAGTACCATGTTCTAAAAGGAGGTAGAGGTTGGTATATTGGTTCAGCTGGAGGGAATGGTAGAAATGGGTATGGAAGACACCATGTCAGTAGAAGGGGCATAAGTGACAAGGGGTAAAGTCAAGCCAAAATTAGAGGTATTGGTTGGGGTAATAGGTGTCTAGGTGGTGGTAGTAGATGAGAGAATGGTAGAAGATGAAGCTTGGATAACAAAAGGTTGGGTTGATGTAACACCAACCATGAGACGGTGTGGCATACCATAAGGTGGATCCATTGAAGGGACCAAAGTAGTTGAAGAATGATAGGATAAGGTATTAAGATAGAGTTGAAGATCCAATTGGTTGTTGTCCAAAAAAGTGGTGAAGTCCACATCACCTTTGGGAACCATGGGAGGCCTAATAGGTGAAGGAGAATGGTGGGGCAAAGCATGGGGGGATATATCAACATATAAGGTATAATCCATGGATGAGGATGAAGAAAAAGATGGTGGTTGGTTATTTTGATTTATCACTTGTTGTCTAGTTAAGACCATATGAGAAATGGAAAGGGATTTTTAAAACTCACACCTCAAACAACGAGAAAACAAAGAAAAGCTCAAAGCAAATAAAACATACACTAAAAATGCAATTAATCCTAGGATTCATTTTAAATCACTTTTGGCTTATGCCTTAGAGAGTGTGCAAGGTAAAATTGGCTTACAATTCGAGTATTAGAAGAGCCATCTAAGGATGGTTTCAAGTTAAATTTTGGTGCTCAAAATAATTTGCACTAGACCGAGTACATGGCCTAGTACTGGGGGCTTACTCCTCACACTTCACGAACCCAAAGTTGAGCCAAGCCACTTAGCCAATAGATACCATTTGTATAGAGTTTATACTATACCAAAGAATGGAGTGGGTCCTCCCCTTGAGGTTGAAATCCAAGTGGGATCACCAAGTAGGGTAAGGTGATCCAAAGGGTGATGAAATCCCAATGGGCCTTGTCTCAAGTAAGTTTTGATGTTTGTTTTGTGCAAGTGGTTTGGTAGTCCAACAGAAAATTTTGATGTCTTTGCATGCAAACAAGGAATAACTACAATGCACTTAATGCAAGATGAAAATACAACCTATCCCTAAGATGGAAACTTATTTTTTATTTTTAGAAAATAAAAGAAAAGAAATTTATACCTTTTGGAATTTAAAAATAATAGAAATGCAAGAACATGAATTTTCACAAATACAACTATATGCCTAAAAGGAACTACGAACCCAGAAGGGGTCCCACTAGGCATTCCAAAATGCTTCCTAATATTCATTACTCTATTTCTAACTTTCAAGAAAAAGGAGATAAATAAAAGGTGAGTGGTATGTACCTGGTTAAACATTGTGCTCATTGATGACTAGACAAAGTGAGAACTCCTTTTTGGCGAGGAAGGGATACCTATAATAAGACTGACTAAACCAACTTATTTGTTAGATGAGTATGAAGGGTGTAATATCTAGTAACATGACAGATCCAAGAAGTGAAATCTCTCTTGGATGGCTATTAATCCACTCCCCCAATGATAAAAATATTATGACAATAGAAATGAAAGATGATAAATTGATAAGAACATAAATGCTTATGTAAGAAATAAGTAAATACCTGTTCAATATGATAGAAAAATATAGCATATAGGTTAATACCATGTTAAAGTGGGTTAAGGTTAGGTTCAGAGAGTTTGAATAGGATCTGTAGACATTTTAGAAGAAAAAAGAGGGTTTGAAGGGGTGTGAGGAGGTAAAAAATAACAAGCTTTTATTTGGCCTAACAAGTGATTAGCGATGGTCAGGTTGATGGATGGTGGTTGGTCTGACTATCAATGGTTAAGTGATCAATGATGGTTTCTATAACCATCAACAGTTATAGTAACCAGCTATGGTTACCTATGGGAATGTGGTGGGATATTGAAATGGATTTGGAGGGAGGGTGGCTGATGGATAGAAAGTTGAATATAGATGTTGAGAGTAAAGGGTAATGTTTAGGTGATTTTATCAAGACAAAAGGACTTAATAAATAAAGGAAATGCTAGAAACAAGAAAATAATACCTATATGATGCAAAGTGGAAGCTAGTGACCAGCTGAGTGAAATTAGATAGCATAACAATACTCTACCCTTCAAAAATTATGTCGATAGAGTTTCAATGTTTGGGGTGCCTACATAAAGAAAACAAAAGAGTTTGGATGCAATTTTTGGATCCTTTTCTCTTCTAATATCCCTCAATTTATAGCCCAAAGTGGCTAAGTGAGGAAGAAGGAAGTTGCTAAGTTGGTCTAGGATAAAGATGCCAATTCAAAGAGATGGTAAGCTGTAAGGTTTATATGGGAAAGTTTATATTTTATCTATGCTTATATTGCTTACAACTGGAATTTCTTGTTTTATAATCTTCGATACATGACTGTTGATGGTTAGGCTGACTATCAATAGTCGTAACCCAAGCACAAAAGGGTGAAAACAATTTCTAAGTTAAGGCTTTAAAATTTGTAGCCAAGGTGTCGTAGGTGTGTTAATGAATGTTGAAGTAGAAGAGGTGTTTTAAGGGTGAGTTAACTAGGTACATAGCTAACTAAAGGTCAAGAATAGGTCCAAGGTAGTTTAACATCACAAACTGGTCAAGGGGATGTTTTTGAGTCTTTATAGGTATGACCATCAGTGATTAGGTGACCATCAATGGTTTTTAATCATCAATGATTTAGGAAAGTTCTTCAATGGTTAGGTAAGATATTTAGAAGTTACTATTGGATTTGGTCTAGAAAAAGAAGTCTATTGGGGAGGTTATAAAGAGGTTTTTTGAATGATGTTTGAATTGGATGTTGGTTGCAAGATAGAAAGTAATGCTCATAGGTCTATGGTGTAGGGATTGGGTAATCAAATGAGTGAGAATGGTTTGTGGGTGGTTTTGGATAGGAGATGAAATTTTTGAAGTTCTAAAACTCCAACTCAAGGAAATGGGATGAAATGGAAATAAAGGGGAATGACACAAGTAATGAAACAAATAGAGCTAATTATTGAATCTTGATTAAAAAAACATAGATACTTTTCTTTTAGGTATTGTTGGTCTGAGGAATGTTGGTGTTGAAAAAATATTATTGTGGATTCTAGAGCAATATCAACAGAGTAATGGTACTTTGGCTCAATATAATGAGTTACAAAAGTACCCTAAGCCTCTAACCTAGTTCTTGGTTTGCTAGGAAGATTTTGGATTTACCTAAGAGTCAGAATCTCTTTCCCTTGAATGATGATTTCAACATTATCTTCATCTCTTAATATACAGGAAAGGGAGGTTAAAATGAAGAGTTTAACAAATAGTCTACCCAATAGTCTAATTATGTATTGATCATGAGAATAATAGACTAAAATTAGATAGTTGGTAATCAATGAGTGAGTTGTAGTGAAATTGTAGTTGATTCCCTTGATCATGTAAGAGTTCAAGAAACCACTGATAGTTTGGGTTAACCATCGGTGATTGAGGGCTAACCACCAATGATCAAGGGGACAACCCAAATTGGCTAATCCACCAATGACTGGTGTTTAATTCCCTAGGAAATGGTTTGAGGCTAAATAATGGGAGAATCGGTAAATAATCTAACCCAAAGGGGGCCAAGGGGTGTCTTAATGATTAATGCAACATCTAGATTCATAGTGTATGGTTTTTTAGTGTCTACATTTTTCCCCTTTTTTGTTATGTAGTTTGTATCAACAAACTACAAAATACAAAATGAAAAGTTGGTAGAAGGTTGGATGACCCAAGTATAGAAGGAGGTGTTCCCCCTCAAACTAGGAATCAATGAGGTGAAACAAAGTCAGTGGTAGGTTTGACAAGTGGATAGGTTTGTGTTAAATTTGGTTAGGTGGGAATTTAAATGCCAATAGGTTCATAAAATGTGACTAAGTGTAATATCATAGATAGCCATAGACTAGGATACCATAGATGAGGTAGGTGTCAAAATTAGGTTAGACTAAAAGGATAGGTGATAGGGAACTAGGCCACAATGTTAGGTATAGATGATATGGGTTACTCCTATAAAATCAAGTCTCAAGACAAGGTTGATGTAGTTGCAGGTATCCAAAAACTAGATGTGATCCCAAGAAAACAAAAATGGTCACAGGTGTTGGGACTAGAAAGGGTCATGTTTCAAGGCACCTAAATGGTTGAAATGTAAAAGTAACATAAGTTCATGCAGATATGGCAAGGTTGTTGTAAAAAGGTGCAAAAGGTGGGTCAAAATGACCATGGTTGTCATTATTTGGTTATTTGGTTGGTAGTGAATAAGGCTAAGGTTACTTTGTTTGGTAAATAGTGGATCCATTTCCTTGTGAAAGGGTGCAAAAATGGGGTCTGAAAAACCAACAGGGAGCTTAGGATGAAATGGGTTTGTTGGATGAGGGGTTGAGAAGGTAAAAGAGAGGGCAAGGTGAGAAAGACCCTAAGTGGGTTGACCATAGATGGTTAGGTTTGTTGGTTGGTGGTTGACTCTGGACCACCAGTTGTCACAAACACCCTAAAAAGAAAAGGTTTGTGGTGGTTAAAAGCTTAAAAAGGCATCTCATTTGGTCATTTGTGAATATCAACCCATGGTGTTTTCCCTTAGCATTTGCATAAATGATAATGATTTGGCACTTTGAGGCTCATGCTAGTTGAGTCAAGTGGGTTTGACCAAGGTTGAGTAGTGAGTTAGAGTTTGACTGAGGTAGGCTAGGGTAGAGGAGATCTAATAAGGAAGTAGAAAGGCAAGGGCAGAGCATGGGGTTGAATAATGGTGGTTATTTTGAGGGATCCACCATGATGGAGGATGTGAAATGAGGTAGGGGATACCATGAATTTTATTATGTTTTATGATGTTACTTATTTGGTGTATTACTGTGGGTGGGTAGGCATTGGAAATTAGTGTGGTTTTGATAGTTGGCAGGAATTTGTTAGAGGGGGAAATTTGTGCTTAGGAGTGGAGGTTAGGTAGGAATAGATCAGGTGTAGGCTTAAATTTGGTGTTTTATTGAGGTTTTTGGTAGCTGTAGGTAGGACCTAGGGTTTTAGGGTCACTGACATTCTTTACATAGTGACCAGCAATGATCATTATCAAACTATCAATGGTTGATGGTTGATCAGAGACGGTTCCATAAGGAACTATCACCGGGCAATGCTCAACTACTGGTGGTTACTATAAGGCTAGGATAAGGGTAGGAATGGTTTAAGGGATAGTGTAGGAATGGGTAAAGGTATGGTGTGGGGTATATGAGGTGAATAGGTTAAGTTAAAAGGTAGGGTTAAAATGTAAAATACATAGGCTACATTTGAATGGTAAAGTAACTTAAGGTAAACATTTAACCTTATAGGCAAGGGAACAACTACAGATGTGGGACTGAGTGCCTCAACTCATGGATGAGGTATGTATGTCTATAATGGATCAAGAGTGGGAGCACATGACTATAGTGGGCCTAGGTGGTATGAGATTTCACCATCACATACTGAGAGATGTGGCAATGTTGGTATCCCTCATCGAGAGATGGGACCTAGATACCAACATTTTATTGCTACTAATTAAAGAGATTAACATCCTTTTGGAGGACATTCATTAAATTTTGTAGATACTAATATGGGGTGAGCTGATAAAGCATATTGATAGTGAGGAACAAGATGTGCATATGGATTAGTTGTTTAATGCAGACTTTGTTCATTCTAGGTAACACATAGGAGGTTTCCATTATGAACCTATGTATCAAATGGATAGGGGATGGAGATGGCTTGTCATGATGATGATATCCATTACTTGATATGCACTTATAGATTTTAGTAGTGGTATATTTCCCTTTTTATTTCTAGGTGTTCTTTTTGACCTATTAATGGATCATACAATGTTTGTTTGGGCCCCAATTTTACTAGTTTAGATATATTAGAAGCTATGGGGATATAGAGTACACATGAGGTATGGCATTAGCATCAAGTTTGTTCTACACTAATAGGCATATGAGCACATTAGGTTGCTATGAATAGGTGGATTTGAAAGTGGGATTAAAGAGATGAAGAGATGAATATGCACTTACAGCACCAGGGGGAGTGATACAAGATTTAGAGTGGTATAGGGATAGGTTGGAGGCACTGGTGGATGAGGAGGTTATCTAGAGGCTATATACTAAATTCCTAACATCGGTGAGTTATGCTAGGTAGACCTTGTCATTTTAGAGTTACAAGTGGATATATGGGTGATGGGAGCATGAAGTGGAGCTCATCCCATTCAATAGGTTCAAGAGATAGTTCAATCTTATTCAGGGTGTCTAAAGTGCTTTTTCAAGGTACAAGAAAGAGGATGCTAAGGCACCACTACCTTTACCATAGCTTAAGGAGGTAGAGATTGATCATGAGTAGCTACTAGTGGCTATAAATATTGATGATGTATGGGTTAAACCAGATTACCTTGTATGGTTTTAGGCACATTTATTAATGATAGTGTTTGGGGGAGATAGTGCACATTAGGCCCCTAATGTATACATGGTGGAAGTGGGTGGAGACCAGATGGATGTGGATGCCCCTAAAAAATAGGCACTCATTATGAAGAGAGATCAGGAAAGGGTAGCATTAGCTATAACATAGGAAAATGTAGTAGCAATGACTATAAATAGAGATACAACATAGGCCCAGGTGGCTACCTTTATGCAAGATAGGGATACAACATGAGTGCAATTAGCATTGGTGACATAGGAGAGGGATAACCTGATATAGGTAGGAGTGTGGGCACATGCACCTATAGGACTATTGAGGATCATCTATGTGGTGAGGTATGTGGCCATAGTCAATGATTTTAGATACTATGTGTAGACACTAGAAAACTACATGCTACAGTTTCAAGTGTCAAAACACCCTTGGAATACCTTAGGACAAACCTTGACCTTTCAAATATAAACTAAACCTAACTCAATTTATAATTGACCTACTAGCTAACCCACCTTTTAACCTAACCTAACCTTTGAACCTTGACCATCGATGGCCACCCTAACCATCAATGGTCAAGCCTGACCATTGATAGTCAGGTTTTCACTGCCTAAAAAACTAAAATACAAATCTCTTCAACTTTCTTTTTTATATTTAGATCATCTAAATAATGTGTGAGCTAATAAATGTGAGAGATAAATTTAGATAATAAGTTAGACCTTTTTTTAATGTATTGTTTCACCTCTCCTTCCTTCCTATAATGATAGAGGAGGAGAGGGTGAATCTAGGTCCAAAATCAAGTGATCATCATCCAGATCCAGAGCTTCTTGCATCAATATTTTTTTATAGGTGTTCTTCCAACAAGTGTGACAGAGATTTGAAGTAATGCCATCTATCAACCAATAGCCAAGTATTGTTACTCTACTAAAAATTCCCCAGACTCCATCAAATGAGTTTATTAGCCAACCACCTCAATTTTTGATCAGATCAACAACCAACAAGCTAAGTGTATGTTCTTAATAATTTAGTTACTTAGTTCCTATTTTGAAATCTACCCAGCCCAAACCCATCTCTAAAAATTCCATTCTATGACCTCATCAAAATAGCCTTTTCTTGACTAGATCCAACCCAAAATAACCATCGATGGTCTGCCCCAACTACCAATGGTTACCTCAACCATCGGTGGTTACCTCAACCATCAGTGGTTACCTTAACCACTGATAGTCACCCCAACTACCAATAGTCATTGTGTGATAAAATAACAACAAACTATTTTCACCCACCAAGCCATAACCAAATCCAACTTTCAAACCCTTATCTTGATCATAGAGCCTTAATCTATTTTCTGAACCATACCCGACCTATTTAGCATTTACATTGACCTACTTATTGTTATAATTAGTAAATTTTATCTATTATTTTATCAAGCACTTCTTGTATTTAAATTTAGTATCTTTTGTTATTTATTCAAGTACTTAATCTTTTATACCTTGATTGTTTAAAAGTGTGGATTAATAGCCTCTAATGAAGCTCGTGCTTCTTGGGTCTAGCTTTCTAGGTAGTCCACCCTTATATCTAACTAATCAACCATTTATTTTAGGTATTTCTTATCTATAGGTCATTCCTCCCAAGCCAAAGAGGAGTATTTACACTCATTTGTATCAATGCATGCACAACGTATCAAGTTTTTCTGCCATACCCTTCTTGAGTTTCTTTTCTCTTTCTTTCAAAAACATAAGAAAAATTTCTTTGAAACATTTTGGTACACCCATTGGGACACTTGAGTATTTTCTTTGGTTCATAGTTTCAATAGGTGCTTTTTCTTCTTACCTTTTTGCTTATACAACAAAATCAAAATTTCTTTTTGGGCCTAAAATTGACTACATCCATTGTCTACTTACTAATTTTAGATCACATACCTTAATTAAAGTAAAGTAATCAACCATAGTTTCACTTTTGTCACACACATAAAACCAAACCACTTACATCTAATAAGCATCATTCATTGACATAAGGCCTAACTAGGATTTCATTACCTAGTGGTCACCTTTCCTAGATATCCTACTTGGATTTCATCACCGAGGGGAGAACCAACTCAGCAATGTGGTTGAGTATAATCTCTAGTAATTGATATATCTTGGCTAAGAACTTGACACCTTTATTGATACGATGTGTGAAGTGAGGGGTAGGCCCCAATATCAAGCCGCATATTGATTTCTAATATAAATACCTTTGAGAGCCTAAAAAACAACTTGTAACCAACCATAGAATTATTTTGTAGTACTTGCTCTATAATCCAGGTTTATTCACACAATTATTAAAGATTAAGGCATAATCCACAAGAGAGACTAAAAAGGAATCTTATGACTTAATATTCTCTAGTGTGTGTTTTTGTTTCCTTGACTTTTCTTGTCTTCTCTTTGTTTGAGTTATGAGATTGTTTGTATCTTCCTCCTCTCTTCATCTACATGGTTTTGACTAGGCAACAACTAAGAAACCAAGAAAATAGGATCCACATCCTAATCATCCATCTTCCTCTTCTCCCTCATCTATGGCATGCATCTTAGATGTAGAAAGTTCTCCTCATCCTTTTGAGAGCCCTATCATCCCTCAAATAGTTACCTAAAGTGATATAGACTTTGCCAACTTTTTGGACAATAACCCCATAGCCCTTTACCATTACCTTAACACCATATACCACCATACCCCTACTTTTATTCCACCTATTGACTCACCTTATGGCATGCCATCCCACCTTATGGGTGAAAATTCTATTGCCACCATCTCTACCCAACCTCTAGTCACCCAGGAGTCATCCTCTACTAATAACCCCACTGGTACCACCATTCAGAACCAACTCACTCAACCAAGCAACACCCAAGCACCTTCTTCCCCAACTAATAACCCTCCCAGCATAGAATCAACCCAACATTTAGGCATTAGTACTTCCTTTACTATAAGATTACCCTCTACTACTGTCACCACCATTTGTCTTTCTTCTAACCTACCTACCTTCACTCCATTTACAACTTGGTGGTTCCCATACCTTTCACCCTTCCACCCATTAATAAAAAGGTGACCACCTACCCTCCATCTACTAACCCAACTGTACATCCTACCCAACTTATGTTAATCTATCAATAATCACCTATCACACCAAACCTAAGCTACATCCCTAACCCACAAGGGTATGTACCTTTACTTTCCACCCAGCTGTCTATATCCACATATTCATATGTGGAATCATCTCAACCACCCATGACCATGTAATAATATGTGGTAGATTCTCAACCCCCTACCATCTACCCATATGTTGTACCTACCTAGACCCAACATAGCCTACCTTATAACTACAAGAGTGCACAACCCCAAACCAACCTTGTCAAAATGTTAATGAACAAAATGAATACTTTAGAGTCTTCCATTTTTAGAGCCTATAATATTTTGTCATATGACCAAATATATAATTAACCAATTCACCCATCCATCCCCATTCGACCATACCCTCCTCAATGAGAACTTCTAAAGTTTTTAAAGTTTCAAAGTAAGGAGAACCCTCAATAACACCTGAGAGCATTTAGACATTCATGTTATATGATTTCTTATGA
Organism: Torreya grandis; assembly: GCA_037957365.1. Lineage (NCBI taxonomy): Eukaryota > Viridiplantae > Streptophyta > Pinopsida > Cupressales > Taxaceae > Torreya > Torreya grandis. Next base: position 62,016 of record JARHVA010002453.1, read on the forward strand.
TGATTCTCTCTTTCTCCATAACTTCCCCATGTCTCTATCAGGTCTGACACTAGATTGGTATAGTGCTATCACAAAACACTCCCTCTTTTCTTTTTCCTAACTAGCTTAGGTTTTATTATACCACTTTTCCATAAACATCTCTAAGATAGTCTCGATCACTAATATTTATTCTATTCAATAATTTGATGATGAATCCATTACTGACTTCATGGCCCATTGGAGAAGTATCATAAACCAACTCTCCTTCTCTCTACCTCAACCCAAGCTGAATGAATTTTTTTATCGAGCTTGTGCCAAACACATCTCCTCTACCTTAAAAGTTCAAAGCTTCAGAACCTTTGATGTGGCTTTTACCATGGTCCAAAAACTAGAAAATAGAATCATTTATGAGGGAAAATTAAAGTTAAAAAACAAGAACTACACCTTCAAATCAAGTGAGACCTCATCCTCCAAACCCAACAACCAAACCAACACTAATTTCAGGAATAAGGGAACCACAAATTCAATTGTCCTTAGACCACCCCTCCACCCATTTCCAAACAATCTAACTCCTCCAATTAAAATACCAAGAATCCAAACCACAATAACCAAAGACAATTTACTCTGCTAGGGGAGTCATACACATCGATCTTAGAGAAACTATTAAAATCCAACATTATCCAACTTCTTTCTATCAAACCTCTATAATAATTTGACTCTTCTCATCCTACACCTACTTGGTATAAAGAGAATGAATTGAGTGCCTTCCATCATGTCATTGGAAATGATGTTAGTAGGTGTAACACTTTCAAGAGCATCATCCAAAATCTCATTGACAAGGGAGAGCTTATGATGGATAATCTAAATGCACCTCTAAAATAATCACTCAACATCTTCAAACAACCATTTCCCAACCATGCTCCATCTTCCAACAATAAAAATAAAGTGGAACCCTCCCATGAGGTACACACTTTTAACGTAGTGCTTAGTGAACTCATTGCTAAGGAGAAAACTACCCAATATACCCTACCATCCCCTCCACTTATTGAGGTATTAAAGTACCCAACCTTACCTTTTAAATTTTAAATAGAGGAGATAACTTTTCACCCTCCTCCATTTGTCAAGATATTGGATAAACCAACCCCTTTGGAGGACATATCAGCAAAGGCCACTATACCCAACACACCTTTCTTTTTTATCCTACAATAGTCTACTCTCCCTATGGAAAACATCCCTCTATAAGAGATCATTCTACCTACTCCTCCCATCAAGGAACTATCTTCCCAAGCCTCAAAACCTTCGATCAAGGTGAAGGATGAGCTACTCACTCCCCTTTCTCTATATGTGGGCTTATCCATTAAGACCAATGTTGAGGGGATTAAACTTTTATACAAACCTTTTTCTTGACTGGTCCAAAACTTAGGATATCTATCCTAACTTGATATGGATCATGCCACATTTTGGCACTATCTCAAACTTCCTTACCTAACTTGGTAAGAACCCCTAACCACACCATTATCAACTAAACCTATCACCTCTACTAACAAAAATGCTTCCATCACACCCAAACCATTAGACACCTCTACCAACCAAACCATTACCAAATCATCTAGATCTACCCTACCTTAAGTATCCAAGTAACGTCTCATCATTCCAACCAATCCTATCATGAATCTTGGCATGTCTTTTTCTTAAAACCTTACTCACCCATCGATAAAGCTGGATTTAAACCCACCAAGCCCATAAAATAGACCCTTAGCTAGATCAACTAAAAGAGAAAAACATCCCAAGATCCCACAAACCAAAACTTCACCTCCCCTTTCCACTTTGCCTTCTATTTTGGGACCCCATCCCTCTATATTTATTAGGAAACCAACCATCCCAATCAAAACCCAACCATCACTCCTTTCATCTACACCTATTTTTACCAAACCACCCATGAACATACCTCCTATCTCCCAACCACCTATAACCAAACCATTTATCTCCCTAATGTCTAACCCAACACTTTCTAACCCCAAACCCTCAAATTCTCTCCCAAAACCCAAACCATCTACCAAGGGCTCCCCTTCACCCAAGTCTTTGACCATCAAGATCACTCCTAAAAAGGCTTCCACCCACACTACTTGGCCTAATCCCTTCATGCCTTTACCACTATTATCTGAGTCTTACTATACCATATTATAGAGTCTATTACAAGCATCTTGCTTAACCTTTCCCCCTATTAAACCATTTGACCCACACAGTCCTCAACTATCTTAGTACAATGATAATTTTTTATGTTCATACCATAGGACACCTAAGCATGATATGGAGAACTGTAAGGCTCTTCAAGTCTTATTCCATAAGCTATATCATTAGGATGACTTATTATCTAAGGATCATCCTCTACGCCCACCACTAACCCAAGAACCACAAATCATCGACCAACACCTACCTACCCCTCCACTCTCACCTCAGAGTGAAGATAAATCAAATAAATCACCTTGCCTAACTCCTCCCCCAATCCATACCATCCATGTAGTCACATGATCATAGGATCAACCAAAGGATAATAGAAAGGCAAAGGTGCCCAATCCATAGATATATCCCTCTTTTACCACCCAACCACCCATCCAACAACAACCACCTTCAACCAACCCCATGGTATCCATCTTGGGTCCATCTCAATCTAATCTATTTAAATCAATCTAATGAATAGTTTTGAAATAGCTTCACCAAACCCCAATAAAGATGAGTTTGTATGAACTAATCAATACCTCACTCCACCATTGACAAGTAATGATAGAAGTGTTGCAATCTATAGAGGTAAGGTGGGAAGACCCTCAACCTTTAGTAACCTTCATCAAAGCTCTTCATATTTCTGGCCTATTTACCTTCAAGGATTCAAAAATACCCTCCATCCACCTAGATGATATAGATCCTCCCCTCTTCATTATTGCCTACATCAATCAAACCTGCATCATGAGGGTTATGATTGATAGAAGAGCTAGTATCAGCATCATATCCTCCCATGCCTAAAAATAACTCAAATTACTCAAAAAAATCATGTCAAAAACCTTAGGAGTACTCTGATCATTCAATGATACCATAACCATGACTTTAGGAAATATCATCCTTCATATTCACCTAGGACCCCACACACTTCTTAAACTCTTCAATGTAGTAGAAGTAGATTTATAGTACAATATCCTATCGAGACACCTTTAGATTCATTCCATGGGTTGTGTTCCATCCACTCTATAATTGGTGCATCAAATTTGAGCATGAAGGTCAAGTTGTTACCATATAATTTGACTCGATCCCTTTCACATCATATAACATGATGTACCAACCTAATGACATTCTCCTTCTCCATATAACAAACCTTCACTAGTGATAGATGAGATCCCATCTCCTTATCCCAATGAAACATCCACCATTTCTTCCATCCCTTCCACCCAAATCCCCATAATGGACCCTTTGGAATCAACCTTCTAAAATATTTCATTAAGGGAATATCACCTCCTCACCCTTGATGCTTTCCCTACTCCCCAAGAGTAAGGGAAACTTGATCGTCAACCTGGTTATGACCCTAATATTATCACCATTATTGCTTTTAGAACTTCAACTTATCAAACTAATTATATATATTTGGGAATTGATAAACCCCTTGACACTTTTACCACCTCTTTTTCACCTTGACCATTCACCTCCAACTTCTCCTATCTAGATAAACTAGAATTTCCCAAAACATACCTCTACAAGTGTGCTTAGAAGGGATTAAGTTTAGGTTGGTATGAACATGGTCCATATAAATTTCTTCCAATCAAAACTTAAAAACCTCAAAAAAAACATGGCCTCAATTTCACACCACCTAAACAACAAACCAAAACACCTCTCATTTCCATTGATGAGGAAATCCCAGCCTCACCTTCCACTCCACCATCAACAACTGAGGATTTCCACATCATCCCCATTAACTTTTTTTTCATCAACATTATCATCCTTGGATCCCTAACTTATCAAAAGGATGGGGTGACCATAGCCATTCCTCTAACCCATCTTGAGATGATAAGATTTGACTCTCTTGCTATTAATATCATTTAGTGTCAAGATGATGATTCTATTCTCACCTATCTTGGTGCACTAGATTCCTCCATTCATAAATACCTACCTCCTGAGACTTTGACCATGTTAAATGAACCCACCATGGATATCAACTTGGGAACTCTAGATAACCCCCACATTGTCAAAATTAGCCAATCATTGAATTTTGAGGAGCTTTAGGACTTCCCCTCCTTCTTGCAAGAGTGTGGCATAACACTTGCTTGGTCCTATAGCAATATGCCCAAAATTGACCCCTCCATTTCTACCCATAGCATAGTCACCAACTATGATTCTAATCTCATAAGGAAAAAAATTTGATGAATACACCCTCACATAACCCTTCTCATCAAAGAAGAGCTCCAATGTCTCCTAGTTATCAACTTCATTCAACCCATTGACTACCCCCAATGGGTATCAAACATTGTGCTTGTCACCAAAGCTATTAGGGGACTATGCACTTGTGTGGAATTTCATGACTTTTCCCTACCAAACATTGACCAACTAGTTGATCTTATATCCAACCATGAAATGATATATCTTATGGATGGATTCTTGGGTTACAATCAGATATTAATTGCCCCTGAAGATCAACATAAAACTACCTTTATCACTCCATGGGGAACCTTTTACTATAGGGTCATGCCTTTTGGCTTGAAAAATGCTAGTGTGACCTACCAATGCACTATGACCTACATCTTCCATGAGCTAATCCATAAAATCATCAAAGACTATATTGATGACCTTCTTGGGAAATTAAAATATTTTAAAGGTCATTTGGTTGTCCTCAAGATTATCTTTGATTGAATCATTCATTACCATGTCTACCTTAACCCTAAGAAGTGAATTTCTTGGGTCCTTTTAAGAAAGCTCATTAGTTTAATCATCTCCCTTCAAGGAATTGAATTTGATCCAACCAAAATCAAATAAATCCTTGACAAACCACCTTTGACCCACCTTAAGAAACTTTATATCTTATAGGGGAAGCTCCAATCCATTCATCACTTTATCTCTCAACTCTCAGATCAATTCCAACCCTTTCACCACCTTTTGAAGAAGGATGTATCTTTTAGGTAGAACAATGAATGTCAAAAGGCCTTTGATTCACTTAAATAATACCTTTTATCTCCACCTATTCTCTCTTCTCATAAAGATGATCAACCTTTCTACCTTTATATCTCCACCACTAACCACTATTTAGGGGCAATGATTGCTCATCAAGATGAAAAACATAAAGAACAAGCCATCTACTACATTATTTACACACTTGTAGAGTACAAGACTTGATACACCAATACCAAAAATCTTTGCTTAGATTTAGTATTTATGGCCACCAAGCTTCACCACTACCTTCTCAACCACAATAACTATGTCATAACCAATACCGACCCACTCAAGTATATGCACTCCAATCCATACCAATAACCAATGTATGGCCAAGTGGCTCATGCCTTTAGCTAAGTTTGACCTTGAGTTTCTTTTTAAAAATTCAATTAAAGGGAAATTCATTCCCTACCAATTAGTTGATACACCCCTTATAGATGATCACTCATCCTCTTGAGTTTCATGATGAGTCCATTGCAATCCTCTCTTAGGAAAACTTCACCTATCAAGTAACCATGTTCTTTGATGGATCAAAGTGTCAACCTGGTGGGGGAGTTGGCATTATCCTTATCCCCCTTCATGATAAAACTCTTCCTTTATTCTTCAAGCTAGATTTTGAATGTACCAACAATATCATTGAGTAAAAATCCCTAGTAATAGGCCTTCAGACTGCATTAGCCTTTGGAGTCAAAATGATCAACATCTTTGGTGACTCTCAACTAGTGGTCAATTGAATCAATGGCTCTTACTAGTGTAAGAATGATGTTTTTCAATAGTACAAATAATTATGTAACATAATATTAGCCTCATTTGATCACTACTATATCCAAATCACCCCACAATATATGAATAAGTTTGCTGATACAATGGCTTCCCTTGCCTCTCAAATCTCATATGCGCCCTCTGACTCTAAGCTATACATTATTATCCATCAACTTATCTACCCTTTCTACATCAAACCAGACTTTCCCACCATCTTTAATGTGGAGGAGGTCCAACCTAATCTTTAGTATCATCATACCTTTGACTATCTTAACCTTGTTATCTGTAGTCATATAAAATGCAAAAATTGGTAACTTGAGTGTGGCTTATGACTCCCAACGCATAGGTCCCTCTTGTTTGCTCTCATGAACCTTATAAGCATCTTTTCACTAATTCCAAATCACTTATATCCTTATAGACTTGATCCAAATTGATCCATACCTCTTTTTCCATGACTAATCCATCCCCCTAAGCCCCGTCAGCTTAGGATAATAGTGCCACACTTGGACTATATCATCGGTGGCACTCATATCCACTTTTGATGCTCCTATCCAAATACAATTTTGGCCTCAATAGTTAGTTTCATCTAGTTCCCCATCCTTCTCTTTGTCAGCTTAATGTGAGTACATTCAACCCATGACCAATATATCCCTATAAAATTCTATTCAAAGATCATTTGGAATGGATTGGCAAATATTACTAAGCAAGCAAGAATACAAGCAAGACTATTCAAGTAATCTTCCCTATTCTCTACATATAGCCAGCCAATACACTTACAAGCTTATTCAAATCCTTATAACAGTCCCTAGCCACCTCAAACACATCTAGTTTATCTTTTTTCATATTTATACACTCTATTTCAAAAAGCACATCAAGTGAGAGAACTACATATGGCTTGATCTTTCTTCAAAGTATTGATATGTAGGCAATGTGCCCACATAAGAGGTGTGGATACACGTTCAGTGAATCTTACCTACACTAATCCCACCTCTTTCTCAAAATTCATCAAATCACAATAGGGTATAGGGTTTGAAGATAAAATCTACTCTAAATAGAGCTCTATAGACTTCCAACTGCTGAAACCTCATAGATAGGGTCACACAGACATAATGAACAAAACATAAAAATATTAGATCTTCAGGACAATAGTGACAAAGGTAGACTATAGTGTTAGTACCACTTCTATCCATTTCTAGTGCTCTTATCTAAGCATAAAATTAAGGTCAAATCTCAGTTGTGATAGTGTTGCAGTTTTGCATAGTGAATATCGGACCCTATCTCAATCGTATTAGTCAGTTTTCAGCTAAGTCTTCTTTTCCATCTCTTATTACTATTTTTAGAAAGATAAAAATTATAATCTAATTTACACAAATTAGTAGCGTAATTTTTGCATATTTATTTACTAATTTTACTACTCAAACCCTTTAATTAAATTAGGAATAATACACCAATATTCTCAAAATTGTTAAATCATTTGGTGAACTCGACTTACTTCATTTATACATAAAAACCCTAGAAACCCTAGGGTAAATTTCTTACTAGTTTTTCCTATATTTTTATAATTTTTTACTTACATAATAAAATAAAAAATTAGCATTAAATTTTAAAATTTCATAGTAATTTTAAAATAATTTTCTTTGAAACCCTAGTTGCCCATACTAGGTCTTGGTATTTTCCTAGTAATTTTTCCTATATTTTTTTGAATTTTTACTAGCATATTAAAATTAAAAATTCAATTCAAATTTCAAAATTCAATAGTAATTTTCAAAAATAATTATTTTTCAAAACCCTAGTTGCATATACTAGGTCTCTTTAAATCACAAAATTTTCAATAAATTTTTGATTTTTTACTTACATATTTAACTCAAAAATTCAATCTAAATTTCAAAATTTTATAGTAATTTTTAAAATAATTTCATTCAAAACCCTAGTTGCATGTACTAGCTCCTATTGCTTTTAAGGTATCACCTTACATCTAAAATTAGATTTCAAAAATGGTTCTCACTTATTTACAAATTTTTCTTACATCTCTTGTAAAAAATAAGGAGACCATACTTGGTCCTATCATGTACATGAATGATGAAGTTTACCATATGTTGATACAAAGCTTCATTATTTGCATTTATTGCTTACTTTTTCTAATATGGAATGATATTATGTAATTTACTATTAACATAGTAAGATCACTCTCCTTCAATCAAATTTTACTTACCTTTAATATAAGGTTTCATTACTTAATTTCTATCTCTCATGAGGAAAAATCTTCAAGTTTATCATGATAAACACATTAGAAATGTTATAGCACATGTCAAAGCTTTTTATGAATTATTGCACAAAATTAATGCTCTTTATACCTTACTTTATATCTCTCATGTGGAAAGATCTTTAATTTTATCATGCTAAACAAATTAGTACTGTCATAGCACATGTCAAAGCTTTTTATGCAATCTTGCACAAATCCATGCTCCTTATCCCTTATTTTCTATCTCTTATGTGGAATGTTATTTATAAACATATTTTTGTATAAATTATAACTCATATTTCATATTTCATGCTTTCTACCTAGATGCATATAACTCTCTTGCTACTTCTATGTGCAAATTACAACAATATAAACACAATAGAATCAAATTCCCAATGTATAGTTAAAATGATCAATATCATGTTTTTAACTCTACTCTTTCATCTCAAACAATGATAAAAGAATGTATAAATGATAACTCTCTTACTCTTACTTCTCATATTTCAAATGAAAATAATGCATGCACTTTATTCAAGGATAACATAGATGTGAATAGTATTCTAATTTCACATGATAATTTATTGTATATTAGGAAAGAATTTCCTTCTCCTCTTCTCCCCCAAGAGGGTGATATCTACTTTTCCTCTAACTAGGTCCATGTTATCACCCCTCCAAAAGGTGAGGTAGCCTATACTATTGTTCCTAATAAATACATTCACCCTATATCTTCTTGAAAACCTCTTCAACATATGTGCTTACATGTTTAATCGAAAGCAACTACGGTTTGCACTTGTATGCCTATAAGAGATAAAATCACCAGTATGAGAAAATTAATTTCAGATTTACAAATGTAGAATCAACTATTACATGAAAAGATCACAACATTGGAAAATCGGATTATAATACAAAAGCCTCAAAGGCACCCTAGTGTCAATCATGTATATGTACCTTCACCTAGTCAATTGGTTGCAAAAAATGTTACATATCAAAACAAGAAATCACAACAAATTAATTTTAAAACTAGTGATTCAAAAAGCATTCAAAGATCAAATAAGAGTTCAAGTGAGGTACTAAGGGAAATTATTAAATCTAAGTTGATTAAACTACCTCCTCTACATCCAGTGAGAAGATCTTAACATTATTGTGCATATCATAGAATGCATGGGCATCACATAGATTCATGTTTGGCATTTTAAAAACATATACAATTATTAATTGATAATGAGGACCATATATAAGGTAAATTAGTCAAGAAATCCATAGTGACACAGGAACACATTCACAAAGGGTCAAATTCAAAAACAGTACAAAAGTGGTTACCAAAACATAACTCAAAACAATAAAAGGATCAAAAAGCAAAATTAAAGAAACAAATAGTACCAAAAGCATAGGTAAAGATTGAAAAAGATGCAAATATACCTCTCTAAAATGAGGCTCAACTTTCAAATTATTATGTGTTTGGTCAAAAATATCTACAATAGTTTGATTATCAAGGTCAAGGGTTAGGCAAGCATGATTAAGGAATCACTAATCCTATTCTAGCAGTTGATAATATTTTTCACCAAAGTTTGGGATTTATCGAACATCCTAAGAAAAATCATTCACATACACAATTTATCAAAGGAAAAGATCTAGATACATCAAAGGTCAACACTAGCATTCTATTGGTTCAAAATCAAGATGATAATGATGATTGAAACAATACAAGTTATTATGATTTCCAAGATACCAAAAAATTAGCATCATATTCATAACCATTCCTTCATTCTTCACAATCATGCATGATTCCTTTGTTTGATACAAGACACCATGATAAGGAGTCTCCCATGAGACTCATTGGTTAGTATCTTCTCTTCTTAGCCTTACTTGTACATAACTTCTTTTTAATTCCTTTTACATAGTCTCCTTATGATTGATTATACATATCTTATTATCAAAATACCAAAAACATTCAAATATATCAAAAATCCAAAAAAAATACAAAATTTCAAAATCCAAAAACATTCAAATAATTCAAAACATAAAAAATATTTCAATTGTATGCATCATCCATGCTTTACATTTCTACTACTATGCTAGACTTACATTTGTTGTTCTATGCTATTGTTTGTCAATTTATCTACATTACCATGCTTCACTTGATATTATTTGAGTGTGTGTAGTGACATTTATATCCTTGATTGCTTCACTCTATCCATTAAGGGGGCATCCTACTTCTACATTCAAGACACATCTCAATATACATACCCACTGGGGGCATATTATACATGACTACACCATCCAGGTTATGTCATTCCTACACTACACACTATAGTTATCATGTTGATGTACATTACTTACTAGCTTACAAAAATTACTCTATTGACACTCACTAGTATATAACACTCATGTATTTCTTAGCATCTACATAGTCTTATACTCTATGTCTTGCATACTTTCACTTCTTGATTTGATTGGTTAGATGCGATTATATTTATAGTATTTACATGATTTCCTTTCTTACTTTATGTATCTAGATATTTTTTCATTTCTTAGTTCCTATTTTATCTTATGTATGTGCCTTAGGACATTTCCCAATGTCCTTTGCTTGTACTCTTCTATATGATTATGGCTTTCATGCTAACCTTGCATGTTTCCAATTGTGTGTATGTGGCATTTGAGCATGCCTTGCATACTTGTTTTCTAGTTTGAGTTACCTATTACCATATCCCTTATTTGTTTGGCCCCTTGGCCACTCATGTATGCTTCTTGCTTCTTGCCTTGTGTGCTTGTTTCTTGTTTGATTCTCAATTATTTGTAATGCCATAATCCACATCATGCATTATCTTGCTTTCTTGGATTCCATAATGGACATCATGCTCCATTCCTCCATGAAAACTAACAACTAACTAGACTTCCAATTATAGTTTAGTACTTTGCACATGTTATTACATTGTTATATATATCTAGGTATACCCATGTTGATCTAACAATCTCTCAATACAAACCATGCTATATCTTGAGATATCTTGTCAATTTCATTATTATATCATGTATCTTTATAGCATAACACATATGTCAGGATATTTCTTCTGAGGCTAGTCATTGCAAGGTCTTTTTTCCCATCCTTAAAAGAGGGGGGAACAAATAGGAGTTTTGTCACAAAGATCATATCTCTTAACGGTCAAAAAAGTAGTATTCAACACAACCAAAGAAACAACCAGTCAGAACAGACCAGGCAGACAGTGAAAATGTTAGAATAGTTACTATATTTGGCCCAAGACAATAATGCCAAGATTGGAATACAGTACCAATGCCACTAATGTCTATTTTTGGTGTTCTTATCCAAACAATAGAAAAAACTAGACTTTCTAGAAGCAGGAAAAAAAGTAGGTTTAGCTATAGTTTTTCATAATTAGACCAGTTTAAAATTAGTAGTTTTTAGTACACTTTTGCTTAGAGAATATAGATATAGGGGGAATAATGTGTAGAATCATGGCTCTAACTTATATTTTTAGATACGGTAGTTGGTATAACTTCTAGATCAGAATTTATGTTTCAGACACCAGTGGCTGGGGTCAATGTGCACAACACATTTATTTTCTTTTCTTTTTGAGTTTAGCATTACCTAGGAATTCTCAATAGTTACATACCTTATTCCATCTATAGGTGGTTGGAATCATTTTGGAGTGTCTTTCATACAAGCCTAACTTTCATATTTTTGATTGGCTTTTATATAAGCCTAGTGCACTAGTTTTGGAGTGGCTTTCATACAAGCCTAATCTCCATCTTTTGGAGTGGCCAAGAGTGGCCTAGTTTTTAGAATACATTTGGCTATCCACATTGATATTTTTAGATTATAGATCATTCATGGGCTTTAGGATCCATCTCATTCGACACACATTTCATACCAATATTAGTTTATAGCTTCACTTCATAGGGCAATGACAGAAACAAAGGATTAACTAGCCTTTGTAATCTTGAGTCACCTATTTAGAAGGATTGGACACAAAGTCCAAACATTAATTAGCACACACATGATCACATAGATTTACTTAGTGGGTGATGATGGAGCCAAAGGGCCAGCCTTTACATTTTTGAGCCACTTCTATGGAATTGAGAACTTAGCTCCATTCATGATATTACTCTTGGTACAACATCATCCAACATTACTCAGCATCATCCAAAATTGCTTAGCATCATAATATATTTTATATTGGTTCGCATACCAAGTGAGGTGTATTCATTCTTTTCTCTTCCTCTTTCTCTCTTACCTAGCTTTGTATGTTTTTTTAAGATATAACATATCTAATAAGAACTGATCTACTCTTTGTCTTTCTTATAGATTCATACTTCATAGTGTGCTCTCTACACACAGACAACATCACATAGCTTCATGAGCTTCACCCTTATAGGTAAGTTTAGGTATGCTTTCTAATTTTCTTTTATCCTAGTATTTCATGTTGTTGCATCACTAGAATATGGGGGGGGGGGGGGGGGTAAATGTAGTCATATAAAATGAAAAATTTGGTAACTTGAGTGTGGCTTGTGACACCCAACCCATATGTCCCTCTTTATTTCTCTCATGACCCTCATAGGCATCTTTTCACTAATTCTCAATCATTTTTAGACTTCCAAACTTGATCCTAGCTAATCCAGACCCCTTTAGCTCAAGATAATAATTCCACACTTGGACTATAGCACCTATGCCACTCCTATCCACTTTCGACACTCTTGTCTAAGTGCAATTTGGCCCCAGTGGTCAGTTTATTCAAGTTACCCATCCTTCTCCTTGTTGGCCTAATATGATTACATTTAACCCATGACCAATAGATCCCTATAAAATCCCATTCAAATATCATTTGGAAAGGGTTGGAAAATATCACTAAGCAAGCAAGAATACAAGCAAGACTATTCAAGTAATCTTCCCTATTCTCTGCATACAGCTAGCCAATACACTTAAAAATGTATTCAAATATTTATACCAATCCCTAACCACCTCAATCACATCCAATTTAGCCTTTTGCATATTCATACACTCTATTACACAAATCACATCAAGTGGGAGAACTACATATGGCTTTATCCCTCTTCATAGTATTGGTTTGTAGGCATCATGCCCACACAAGGGGTGTGGATACATGTTTAATGAATCTTACACAAACTAACCCCCCCCCACTCTTTCTCAAAATTGATCAAATCGTAATGGAGTATAGGTTTTGAAGAGAAAATCTACTCTATATGGATCTCTACAGACTTTCAACTACTAAAACTTCATAAATGGGGTCACACAGACATAGTGAACAAAACCTAGAAAGCTTAGATCTTCATGATAATAGTGGTAGAGGTGGAATATAGTGTTAGTGCCACTCCTATCTATTTCTATCACTCTTTTATAATCATTAAATGAAGGTTAGATCTTAGTTTATGATAGTGTCCCATTCCTGCATAGTGAATATCAGACCCTATCTCAACCATATCAGTTAGCTTTTAGCTAAGTCTTCTTTTCCATCTCTTATTACTATTTTTAAAAAGATCAAAATTGCAATCTAATTTACACAAATCTGTAGCTTAATTATTACATATTTATTTACTGATTTTACTACTCAGAATCTTTATCTGAATTAGGAATAATACACCAATGTTCCCAAAATTGCTAAATCACCATAATTACTTTCAAACTTTCTAGGAATGCTCATAGAGCATTTATCCAGAGTACCTCACATTATACCATACTAGGGGGAATTATTTATAAATGTGCATTTGATGGTCTCCTATTCAGTTGTTTACGTGGTCACAAAGCCTTCCATGCTACTAGGGAAACACATGATGGGATTTGTGAGGGATGCTTTAGTAGCTTAGCCATCACTAAATGCATCATTTTCCTTGGTTACTACTAGCCTACCCTTAACCAAGACTACTATGATTATGTGAAAAAATATGTCAAATGTCAACAACACACTAATTTACATCATGCACCTAGCCATAGTTTTCATGTATCCATATATTTTTGGCCCTTCTCATAATGGGGTTTGGACTTCATTGGTAAAATTAACCTCCACTATTCACAATGACATCATTATATCATCAATACAACTAAATATTTTACCGAAATGGTATATTCTATTCCTCTTATCTCAACCAAAGCCAAAAAGATTATCAACTTTATCAATCATCACATCATCTATTATTTTGGTATTCCTCACAAAATCATCACCGATAATGGAAAATATTCAAAAATAAGAAAGTTTAAGGTCTTTGTGATGCATTTGGTATCAAGTTAAGTTTATCTTCACCCTATCATCCTTAAGCAAATGGAAAGGTGAAAGCCTCTAACAAAACTCTCAACAACATGCTCACTAAAATGGTTAATGCATTTGGTTGGGATTAACACTTATATATCCCCTTCACCTTATGGGCATATCATACTATAATTTTAACCCCTATAGGTGTTACTCATTTCTCTCTGGTCCTTTGATCAAAGGTTGTCTTACCTCTTGAATTCCAAATTCCCTCTTTTCACATTTCTTTGCACAATTTTGTCTCTAAAAGTGATTATCATCAAGAACATTTAGCCCAACTTTAGCTACTTGATGAAAATTATTTAGTGGCACTCATCCATCTTCATGTCTATCAAGAGAACATCAAATGATCTTATAAAAAACACCTTAAAGTGTGAGAATTCAATATTATAAATCACATCCTTAATTAAAACCAACATGTCACCAATATAGAGAAAATTAAGTGAGGCAAATTTGATTTCAATTGGATTGGACATTATATCATAACACATAAGTATGGATTAGGAGCTTACCCATTATCCTCTCTTGAGGGAAACCTAGAGCTTGAACCCCTCAATGATCCATATCTATGTCCTTTATTTTGTTAAAAATGACCAAAGCTCATCTTTTATCTAACTTAAGCTAATCCATTGATTTCAAACCACGTTCATCTTCCTATTTTAGGGGCAACTGATTAAAAATAAATCTTGTGATTATCCATCACAATCATAGCCTAATCTGAAATAATGGGTACCATGACTCTACCCATGGCATGATTCTTATGGTACTTTCCACCCCTTTCCTAGGATAGATTCCCATGGTCATTATCACATAAACCTCTTTCACACCTACTCAATCTTCTTGTGATTTTAGATTTTCCTTCATAAAAGGAGACCCTTTGAGGCTATATCAACAAGTCTATGTCAAATAAAATCAAAATAAAATTCATAACCAAAAATAATCATGGATCATTCCTAGCATCTGCAGATTGCTCCCTTGAAGGACAATTGCCACAAACATATCAAAATTGCTAAAAATAAGGTAGACTAATCCCTTAAATGACATCTATAAAAATCATTAAACAAAGCACATAAACTTAAACCACTCCCTTGAAAGATGGTTGAGTAAAGTATTTGTCAAATAATAATAATTTCTTGGAAGCTTCTTGCATCAATCAACTTCTCCAACCCTCCCTAGCAACAATAAAATAAGAAAAATATCCATTATCAAGTATCAAAAAAATCAAAAGCCATAATTGGCTCTCATAAACAGAATAATTTTGAAATCCACAATCGACTCTCATAGGTAGACTTCCCACATCAATTAGTCTACAAATTATATGACATAGACTTGTTTATACTAACTCTTTGGTAATCTCCAAAAGAGGCATGTTAGTCTCACATGCAGGTTCCATCTTCATATATCTCCCCTTTATGTACTATAATCAAGGTATTTTGAGCATACTTGACATTATGTGATCAAGACACCTTTTTAGCCAACCAACAAATGCTAATGCAAAGCATTCAAAGTGCTTACATTCATTAAGCCAAATCTATCTTTGGTTTTCATTAGTCCTTTTCAAAGAAGAAGAAACTTGATCTCTTCCTATCCTCTCATATTGGTTGATATATTCACTCAGACATTTGTCTCTTGATTATCTTCTCTTACACACACCTAGTTTTGTTCTTTAACTTACTTTATGTGCTTCACTTTAAATAAAATGATCATAGTCATAACCACATCACATACTATCATCATCAAAATCCACAACAAAATCATAATGTCAACATTATAACATAATCATTATATCATGAACAAAAATAGACATCATTATCATAAACCATATATATGAACATAATCATAACCATCGACATCATATTAACATCCATGAACAAATGACAATAAACCATTTTTCACCACACGTCTAAATCTAAATAAGGAAGCATATACTCATTAAATTTTGGTATGAACACAATGATCATAACAATATCATAAACATGATCATCTCAAACATGAAATCAAATCATCACATTCATACACAACATCATCAAGAAACCATAATTCTATCTTTCATAATCACCATTGTAGTCATCAACAACATCACATTCTCATCATAATCACATGAGATAGCATTGATCCATACCTAAACATCATCACAAACATGAATAAAGAGACATATCATCACATGCCTAGCTAGGTGCATCCACATTCACATCACCATAAACATAACCATACTAAAAAATAATCAATATGAACATCATAAATATCAACCATAATCCATATGTAAAGGTCATATTTACAAATCGTGAGTCCATAATCATATAATCATCATTATGTCTACAACAAATATATATATTTCTTTCAAAAATATACATCTCACTACATCGACCCATAGGTCAGTGTCAAAACTCATATATATAATAATTATATTGTCTCATAACAAAACTAAGAACTTGAGGTACCACTACCCCCTAGAGCCTATTCCCCTGTACCCACTTGGCCACCTGAAGATGTAGGTCACTAACCTGGTGTCACTATACCTACACCACTTACAATATTAGCCCTATACTCTCCCCATTAGAGGTCATTTGGATAATTCCTAAAGACTATAGCCTTAGATTATCATAGCTCCTTTATATTTGTTACATATCTCTACATAGGGATAGTCCTTATTGGTGTTGCCGCTACTGTTGCTAATACTCTACCTCCTGCCTATCAGGTAAAATCTCTCTCCTATGTAAATAAATCTAGATGAGACATAATTTGGTCTCTCTTACCTATAATAGTGGCCAACTGACCCTGTGCTACTACTAGAAAACCCTATAATGCTATCATGGAAGCTTATGCTATGGCTAATGTTGTTCATGTCTGGTCTTTCTAGCTAATCATTGCCTACATATCTAGGGAAATCCCCTATACCTATGCCTACTAACCACCTCCACCATCTGGGTCAAAATAGATAATCTATTAACCACCTTTATTTCCACCAATATCAACTACAACATATAGTTCCTGGTACCATTCAGGGTACCCATCTACAAAACCTACATCATATATCTTGCTAGTTGACAGTTCCTTATGATCAATGAAGACCTAAACTAGTTGTGTGATTCAGGGGCATCCTTGTAGATCACAAAATGGACTCATTTTTGGATTAAATTTATGTTTTAGGTCTTTTTTAGGTGTAATAGGTCCTAATTATGTCTTAGGTTTGATCTAGGTTAGTATAAGTTATATAAAATTTGAATTATGGAGTTTCCCTCTAACATGACATTATTTGAAAACTTAAATTATTAAGCCTTGTGAAAGGCTTCCATGCATTATATGAGGTTGAAAAAGGTGTAAAACATGTTCAGTAGGTGTTATATAGGTCTTAATATTATGAAAAATGTCATAATTATCTTCTTTAGTCTATAGGGCATGGTCATACATTGATCATCTTGGAAAAAACATAAAAATTCATGTAATTTCAATAACCCAACATGGGAATAGCCTCCAAGATTTAGTTATGAATTTTGGTAAGGTTTTGGAGTCAGTTATTTTGTTTTCATTTGTTTAATCCATTCAATGGTGAGAAATAATGGACTTATAATTAATGAAAGTTGAATAAGAAGACTGTATTACGAAATTTTGAGTGCATTTTAAATTTGCATCGTGTGACTGAGCATTTTGCTTGCTGAATCTATGACATGGTAAGAAGTATTATTGAATGTTTATTTATTGGTTTGTGATCAAATAATATTTTTTAATGTGAGATAGGGAAGGTTAATTATTGTCAATAAGACAATGGTCTTTGGAGATAGTCAAGTTTGTTAGCAGGGTAATTAGTTATGTAACCTTGTTTAAGAAATAACCTGATTGTTTGATTATTTTACTTTAATGAGTCTTATGGAGACCTTAGTGAGGTAATACACATTGGAATAAATAAAATTACTATATTTCAATCTACATAGATAACCAAATATTGATCTTACTTCCATACTATTTATGGAATAAGTTCATTGAAACCTACAAACTACCCCAAATCTGGTTTGTACTCAGTAATTTTATTGGTATTGAATCTTGTTGAAAAAAAAGGGTCAAAGAGGAGTTGATAATATTAAATGAATTTTTTTATAATTCCATAGGATTTTTTTGGACTTTATATATTGAAAAATATTGCTAAAACTCTATTTATTCCCTTGTTATGTTATAGAACACAGTCATAAAAGACTGAGACTTTGAGATTGTGTATGCATAATGGATTATGGTGAATTGATCATCAAATAAAAAATGTGTGTTATCATTAGGTATAAAAATTAAAACAATTTTTTTGACTTGAAATTATTTTTGCACCATTTTTTATAATATTTTTAATTAGGCATGAAATAAATTATTAAATAAATTTCATGACCATACCATACCTGTAGTATGGATTTCTATAAAGAGGTCTTGGGAAAGAGTTACAGAAGGCCTAATTTGGAAGGCTAGAAGAGAGAAAGTGGACTTAGGGAGTGAGTTAGGATATAAAAATTGACCCATAAGTGTGTTTCAACAAGATAAATGAGAATATAATATTTTTAATTCATAATAGTGTGTAGTTTTTTTGTACTCATCTATATGCAGGCAGAAAGGGGTTACAAGGAAGGCTAGTGGAATTGGCAGAGTTACATAAGTATAAGGTAAGGAGTTGAAAATTGATTCAAAAGGTAAGTGAGGGTTATAAATACTCTATTATGATAAATTTTAATATTTTATATCTTCTAATTCAATCCTAATAATCATTACTTTGGCTTGATGAGTGGTTTCTTAAGCCTAAAACTAGGAAAGTGAACCTTTGTTCAAGAATAAGAAAAGGAAACTTGTGTAAGATTTGCATCATTTGGTATCAAATCATAAGGAGGGTTAAAGGATAATATGAAAAGTAAAAAATATAATCAAGATAAAGGAAACCTATAACATCTAAAATAATGCAACATAACATGGCAAATTTGCTCATTGAAATGAGGAACATGCAGGCTAGAATGGAAGCTATGGAGATAGCTTAAAGAAGAAGGGTCATTACTGAAGATGATGGTGTTAGAGAAGAGGAATATCATAGATTAGAATAGTATGAAGAAAGTGAAAATAGAGTGGAGGAAATATTGATCAAATCCATGATGAATATCAGTTCAAAACCAAAGCTAGATGCATTAATATATGAAGGCAATCTCAATGTGGATGAGTTGGTGGATTGGATGACACTAAGAAGGTTAAATTTTTATTCATAATATTGAGAGGACATACTTCTTTATGGTGGGATGAAATCTAAGAAGAGAGAAGGATAAGAGGTAAAGCCAAAATCTAGTCATGGGATAGGATGGTGATGAAGATGAAGGTAAAGTTCATGAACAAGGACTACCACACACATTTGTTTAGGAGATTGTATAATATTAGAAAAAAGGAACGTTTATTGAAAAAATGCATAGAATATTTTTATAGGTTGACAATAAAAATAAGACACTTAGAAGAAAATGATGAGAAGGTAACAAGGTACCTGAATGGTCTCAAGTTCTCCATACAAGATGAGATCAGTATATTGAATCTAAGAAAAATTTAAGAAGCATACCAAGCATCCTTAAAATTTGAGGAGAAGTTTTCAAGAAGGCATACACAAAAATTAAGAATAAGAGGCAAACAAGTGAGAGGAAGAGGAGATTATGAGAGTAAGAATGCATATGAGGAAGGTGAAAGTAGTGGACAAAGGTATGAAGTACAACCAAGAGGTGGTTATAGAGACAGGAGGAAATATTAATATTATAGAGGTGGAAATGCTAGATGAAGAGAGACTATTGGTTTTACAAGAAAATGATTCAAACGAAATAGGTATGTAGGTCATAAGTATTGGGAGTGTCTAGAGGAGCAACAAGAAAGGAGTTATAGGAATGATAGCATAAATCAAATGGTGCATCCTATAGAGGAAGAGAGTTTTGGATCAGATTCACATATAGTGGCACCTAAAGAAGGAGATTCACTCTTGATAAGGACATTGTTGAAGCCACAAAAGGAGAAATAACCTACCAATGGAGAGCACTCTTTAAGACATGTAAGTCCCATGGTAAATGTTGTAAGATGATAATAGACTACCTCATCCCATACCTTATAAAGTTTCTTGGATTCAAAAAGGGTATAGTGTGCTTGTTAATGAACAATACTTAGTAGATTTTCAGATTGGAACATATAAGGATTAGGTCAAGTGTGATGTCATCCCCATAAATGTTTGTCATGTACTACTAGGAAAGCCTTATAATTTTGATAAGTCAACTAGTCATGATGGGGTGAAGAACACCTATTATTTGGAGCACAAAGGAGTCGAGTATACATTATTTCCTTTGAATAATGATGATAAAGTTATTAGTGTCTATTCTAGGGTATTAGTTATAGGTTATAAGGATTTGGTGTAGCAACAAGATGAAGAAGTGAAGATATAAGAACAACCCAAGGAGATTGAGGCAGCTCAAGTTGAAGAATGTAAACCTATGCCAAGTAAAAAAAATTCAAGTAAGTTTATGAATGAGTTATTTATAAGTTTGTATCAACATTTGGTGAAGATTTTTAGTTTTTAATTCATATAAGGCATGATAGGTAAGCTCCAATATATGAGAGAAAGCCTTGAAAAGGAAAGAGATACAAAGTGTTGAGTAGTGTATAACAAGTTCAAGAAAGACAACATAGTGAAGGCAATGGTATGAAAGTGTTGAGTCAAGATCATGAGACTGTAGATGAGAACATGTAGTACTTGTGTATAGAGGAGGTTAATGGAAGTTATAAAGATGAAATGTAGCAACAAACTAAGTATTTATGTAAGCAAATGGCATACAAGGACCAAATAGTTGATATGTATGAGATTGAGTGTACCAAGCAAGGAGAATGGGTGAAGAATGAAGAAGATACAGTTGCAGCAGTGGTGTATAATGGAAGGTATAATTTAATGGATCATTTTGAAGGAATGGAATCATGGTTTTCACATCCCAAGCAAGCATTAGAAGACAAATAAAGTGTTTTATTTAACAAGTTTATTGCATGTGTAGGTACACCATTAAATAGAAAGAACTAGAGGAGGCCAAATTTTGGGGCCTAAGAACATGTTAAACTCTAAGAGAGGAAAGTATAAGCAGCAAAATTCAAGTTGGAGGTAAAATTCAACTAAAGAGGAACATACACCAAGTTGATTCTTATGGCAAATTTTCTTCAGCTTGGTAGTATGATGCAGGGGCATCCTTGTGGATCCCAAAATGGAGTCATTTTTGGCTTGAATTTGTCTTATAGGTTTTTTTTTGGTGTAATATGTCCTAATTGTGTCTGAGGTGTGATCTAGGTTAATAAAAGTTTCATAAAATTTGAATTATGGAGTTTCCCTCTAAAATGACATTATTTAAAATTTAAATTTTTAAGCCTTGTGAAAGGCTTACATGCATTGTTTGAGGTTGACCAAGGTGTAAAACATGTTAATTAGGTGTCATATAGGTATTAAGAGTATGAAAAAGGTCCTAAGTATCTTCTTTAGTCTATAGGGCATGGTCATACATTGATCATCTTGGAAAAAAACATAAAAATGCATGTAATTTCAATGACCCAATGTGGGAATAGCCTTCAAGTCTCAATTGTGCATTTTGGTAAGGTGGTGGAGTAAATTATTTTGTTTTAATTTGTTTAATAAATTTGAGGGTAAGATTTAATTTACTTTTAAGAAATTAAAGTTGAATAATAAGAAGACTATATTGTGAAATTCTAAGTGCATTTTAAATTTGCATGGCTGTGATTGAGCATTTTGCTTTTTGAATCTAAAACATGGTAAGAAGTCTTATTGAATGTTTATTGATTGGTTTGTGATAAAATAATATTTCCTAGCATGATATATGGAAGGTTGTTTATTGTAAACAATACAATGGTCTTTGGAGACAGTCAAGTCTGTTAGCAAGGTAATTAGTTATATAACCTTGTTCAAGAAACAACTTGATTGTTTGATTATTTTCCTTTAATGAGTATTATGGATACCTTAGTGAGTTAATACACATTTGAATAGAGTAAATTATTTTTTTCAATCTACACATATGACCAAATATTGATCTTACTCCATAATGGTTATGGAACAAGTTCATTGAAACCTGCAAACTACCCTAAATCTGGTCTGTACTCAGTAATTTTGGTGGTATTGAATCTTTTTGTAACCCAAAAGCATCAAAAAGGAGTTGAGAATAGTAAATTAATGTGTTTATAACCCCACAAGGAGTGGTATTGAATCGTTTGGGTACTTTAGATGTTGAAAAATATTGTTAAAACCTTGTTTATTCCCCTATTCTACTATAGAGCACAGTCATAAAAGACTGAGACCTTGAGATTGTGAATGCATGGTGGCTTATGATGAATTGATCATCAAATAAAAAAGGTGTGTTATCATTAGATAGACCCAATAAAATAATTTTTTTGACTTGAAATTTTTTTTGGACCAAGATATCAAATTTTAACCACCCTTGGCCTATGAAAGGGTTTAGAAAGCCCTAAACTAGGGTTTGTTTATTTAGGGAAGATTTAACCAACCAAAAATCACCAATTTTTGTAATGTTTTATAATTAGGAATGACATAACTAATTCAATAAATTTCATTACTATACCATACTTTTAGTATGTATTTATATCAAGAGGTCTTGGGAAAGGGCTATGTTGAGTTGTGGAGCTAAAAGCTTCAACTCTTTGCAAACTGAAGGAACAGGAAGGTTGCTGAGTTTTAGGAGAACCGGCATCAGTAGCAGGACCAACGTCGGTTGTGACCAGTGCAGAAGGCAACCGGCGATGGCAGGGAGTCGGCCGACATCGACAGAACCAGACTAGCAGGGACCGACGTCGGTCGCCTGTGTGTTCCAGAACTGCTAGTTACACGGACAGTTAGTTAAGTGAACGAAGTGTTTGCATGTAAAGGCCAGTTAGAGTCTTTGGCTATGAGGATAATTGTCTAAATTAAGATTCTAAGTTAGTGTTTGAGTTAGGGATCTATATATAGACCCATTGGCATGTATTGTAATTATGGTATGAGATAGAAAGGAAGGCTAGTAAGTTGCTTCCATTGTAAGATCATTGAGTTACAGGTTGTTGCAAGCTCATAGGAGATATACATGTGAGTATGGTCTATTGAATTACAGGTTTCAGGTTCATGGGAGATCAACTTGAAGTACTATTGAGTGCTTGGTGAACTGGCAGGGTTATTACTGACTAGTTGGAGAGGTGAACACCAATTCTGTTTGTGAGTTGGTTGTTGGGACCGTTTTTTGTGTAGGAGAGTGTTGTGTGAGAAGAATTACTGTACACTTGAGGTGTGGCAAACCTTTGTAAGGTGAAAGAGTGTGGCAGCTCTTTGTTGTATTCTTTTCTGTAAAGTGTTAATACAAGATAGTGTATTGTCTCTCATATTTTGTGCTATTGGTGAATTCTAGCTACTTGTGTTTCTGGTTATTTCTGCATTTATAATTGCTTATATTTGGTAATCATAATGTGCTCTTTCTAAGGAGCAAGATCCAACAAGAGGAATCAAAACAGGTGTGTTTGTTCTTGGACTTCCCTGACAGGCTAAAGAAGGCCTAATTTGGAAGGCTAGAAGAGAGAAAGTGGACTTAGGGAGTGAGTTAGGTCTTGAAAATTGACCCATGGTTATGTTTTAAAAAGATGAAGGAGATTATAATTTTTTTAAGTCATAATAGTGTTTAATTTTTTTTTACTCATCTATATGCAAGTAGAAAAGGGCTATAAGGAAGGCTAGTAGAATTGGCAAAGTTGCATGAGTGCAAGGTAAGGAGTTGAAAATTAAGTCAAGAGGTTAGTGAGGGTTATAAAGAATCTATTATGATCAAGATTAATATTTGATATGTTCTATTTTAATCCTAATAATCAGTGCTTTGGCTTGATGAGTGGTTTCTTAAGCTTTAAACTAGGAAAGTGAACCTTTATTCAAGAATAAAATAGGAAACTTGTGCAAGATCTACATCATTATGGATTAAGAATTAGGTAATATACATCCTCTCACCTATATCTCAATAATGGACTAGGAAATCATACACTATGCTTAACTGTCATCATACCCTATCAAAATAAATGAGCTCTATCTCACCATCCCTCATGTCGAAGATCCATTGATAACTCTATAGTGACAATGTATGTATCTTGTAGTGATCCCACTCAAGAAACCTAACATAGGGTCTCTAGATCATGTCTCCAACAACCAAGGCATCCATTTCACCTTTGAACTAATCAATGTCATGCACCCCTCCACCTAGTCTTGAAAGGGTAAAATCAAAGCTCTACCACATGAATCCAACTTAGAAGTCTATTTGAGCATACCCCTCCCATGGCCGCCCTAGCAACCTCAACACTTAGATGTGATTGTAAGCCCAGTAGTGTAAAATAATCCTACACTAATACCATACCTCCTATGAGATTTGAATCACCACATCTCCCTATATATCTAAAATAGCAACATAGGCACCCAACTGAACACTGTACAACCCAACAACATCTCAACTAGAACCCCTACTAACAAATAAGGAAACCTCCCACTACTCAAATTTGGTACAATAAATCATGATACTACCATCATCATCATCATCATCATCAATAACCACTTATCATCTCTAGCCTTCTAGTATAGCAGAGTATAGCTTAAGCCTCCTGCATGCCACCTCATAAAGTCAAGGTCATCTCTAAATAACTCCATAAAATCATCTCTTTCCTCCCTCTTAATATGATAAATCAGCTCACCCCATATGGGTAGCCATGTAATCTTATGAATATCCTTAGGTAAGATGGCCATTTCGGCTATAGGTAGCAAAAATATGTTCATGGTAGAATCCCATATCTCCATGAGTGCCATGATCATGACCACATCCCATGGCACGTACTAGTAATGCAACATCTCACCAAGCCCCACCTCTTCCATATGATCCCAGTCTATTATGGGCATTCCTCAATGAATCTTAGAAAATATCTAAGGAACTTGATCTTACATCTAGATCTACTCATGTGCCTGGAATGTTTGATAGTAAACAAACTTAGTTCTTTATACTATTTTTGCTTATAATTCTAACCTATTACACATACCTCCTATGCCTACTAAAACATATACCTATGGCTTATCTCCAAATCCAAACTTTAAACCTATCTTATGTACACCCTAAAAAATCCACCTTCTACCTCCAACATTACCTACTAAGAATGCACCTTAACTATTCTCAAAATTGTTACCTATCCACAAGTATCACTTAACCATTACCCTCAAAACATTACCCTTGACATCACTTTTAACTACACATTTAAAAAATCTGACATTTCAGACTCAATAACCATTCAATCTAACCTTTAACAAATGCATCATCATTTAATCAATCACTGACGATCATGGTGACCATCGACTGTTAGGCAACCAACCATTAAAGGTCATCAACCATAGATGGTTGGGTATGATTGACAATGGTCACTATGAGTTACCGTTAGTAGAATAACCAGACACTACCCTCCTAAAACAACCACTCACACACCATAATCACCCTAAAAATTCCTATCTAACACCTATTTTACCTTCTCTTAACCACCCTACCCTTCCCAAATTCAAAATATAACCTCAAATCAACCATAAACCTTAAACCTAGGTCAAACCAAAACTAGACCACCTCTACAACAAAAAATCACTCAACAAACAACTAAAATCAAATTCAAATGCATTTACCTACTCTACCATTTCAACATGATACCTACCTTATTCCTTGACCATCATCAAGGAGAAATCTTAGGACCCATGGCTTGGCCATGCACCCTACCTCATCTACCCTATATCCTCATCAATCCAACCTCTAACCCTTTAAATCAACCTCAACCAATCAACTACTAACAATGCCATCAACATTCCCTCATAAAATTACAAGACTTAGATGATAAAAATCAATTTGCTCAAATGAGTGAAATGAACCCATATAATCACTTTTTATCTTTGCCCTTTTAGGGTTGATGCCTAATTGTCAATAGTCAAGGTGACTACCGATGGTTGACCTCAAGGGTCTACCCTGACCATTGATGGTCAAAGTTTTCAAGTTTTCTCCTCCACACCTAACAACTTTTCCAGCAGCTTTTTTTCACCAAACCAATCTTGGCACTCAACCAATCAGAGATTGACTTCTTTTCCAACCACCACATTACCTCACTGCTAGCCATTGTGGCCCAACTACCACATGATTTATGATGACCCTACTTTGTTCCTTTTGACTATACCAACTACAAGTCACATTGAACATTTTTTTGAACTTGTACTACCTTACACACACCTAACCAATTTGTGTCTTCACAAGAGTACTTCCTACCTTAGATACCCATGAAAACATTGACCTTATCTAAGAGACTTGAGTTTATGAGTGTAACCCAACCATCACATATAATCACATAGACCAATTTTTACTTGTCTTTCTAATACCAACCTTAATTTTTACCAACTATGATAACTTAGTCACTACGTGGTCTTGGCTATCACACTTTTATTACACTCTATGCATGTGTTTGCACTTTAGTGCCTAACCTAACACCCACCTCTATCACCAACTTCATCACTTATCAACCCTATACCCAATTATGTTTCACCTCATTGACTCTTATTTTGAGGGGGAACACCTTACCTTATGCTCAAGGCAATCAAACCTTTGACCCACACTCTATTTTTATTTTGTCACTTGTTGATACAAACTGCATAACAAAAAGGGGGAAAATATAGACACTGAAAAACTACACACTACGGTTCTAAGTGTCAAAACACCCCTAGACTACCTCAAGTCCAACCCCATCCTTTCTATCATAAACTAAACTTAACTCAAGTCAGAATTGACCTACTAGCTAACCCACCTTTTAACCCAACCTAACCTTTGACCTTTGACCATCGATGGTCACCCTAATCATTAATGATCAGGCCTGACCATTGACTATCAAGTTTCTACCACCTAAACCACTAAACTACCACATCACTTTAACTTGATTTTTATAATTAGATCATCTAAATCATGTAAAATCCAATACATGTGAGAGCTAAATTTAGATGGTAAGTTAGACCTTTTCTTAATATATTGTTTCACCTCTCTTTCCTTCCTATAAAGAGAGAGGAGAAGAGGGTGAATCTAGGTCAAGAATCATGTGATCATCATCTAGATCCAAAGCTTCTTACATCAACATTTTATTTTGTAGGTGTTATTCTAAAAAGTGTGATAGATATTCAAAGTGTTGTCATCCATCAACCAATAACCAAGTACCATTACTCTACTAAAATTAAACCTAGATTCCATCAAATAAGTTTATCAACCAACTACCTCAACCGTTCATCATATCAACAACCAATAAGCTAAATATCTATTCTCAATCATTTAATTACTTTGTTCTTATTTCATAATCAACCTAGCCCAAACCCATCTCTCAGAATTCCATTCTATGACCTCATCAAAATAGTCTTTTCTTGACCAGACCCAACCCATAGTAACCATCGATAATCATCATGATAGTCGATGGTATATCCCAACCATCGATGGTTACCTTAACCATTGATGGTTACCTTAACCATCGAAAATCACCCTAACTATCAATGGTCACTGTGTGACAAAATAAGAGCAAGCTATTTTTACCCACTAGGCCATAACCAAATCCAACTTTTAGACCTTCAATGTGATCACAGAGCCTTAACCTATTTTATGAACCATACTTGACCTATTTAGCATTAACATTGACCCAATTATTATTATAATTAATCAATTTTTTCTATTATTTTATCAAGCACTTATTGTATTTGATTTTGGTATCTTCTATTATTTATGCAAGTACTTATCTTTTAGAACTTGATTGTTTAAAAGTGTATATTTACAGCCTCCAAAGAATCTTGTGCTTCTTGGATCTAGCTTTCTAGGCAATCCACCCTACTATCTAACTAATCAACCATTTCTTTGAGTACTTTCTTATCTATAGGTCATTCCTCCCAAGCCAAAGAGGAGAATTAACACTCATCTATATTAATGTGTCCATAACATATCAATTTTTTCTACCATACCCTTCTCCAGTTTCTTTTCTCTTTCTTTCAGGAACATAAGAAAAAATTCTCATAAACACTATGGGGAACTAGTTTTTAGACAACTTCCAAATGAGCCCTATTATGCTGAATACAAAGCAATAGTTATTGGGGGAGCTAGTAGTGCTACACTAGGTTAGTGGGAAGTATCTACAAATGCATAGACATATCTCAAAGATGGACAAGCTCCAAGGAGAATAAGTTCCCCTCCACCTTAGACTCCTATGAGATGCTTATTTTGATGTACTATATGATTTTGATACTGGCTCTAGGGAGCAGTAATTACCCTCCACCTTAGACTCCTATGAGATGCTTATTTTGATGCATTATATGATTTTGATACTGGCGTATGAGCTGATGTAGTGATATGTACACATTGTTGTGAGAGACATGGACATTATTATGATGTATGTTTATAAAAGACTATGAGATTATTGATGTGATTATGGGGTATAGATGTTGTTATGGTTATGCTTAGTTATTTTATGTTCTTGATGTGATGATGTTGTCTATGATATGATCATGATGTTATGATTATCATTTCTCTTATTAGTAGATACATGCTTGACTAGATGTTAGAAATGTGGGTATTTTGAATTAATAAATCTATGCTTCCTTATCTAGATATACATGTGATGGATAAAATATATGTGTGACTCATTTTATTTATAAAATAAATGATTAAAAGGTTATATATGTGAAAAATGGTTATGATTAGTTGATTTGATTGGTTAGAAGGGTGAAATGATGTAATTGGTTAGAAGGGTGAAATGATGTGTGATGTATGAGATGGTTAATTCATTAAAATATTTATATGATTAAAAAAACTTAAACAAATAAGGTAAAATAAAAAACATAGAGTAGGTTTGGACAATTCATTTAAATGTTTATAATGAATTACATTTGATTAGATGAAGGTGAATTAATCTTAAAACACAGAGTAGGTTTGGACAACAAAACTAGATGTGAGAAAAGAAAGGAAAGATAAAATAATCAAAATACAATTGTCTTAGTGAGTGAATCAACAAATATGTTTGAGAAAACAAGAAGCAGACATAATGCTCTTTCATTGGTGAGGACCAAAACAAAAGGAAGCTAGATTGGATTGTGAATATAAGCCATCTAAATGCTTCGCATAGGCATTCGTTAATTGGTTAAAAAGTTTTGTAATCACATAGTGTCAAGTAAGTTAAAAATACCTTATTATATAGAAGGTGTAAAGGGGATATGGATGATTAAAGGAACCTTCTTGTGAGACTAGCATGCCTCTTATGTAGGCTACCAAATATCTAATATAAACAAAACTATTTCATAGATGGTGTAGAATAATTGATGTAGGAATTATACTCATGAAACCAAATTAAGGATTCAAAATAATGGATCTTTTGATATTGTTGTTATTGCTTTGAGAGGTTGGGGAAGCTAATCGATGTGAGAAGCTTCCAAGAAATTGATAGCTTTTGAAAAATGCTTTTACTTAGCCATCCTTTAAGGGAATGGTCTAAACTTTTTGAGACTTATTTTAGGCTTTGTTATAGTTGTCCATAATGGGAGTAGTCTACCTTACATTGAGCAATTTTGATTGGTTTTGGTAGCTATCCTTCAGGGGAGTGGTCTGATAATGC
Organism: Torreya grandis; assembly: GCA_037957365.1. NCBI lineage: Eukaryota > Viridiplantae > Streptophyta > Pinopsida > Cupressales > Taxaceae > Torreya > Torreya grandis. The sequence continues at coordinate 92,169 of JARHVA010002453.1, forward strand.
TAGAGATGACCCATATGATAGATAAGTGTTAATGTTTTTAATTTTGATGACATAGGCTTGCTTATATAGGCTAAAAGGTTTACCTTTATGAAGGCAAAAATAAAGCACAATAATGGTAAAATAGTGGGTGAGAGGATTATTTTAGAGACAATGACCATGGGATTCCATAATATTAGGTACAAAAATTACCCATGAAATCATGCCATGGGTAGAGCCATGGTACCCATATTTAGGATTAAGGCTACAATTGTGATGGAAAATCACATGATTTTATGCTTTAATTGGTAGTCCTTGGAGTGAAGGGATGAAGGTGAAAATATCATAAAATAAGGGATGAGATTAAGTTAGACAGAAGGTGAGTTTGATCTTATTTAAAAAAATAAAGGACACATATGTGAAGCATTGAGAGGCTCAAGTTTTGGTTTACCTTCAAAATGGGATAACTAGTAAGATCCTAATCCATAATTGTGCATAATGATATAAGGGTCAAGCCAATTGAAAGAAAACTTGCCTTGCTTGCTTTTCTCCATATTGGTTACAAGATGATTCTAATTTAAGATGAGGTCTTTGATGTTGAATTATCATTCTCGTAGGTGTTTTTTATAATCACGCTTGTTTTGTTCTTATTAGACACAAAGATGGTTAAGCATGGCCAAATGATGCTCGTCAAGTAGCTCAAGTTGGACTAAATGTTTTTGATAATAATCACCCTTAAAAATCATATCCGATAGGGATATGCAAAGAGAGGGAATCTAGACTTTGATAGGTAAGACAAACTTTGATCCAAAAACAAGAGAGAAAGGTGTATCACCAATAGGGGTTTGAATGCTAGTATGATATTCCCATAAGGTGAAATGGGCATATCATTACCAATCTCAATCAGATGTATTAACTATTCTAATTAGCATGTTGTTAAGGGTTTTTTTAGAATCTTTAGCCTATTCATGAGCTTGTGGATTATAGGGAGAGGATAAACTCAACTAAATGCCAAATTCATCATAAAGACTTTAGACTTTTTGATTCTTAAAATATTTACCATTATCAATGATCATCTTATAAGGGATACCAAAATGATAGATAATGTGATGGTTAATAAAATTGATAATATTTTTAGCTTTGGTTGAGATGAGAGGAATGGCCTCCATGCATTTGGTGAAATACTCTATGTTAATGATGATAGAATTATGTCACTACAAATAATGGGGGTTAATTTCACTAATATGATCCAATCCCCATTACGAGAAGGGCCAAAAATACTTGGATACTTGGAGGCTATGACTAGATGCATGATGTAAATTAGTGTGTTGTTAACATTTAACACACTTATTCACATAATCACAATAGTCTTGGTTAAGGGTGGGTGAATAGTAGCCAAGGTGAAGGATATGTTTAGCGATAGTTAGGCCACTAAAGTGTCCCCCACAAATCTTGTCATGCATTTCTCTGATAGCATGAGAAATTTCATGACTACATAGGCAATAGAAAAAGAGACCATTAAAGCCACACTTGTAAATAATTTCCCCTAGTATGGTATGATAAGAGGTACTCTAAATAAATGCTCTTTGACTATTCCTAGAAAGATTGGAGGGAATAATGCCTAGGTTGAGATAGTTGAAGATCTACTTATACCAAAGGTTGGGTTGGGTATCCTCCACAATAACAATAAAAGAGGGTTTGATTTGGTATAAGAAGGCTTGGTAAGATGATGAATAGTGATAAATAGCTTATATTTAGAAGGTACAAATGGGATATGGGAAGTAAGGGAAGACATTATATTGGAAAACTTGTTCATAGATCATAGAATGGTTTGGATAAGGTAATGTTAAAATAATGCTAAGAGTACATCAACTAACTATTTATAATATTGTAATACATCATATTTACATTGATAATAGCCATTGATTTGATTGATCATGATTTGGGAGTCACCAAAAACACTAATAATTTTGACTCCCAAAGTTGAAGTAGTTTGGATACTTATCACTAGGGCTTCGTATTTAGCCATGTTATTGGTACAATCAAAATAAAACTTAAAAGATAAAGGAAGGGGTTTACCATCAAGGGGGATGAGAATGATACCAACACCCCCACCATGTTATCACTTTGAGCCATTTAATAACATGGTCATTTGGTATGTGATGTTCTCTTGAAAATGAGTCACGATAGACTCGTTGGGAAACTCAAGAGGAGAAGGTTGGTTATCTACTAATGGTGCTTCAACCAATTGGTTGGTGATGACTTACCCTTTTATTGACTTCTAATAGAGTCACTCAAGGTTAAATTAAACTAAGATCATGAGCCACTTAGCCATACACTATTTTATGTATGGTTTGAAGTGAATATACTTGAGTAGGTCAGTGTTGGTTATGACATATGTCTTGTGGTTGAGAAGGTAGTGGCAAAGTTTAAAATAAATAAAGACCAAGGCAAGGTAAAGTTTTTTATTATGGGTGATATCAAGTCTTATACTTTATAAGCACTTGACTCATATAGTAGATAGATTGATCTTTATGCTACTCATCTCGATGTGTAAGCATTAACCCTAAGGAGTGGTCAGTGATGAAAATATAAAGGTAGAAAGGTTGATCCTCTTTGGGAGGAATGAGGATGGGTGGAGAAAGAATGTAATATTTAATTCAATCAAAGTCCTCTTGATATTCCTTATTCCACTTAAAATATATATCTTTTTTTTTAAAGGTGATGGAAAGGTTGACATCTATCAGATTGTTGAGAGATGAAATGATGAATGGATTAGAGCTTCCCCTACAAAATGTGGAGTTGCTTGAGGTGGGTGGGAGAAGGCATGTCAAGGATCACTTTAATTTTGTTAGGATCAACTTCAATTCTTTGAAAAGAGATGATAAAGCCAAGAATATTTCTTGAAAAGACCCTAAAAATGCATTTCTTGAGCTTAAGGCAAACATGGTAATGGATGAGGCATTCAAAAATAACCTTGAGAACTACTAACTAATCTTTATGACATTTAAATTTCCCAATAAGGTTATCTACGTAATCTTCCATAGTTTTGTGAATAAGTTCATGGAAGATATAGGTCATTGCACATTGGTAGGTTACACCAAAAAAATTTAGACCAAAAGGCATGACCTTATGGTAGAAGTTTTCCCATGGGGTGATAAAAGTAGTTTTATGTTGGTCTTTAGGGGCAATCAAGATCTAATTATATCCTAAAAAATCATCCATAAGAGATATCATCTCATGGCTAGCTATAAGATCAACAAGCTAGTCAATGCTTGGCAAAGGGAATTCATCCTTTGGGCAAGCAAGGTTGAGATCATGAAAATCCATGCAAATGTGAAGTCCTCCTATTGCTTTGGTGATAGGGTTGAAATTAAAGACCCATTGGGGATAGTCAAGGAGTTGGATGAAATTTACAGATATGAGTTATTAAAGCTCTTTTTTGACAAGAAGAGCTATGCAAGGGTGCATCTGATGAAGCTTTTGCTTGACAAGTTTAGCATCATAAGTAGTAATGATATTATGGGTAGCAATGGAAGGGTTGATTCCTAGCATGTCACTATAAGACCATGAAAATTCTATGCTATGGTCTCATAGGAAGGAAGGAAAATATTAAAGCTCTGATGAATCTAGATCTAGCAATTAGTTGATCTTGACAATTCATGGGTTATCTTGAGTACACAAGTTAACATCCATGGTGTATTTTTTCAACATGGTTAAAGTCTTAGGAGGGAAATATTTATGGATAAAATAATATTTTTCACCCATATAGGAAAGAAGCGAATCATCATCCTAACACCCAATGGTATTTAATGGTAGGAGAGTCATCTTCTACCATCTTAGGGTGAATCAAAGGAAAGGTTATGGTCTCCCCATCCTTTTGGTCAGTCAGGGATTTAAGGCTAATCACGTTGATGCAAAAAAAAATTTAGGGGGAATGGTATCAAAATCCTTAGATTTTGATGGTGAAGGGGTTAGTGAGGATGAAACTTCCTCATCAATGATGGTAATGGAAGGTGAATTGGTTAGCTCTTCAGGTGTAATGAATTTGAGACCAAATTTCTCATGAGGATTTTATGTCTTACATGAAAATAACTCATGTGGTCTGTGTTCATAATGTCCTAGACTGAATCCCTTCCAAGCACACCTATGGAGTTATGTCTTGGTGAACTCTAATTTATCTAGATAGGATAAATTGGAAGTGAATGGCTGAGGAGAAGAGGAGGTGGATGAGGCAGCAAGTAGTTGATCAAGTCCCCTATAGACAAGATTAGTTTGGAGATTGGGAGGCCTAAAAGGAATAATGGTTTTAATATTAGAATCATAATCAAGATTTTGGTCAAGGTTCTCATACTCTTAGGGAGTAGGGAAGACATCCAAGGTCAAGAGGTGATACTCCCCAATTGAGAGACATTAGAATGTTAATTCCAAGGGGTCCTTCCTGGGGATTCAGGTAGAAGGGATGGATGAGCTAGTCGAGGCTTGGTTAATGGAAGAGGTAGATTCATCATTGGTTGGTGAAGGCTTGGTGGATGGAAGGAGGTGAACATCATTCAACTAGTATGTCATGTTTCATGATTTAAAAGGGCTTGGGTCAGCTTGTATGGTATTAAAGGACCTGTGTAGGGTGGATGGCACATAATTCATGGAATGGATCCAAGGGCATCCAAGTAGGACATTATACTAGAATTCACCTTCTACCACATATAAGAGCTCAAGAAACATGTGATGTCTTAAAAAAATGTGGAGGATGATAGTTACTATAGTTATTTCCATAGTGTCATTTAAGGAAAAAAGCATCATTGTGGTTTCTAACATAATATTCTCTAGCAATTTTAGCTAGTCATATGTGTGGGAGGAGATAATGTTGGTGCTAACCCCCTATCAACCATAACCCTCTTAATGTGGGTTTGGATGATGTATGAAATAATGAAGAGGGGAGGATATGGATCTTGGGGATGAACATAGGGTATATCTAAATCCTTAAGGGTAACAAAGGTGGAAAGATGAAGGGCTATGACAAAGGCTGCTAGAGGTTGTGGATTTTTTGGTTGAACCTCTATGGACAGCAAAGCCTCTATCATCACTTGGTAGTGATGGGGTAAAGTATTGATTAGTTCATATAAACTCATCTTTACTAGTGTTTGGTGAAGTTAATTTATAACTATTCTTTAGATTGACTTGAAAGGGTTGGATTTGGACGCACTCGAGATGGATACCTTGGGCTTGGGTAAAGGTGAAGGTGTTTGGGTTTGGTTGGGTGATTAGGTGGTGTAAGAAGGGTATATCCATGGAATGGACATCTTTGCCTTCCTTTTATCCTTTTATTGGGCTTGTGATCATGTGACCACATGTATGGTATGGATTTGGGTAGGAGTTAGGCTAATAGTCTGCTTCAGTTCTTCCTCTCTCCTATATGAGAGTGTGAGGTTAGGTAGGTTTTGGGATTGATGGTGGGATCAGGAGAGGATCTTCTAACAATAGGTCAACATCAACACATAGCTAATGGACTAAGACTTGGAGATCTTTAAAATTCTCTATATCATGTCCTAGCATTATGTGGTATGAGCAAATTAGACTATCATTGAACTAAGATAGTTTAGGACTCTCAAGGTCAAATGGTTTTATAAGAGGAAAATTCAAGAAATAATCTTACAATAAATTTTTTATGATGGTTGAATAAGACTAAAGCAAAGGTGGCAAGGGTGTTTGGGTTTTGGATTTGATTTTTGGGGTGGAAGCCTTCCTAGGAGTAGGCTTCATGATGGGAGTTTTGGGTGGTAGAGTATTTTTGGTAGGGGTTTTTGGAGTATATTTCTTTGGGGTTAATGGTTTGGAGATAAAATGCATAGAGGAAGATGGTTTGGAGGTAGAAGGCATGGAAAGAATAGGTAGTGTAGCTAAAAGAGGAGGTTGGGTTTGGGTTGTCTTTAGGAGACTTTTTTTCTTAATGCAAGGATGAGGTCCTACAATGGAATACAATGTAGAAATGGGTGGCAAGGTTTTGGTTTCTGAGATCCTAGGTGTCTCCAATTTTTTGGTTCAATTAACATGGGGTTTCTTTGGTGGGATAGATGGTGTTAAATCCAAGTTTAATAGAGGGTAAGTAAGTCTTTGAGTAGGGATCATGCCTATGTTTTTTATGGGATGGTAGAAGGTGCTTGGGTTTCTTTGGGTGGGGTTGGTTTGGTTGGTTCAACTATGGTTTGAGAGGTAGAGGTTTTTAATGGTTTGGTTGGGATGATGGTGGGTTCATAAGTAGAAGTGGAAGGTTGGGTTGATAATGGTATGGTTGAGGACTCTTGCTTTGTTGGATAGGGAATCCTAAAATAGTGCCAAAATGTGGCATGATCCATGTTAGGTTGGGATAGGTACTTCAAGTTTTGAACCAATCTATAAATAATCTTATAGATGGGTTTCGTTCTTTCGATATTGGTTTTAAAGGACAAACCCATGGGTTGAGAGAGGGGATCAATTACCTTTTCCTCAATCAAAGGCTCCAAGGTTTTGGAAGGTGATTCTTCCATGGGAGGAGTAGGTAAAGTGACCTCTTCCTTAGGAATGCTTTCCAAAGGAAGATTGGATTACTTTATGATGGGAGAGAAAGGTATGGTGGTAATGATTGCTGCTTTTGGTATGTCTTCCAAAGTTGAGGTTTGTAGTTTCACCACCTCAATAAGTGGAGAAAGGGGAATAGTTGCTTCTTTTATTTTAGTTGCCAAAGGAATAAAAGGTGAATATACTACCTCAATAAGTGGAGGGTAAGAAAAAGTGGTTTGGGAAATGGTTTCCTCAACAATGAGCTCATTGAGAACCACATTGATAGTATGCACCTCACAGTTGTGAAAGGATTTTGATTTATTGTTTTCATTGTTCATGAAAGGCGAATGGTTGGGAAAAGGTTCTCTAAGTATGTCAAGTGACTGAGTTGGGAGTGCATTGGAATTATCTAGCACAAATTCCCCCTTATCAATCAACCCCTGGATAATGATTTTGAAAGTATTGTATCTACTAACATTATGCCCAATAACATGATGGCAACCACATAATTTGTTCTCCTTATACCAACCAGGTATAGAATGAGAGGAATCAAATTGCTATATGGGTTTGATTGGAGGAATTTTTATGATATTTTCAATTTTCTAATGCAAAAGTATATGACTCCCCTAGCGGAGTATATTACTTTTGGTTGTTATGGTTTTGGTTTTGGGTATTTTGTTTGGAAGAATTAGAATAATTGGGTTGGTTAACAACTAGCGGAGGGATAGTTTTAAGGACAACTGCATCTGTGGTTCCCTTGGTTTTGGTGTTAGAATTGGAGTGGTTGGTGGAATTGGAGGAGGAAGTTTCATTTGAATTGAAATTAAAATTCTTGTTTCTCAATTTTAGCTTCCCCTCATCAATGGATCTCATCTCTAATTTTTATGCCATGGTGAAAGCCTCATCAAAGGTTTTGAAAGTTTGAACTTGTAGAGTGGGGGAAATATGTTTTGCACAAGCCTGAGAGAAAATATCAATCAGCTCAAGTTAGGGCAAAGAGAAAGAGAGTTTATTAAACCTCTCTAATGGGTAATGAAATTAGCAATTGACTTGTCCTCAAATTGTCGAATGGAGTAGAGGTCAGTGATGGAAACTTTCTTAGATATATTTATGGAAAAATGATCTAAGAAGGTTTGAGTTAATAGGGAAAAAGAAAGGAGGGAGTGCCAAGTAATAGCATTATACCAATATAATTCCAAACTAGATAGGGACATGGGAAAGGTGCAAATAAGGAGAGTATCATCATAGGAAATCAAATATAAAGAGTGTATAAATGTTCCAAGATGTTGCTGAGGATATTCCTTGCTTTGATATTTTAAAAATTTCAAAATTTCCCATCGAGGATCATAAGATCAGATTGGGATAGATGGATGAATTGGTTCATTTCAAATTTGATCATATGATAAGAGGTTATGGGAATTAGAAATAGATGACTCCAAATTGGTCATGTTGTCCATTAACATCTTAATTAGATCATTTTGTGGTTGTACACACCCATAGTTTTAGGGTAAATTTTATTGTGGTTGGGTAGGTGCAACATAAAGATAGATAGTGGAAGGTTGGGAGGTTTTCAAACATTGGTATGTGGACATGGGTGGTTGAGAAGATGTCATGTATGGGTAAGTAGATATAGGAAGTTGGGTATAAGGTGGAGTCATATACCCATGTGGGTTAAGAATATATCTTGGGTTGGGTGCAATAAGTACTTGTTGAGGAATTGACATGGGTTGGGTTGGAGGTATAGTTGGGTTGATAGCTTAAGGATGGGTAGTAATTGAGGTACTAATGGGTGGAAAGGTAGAAGGTATGGAAACTACCAAGCTTTGGAATGGAGTGGACATTGATGGGTTAGAGATAAGAGGAAGGGTGGCAACACAAGTAGAGGGTACTATAATGGTAAGATGAGTATAGGTGCCCAAAGGTTGGGTTGTTCCTATATTAGAAGAGTTATTGGTTATGGTAGAAGGCATTTGGTTGTTCATTGGTTAGATGGATTGGTTTTAGATGGTGGTATTGCAGGGATTATTGGTAGAAGAAGATGATTAGGTGACTAAGGGTTGGGTAGAAATGGTGGCAATAGAGGTGATGCCCACAAAATGGGATGGCATACCATATAGTGGATCAATAGATGGAACTGAAGTGGGGGTATGGTGGGATATGGTGTTAAGGTTGTGTTGGAGGGCTATGGGATTGTTATCCAAAAATGTGATGAAATCTATATCACCTTAGGAAACCATTTGAGGGATATTAGGACATCTAGAAGGATGGGGAGAACCCTCTATATCTTAGACATACTCCATGGATGATGAAGAAGAAGAAGATGGGTGGTTGGGAGGTGGATCCTGATTTGCTTGGTTTCTTAAATGTTATCTAGTGACAACCATGCAAAGAATGGGAAAATGAAGATAAGAGAAATCTCAAAACTTAAAAGAGAATCAATCAAAATAAAAATATCTTTAGGAAAATAATGCACACACTAAAGTGTGTTAAAATCCTAAGGTAAATTTTATCTCTCTTTAGGATTATGCCTCAATTTTATAGAAGTTATGAAAACCAACTTGGGCTTATAGAGCGGGTACTAGAAGAAGATGTATAAGGATAGTTTCAAGTAGTTAAAGTCTCTCAAGATCTATACTAGAACTTGGTATGTGGCTTGATATTGGGGCCTACCCCCTTAATTTACACACCATCATGATAAGAGTGTCAGGTGCTTAGACATAATATACTGGGTTGTTAGGGAATATACTCAGCTAGTGTACTGAGTTGGTTCTCCCCTTGGTAGAGAAATCCAAATAGGACATCCAAGGAAAGGTGACCTCTAGGTGATGAAATCCTAGTCAAGCCTTATGTCAATGTTTTGATGTTTGATTGAATGTGTGGTTTGGTATTATGTGTGTGATAATAAGTGAGACTATGATTAATTTACTTGATTAAAATAAGCTATGTGAGCTAATCAATACAAGAAAATAATGGATGCAAAGTTAATTTTTAATCCCAAAAAAAAATTGGTGTCTTTTTAAATGAATAAAAAATAACTAAGATGTACCTAGATGATGATGCAAAACCCATAGAATGAGTAATTTCAATTTTCAAAAATGAAAGAAAAGATGACAATTTTTACCCTTTTCTAAGAAAGTAAAAGGAACTAGAACTTGAATTTTAGAAAGGAAGAAAGGAAATAAGGAACATTTAATTTTTAGAAAAGAATGTTATGAATGAATCTTATTTAATGTAACTAAATGTCCTATAACTATGAACCCAAGAAAAATCTCAAAGGTCTCACCGAGTGTGCCATAATGTTTCACTAAAAATTTCTTTTATTTTATTTTTTAGAAAGATGTAAAATTTGAAAGGGTGAGGTTAGTAGAACCTAGATATGTTGTGCACGTGTGAATCTAGATGATTGTTTATACTCCTCTTTGTCTGGGGAGGATGACCTGTAGATAAGAAAGAAATATAGAAAATGGCAGATTAGTGAGATAGTAGGGTAGACTGTTTAGCATGAGTTATATCCAAGAAGCACAAGCTTCCTTGGAGGCTGTCAATCCACACTTTTAAAACACTTAAGTTATAATAAACTAAAAATTGGTGCTTACATGAAATAATATAAGGTACTAAAATCAAATACAATAAATGCTTGAAATGAAACAAGTGATTTTGATTAAAAATAATAATAAATGATTGAATACTAATGCTAAATCACTCAAACTTGAATTAGAAAATAAGTTGAAGTTCTCTGATAAAACAAAAACTCACAAACTAGGATTTGGTTATAGGTAGAAGGGTCAAATTGGCTTGTTTTTGTAAAATGACACATAATGATCATCGATGGTTGGGTGTGACCATCGGTAGTTAGGTGACCATTGATGGTTGTTAACCATCAACAATTTAGGAAAGTCTGTTGGTGGTTAAGTAATACCATCTATGTTACTATTAGATTTGGTTTGGAAAAAGAAGTCTATTGGGGAGGTTACAAAGAGGTTTTGGAAATGATGTTTAGATTGGATGTTGGTTGTGAAACATAAATTAATGCTTATAGGTATTTGGTTTAGGGATTGGGTATTTAGATGAGTGAGAATGTTTTGTGGGTGGTTTTAGGTAGGAGATGAAATGCCTGAAGTTTCAAAACTCCAACACAAGGAAATGGGATGAAAGGGAAATAACACAAGCAATGAAACAAATAGAGATAATTACTAAATTTTGATTTAAAAAACATAGATACTTATCTTTTAGTTTTTCTTAGTTTGGGGAATGTTGGTGTTGGTAAAAATCTTGTTTTGGATCTTAGAGCAATGTCATTAGAGTAATGGTACTTTGGCTCAAGATAGTGAGTTACAAAAGCACCTTAAGCCTCTAACCTGGTTCCTAGTTCACTAAGAAGATTTTGGATTTTCCTGAGAGTCAGAATCTCTTTCCCTTGAATAGTTATTTCAACCTTATCATCATATCTTAATATAAAGGAATAGGAGGTTAAAATGAAGAGTCTAACAAATGATTTATCAAATAGTTTGACCAATAGTCTAAACACACATTGATCATGTGAATAATAGACTAAAATTAGACAACTAGTAATCAATGAGTGAGTTGTAGTAGAATTGTCGTTGATTATTTTGATCATGTAAGAATTTAAGTAACCATTGGTATTTTGGGTCAACCATCGATAGTTGAGGGATGATTGTTGATGATCGAGGGTTGACCACCAATGATCGAGGGCTAACCATCGATGTTTGAGGGGACATAGCCCAAATTGACTACTCTACCAATGACTGGCGGTCAATTCCCTAGGAAATGGTCTAAGGTTAAATAATGGGAGAATTGGTAAATAATCTAACCCAAAAGGGGACAAGGGGTGGCTTAAAGGTTAATGTGACATCTAGATCCATAGTGTATAGTTTTCTAGTGTCTATAATATGGAGAGATAGTATGAGTCTTAGGAGTAGAGGAGTTAGAATATTGAAAGAGAATGAAGTCTTGAATTCTATCAAAGATGTAATATTTAAAAAAGTCAAGATAATTAATAGAAATTTTCTTCATTTTTATATCTACCTGTAAAACACCTTGTGTTTCCATACTCTATATTCAAAATTAAGGACTATGTAACTGTAAAATGTAAGAGTAAACTTTGGCAAAAGGGTTTGAGTAATATCCAAATAATAAATATCTTTTTTTTTCAATAATTAAATATTCAATGCATTTTTTTCTTTCTTTCATAAAGACTTTCTAAGTATATCAAATAGGGACTCTATAGAACTTGCATACTATGATCAAGCAAACTTGAGCATGCATTTTGGCTAAGCAAGGGTATGTAGAACAAAGGTTGATTCTTGTATGAATGGGTAAGCCTTATTTTAACATTATTAGTTTTAATTAAGTGATTTCAATTCATTTTTTTTCATATTTGAAGAAGAGCTATGCCCAGACTTGTAGGTCATTAAGTCTACATACACAGACAAAGCCAATATTTGAGTAAAGTGATGAAATGGGGTATTAATAAAGGATTATAATGATTAAGGAAGGTTTATAGATTTGGTAAATATATTACCCAATACTCAAAAAATTTAAAACTTTTTTTGAACTTAGAACAACAAAATCTCTTCCCTCAAGCTTACACAGGCAGATTGTTAATAGAATCTAGTAGAACTATTGATCTGAGTGTGATTAGACATTATCTAAGAGAGGTAAAATATTATAAAATGTGTAAATAATCAATTCAAACCTTATTCAATTATTTTTTAGGGTTTTAACCTAGAATATATTCAATAAACCCATTTAGAAGCCTCTCATGTTCACTTAATCTGTGAAAAGCTGAGTTTAGGGTTAAAATCTAAAAAATGGAATAACAAGCATTTGCACTAGTGAAATTAGATTAAAATTGGTAGTTTTATGGGTTTTGGTATGAATCAATATATTTTTAAGGTTAAAAACCTATACGACATCTGTACACATGGCAAAATAAGACTGTGTTACAGATAGGAGTAACTAGGCCTAATAAGGGCTGATTGACAGAGGAAGAGGCTAGAAAATGGTGAGGGCAAGTGAGTTGGATTGTGAAACTTCATATAAAGATATTAAATGATATATTTTGTCCAAAAATTATTTTATTTTCCCTATACAAGTCATTACCTATCTGTACCAACTGAAAAATCCTAAAAGGAGGCTATTAAGAAAGAAGAGTGGTTGAGGGTTTGAGAAATCAAGAAGGTAGTTAAGGTGGAAAGAGGGTTTGAATTGAGTTTAAAAACGTATGTTAAACCTAATAGAGACTATCCAAGATCAATATTTCCTATAGGATACCTAGATCAATAATTGAAATGATTTGGTCAAAGAATCCTATAGCCTAGTAAAGATTAGTGAGTGTGATTAAAGGAAAGGGAATGAGTAAAGGAATATAATGAAAGAAAGGATGAGTGTAATGTGTGAAGAGGATCTAAAGGTAGAATGAGATAATGAAAATAATAAAAATAAATAGGATCATACATGAGAATGATGTCAAACCTGGTGAGGAGTTGGTAAATAAGAAGATTAAGAAGTTAAGTAGCATGCATTTATGATTACAGGTATTAGAGTTGAGGTTAGAGTAGAAAATGAGGTCTCTACATCATTTGGTATTATAAAAATAATTTATTTAGGAAGAGGAGAAGGACAACCAACAATAATAACAAGGTAAATGTTGATTTTGTTTTCATTTTATGCTTTGATATGTTCATGAGATAGTGTTGGAGTGTAAGTGAGAGGTGAGATTATGGTAAATAGCCCTAAAGCTAGTGAGGCTTGATAGTGTGAAAGAGTTACTGGAAATCTCAAGAGTGAGCTCAAGAAGATCTTGAATAGAGAGAAAGGAATCCTAGGAAAAGGATAAGAGATTTAAATAGACCTATGTTAGGTCATAGAGAGAGAGAGAGACCAAGTGAGCTCATGAGAGGTAAACTAGAGGAGGATTTTCAAAGAGAATAGGTCTAGGTGAGACCAAGAGATTGAGAGAAGGATAAGATGAAGAAGGATAAAGAAATGATAAAATAGGTTAAGGATGAAAAGAGATACCACAAATTGAGGAAGGTGAAAGAAGATACCAAGAGGAAAGATATGGAGAAAGAGATGATAGAGGTAAGGCAGTAGTTGGATGAGTTACTAATCATAATGAAACAAATGAAGGAAAGTCATTATAGAGGTAGTGTAGTAGTTGGATAAGTTACTAATTCACTATTGATTCTAGTTATCTATGTGGATGAGATATTGATCATAGAGAGTTATTATTCCACCATCACAATAGTGAAAACTACTTTGTCTAATAGCTTCTCAATGACTGACTTGGGATTATTTCACTATTTCCTTAGGATTGAAATTTCTCAATATAAATCTAGGATCACTATTGCAAAATATAATTATTCTCTTGATTTTATTACATAGTTTAACATGGCTAATTATAAGCTAGCTTTGACTCCTTTTCTATCTAGTGTGAATCTTGAGGCTAATTGTACATGATCCAGACAACAATTCAGATGACAATTCGGGTGATGGGTCCACCCTAATTGATGACGAAACTTTTGGGAGCCATAAATTTTGCACCGTAGCTCCAATTGACTCGCCATTTGAACCGTTGGAAAGCTAATAATGAGGGGAACATCAAGAGATGTAATTTATCTTTGATCAATGAAGTTTGACCCCCTAAAACCCAATGGAAGTGTCCCAAATTTCAATTTTAATAGTGCAATGTAAAAATAATAAGTTACTAAAAATAGTAATTCCTCAAATTCCGTATTGTTTTAAATCGTGGAAGTCAAACCAATTCATCTCCCTCAAGAATTCTAACCTTACACATCCTCCACACACCTTCACAACATGTATAAATGAAGATGTAACTTGAAATGGAAATCAGACATCTCTTCTCAGAGATAAGCATATGTTTGGGTCTACAAATTTGATCAATAAAACATCTCTTATCAAAGATAACATTATTTGAATTGTTTTGTTCTTATTTCTTGAATTATCTTTCAATCAAATCTTTCAAGTTTTGGATTAGTACATCTCCTTTGGTTGATTTTACCTCATATCAACAACTTGTTGGTAGTCTCATCTACCTTACACATAATAGACCTAATATTTCATATTCAGTGGTCATGGTCTCTAGATTCATGTAGGAATCACATGAGATACAATGGAAAGTATCTAAGTAGATTCTCCACTAAATTTGGGGCACTCATAGTTTTGGGATTCACTATGGATTAGGCATTGACATCGACTTAATGAGGTATACAAATTTAGATTGGGTTGGCAATAGTTAGAATTGTAAGTCTTCTTCAATCTATAATTTCTCCTTGAGTTTAGGTCTGATTAGTTGGTCTAACAAGAAGTAGAATGCTATTGTTTTATCTTTTACATAGTCAAAATACATATGATCTATTAATGCTTCCATTTAGGTTATTTGGATTTAAGGGATTCTCACTAAGATTGGCATCTAATTTCAAAGACCAATAATCATCTTCTATGACAACCAAATCACAATCTAGATATGTAGGAATCTAGTCCTCCATCAATGGACTAAACATATCGAGATTCACATGCATTTCATTCAGGATCTCATATATGAGAAATTCATTGATCTTTGCTACATCTAGACAAAAAAACAATTTGTTGATATATTCACCAAAACCTTCACTCAAAGCGAGTATTTTCATTTGCAATATCTTTTTGGGGTTCAAGAAAATTTGTCTTATTACTCTTCTAGGAGATCATCACTATGTCCTTGGGTATCTCATCAAGACTTTGTCTAGGGATCCAATTATTTTACCCACCTAAGCTAAACTTAAGGGGGGTTATTGGTGTAGGGTTTTCCCACTTGTGGTTTTACATACATGGTTTAATTAATTTACTGTTGTCACTAAATCTTGCACCCTAAAATAATTTAATCAATATTTTTCCATATTTGGGAAATATGAGAACATTTCCAAGTATGTGGGTGTACTTATATTGTAAAGGAGCCTCTTGATTTAAAGGGCTATATCCCTAAATATATCATGTAATGCTTACCACTTAAACTACTACTTAATTATGGGGAAAGAGTTAGAGAATGCATAAATTTAACCTGCTCTAAAGGAGGTGATACACCGAAATGTCTTCCATGTGACCATCATATTTATACCATTATGAAACAAGGCATACAAACTAGTCTCTAAGTCGTAATGTGTTCTAACATGAGCATTTAAATATAGAGGTGAGATGTGAGCAAAAACACAAGGCAAATGAACCAGAGGGTAAATTGCACACTCCAAGGATAATTCTACACTTGAAAAATCCTTACACACTAGAATACACTCTATATGACCTATTAGACTAGGAAATCTTTCTCAAACATGAAAGGATAAGGGAAGGAAGGATAGATAATTATCACTTCTCATCACCATACAACATTTTTAGACTTAGACAATTATTCAAAACTCAAAAAAATACTTGCATTAATGTTCAAAGTCAAAATATGACATCAGTCTAGTAGGGCTTCACCATACATGTGGTGGTCTCTTTATAAAGGCCAAAATGATAGCTAATTATATCATTTTAGAGAGAAAAGTGAGAAAATATAAGTCTTAAGGGGAATCATATGAGTTCAACCTCATTTGAACTTTAGTTAGAACTGCCTCTGCCAATATGTTTCTTTGGAACTTCCTGATTGATCTGGGTCATCTCAAGTAGTTGTAATAGTTCATTATTCCTTTACTCATGTTCTATATGGTTGAAATGATGGTATCAATTGTTTTTGAGATAATTTTTGGCATCAATGTAGTTACAACAATCAGGTCCATTTGTTAGAAATTTGTCCTAATGCTAACTAATCCTAACTGGTTTGTTATGGTATCCATAGTGGAGATAAGGTTCCCTTTTATATATTTAGTCTCGGATATGGAACCATTGAGGTCTACGTGTATGCCTTTATGACATCCTTTTCAATGTTATCTCTTATTCTAATTGGATCATGCTCGCACTTGCCCCTATGCTTATAGGTCCATTATAAATAGAAAATCAATCTTAAACTATTCATTTTATTATATTAGTTATGTATATGAGGACATATATACCACATAACTTCATTCCTTTATTATAATAGGTCAAAATAGACCCATTATGATACTACAAGAACCAATGATTCATATATGCATGGACCCTTCTTTAAAGAAAGTAAACATAGTCATAAAATGACACTACAACCCTCAAATTTTTGAACCAAAGGTCAATATTAAGCTTTAATTGTGGTCCTTTATGTTCTTTATACTTGACTGCATCACTATGTCTAATTCATGGTGTTTGATCAAGCTCTAATGGTGGATCAATGATCCCTGAAAGCTTTCCCTAGTTAGACTTTGGTTGTGTGTTTTATCTCCATAAAGTCCCTTAGATTCTCAATTTTTAATTTCATTGGTCCTCGATATCTGACTCAACCTATTGACATATTAAATCATCTCACACCATTGATTCTACTTGATACAAATAACTATGAGTCGTTGATCTTACCCTTGACTTGTCAACTCTGTCCAAGCTTACACCATATGGAAACCCTACATTTGATTTTAGGATCCACTATCAGTCTATAGCCTCATGTACTTACACCATATGCCAATCTCTTAAGCTCCTTAACTATTTGACTCATCTCATACCATCAAATCAATATGTATGATGCAATAGGTATCATTAGATCTACTGGGACCCACTATTTGAAAACTAATGGCTATTTCATGAGCTTAAATTTGACATACATGCTCCCATCAAATGATTTTTACATGATCATAATTTATGTTCATGCAACCATCAAATTTAAGCTCAAAAGGATTTGTTTTTCTTGAGATTTATTTTAATGTTTGTGTAGACATCTTTCTCTACAGGTTCAACTTTAAAGCTTGATAACTTGAGCCAAAAAGCTCATACAGACTTAAATTTTTTAAAACATGTTCTTGACATGAATAATTACTTGGGATACAATATTTTGGCTCACAAGGGCTTCCTAAGTGAAGATAAAAATTACATAAATGAGCTGGTTCATTCATTATTATGTGATGTCCTAGACGACCTGGCTCCTTAGACTCAATGAGCTAAACTTAGAAGGCTTAGATCTTGAGATAGAGGACTCATCGAGATATGAAACTTAGAGATTGTGATCTTGGCACTAATTATATTTATCATGCAAGGTATGGTGGTCATACAAGGATTTTTTAGCACATTTATAAAATGCACAAGCAAGTTGTTCCATTCTAGTTTTCATGTGATGTCCTAATGTGGTCTGGCTTCACAAAGCTTGTTATTGAGCTAATTCTTAAAATTTTAAATCTCAGATGAAATCCTTGAGGCATAATCAAATATATTCCATTATCCAACTACATTGATCACCATGAAGACTTGCCAATTGTATATATAACCCTAAAATGACCCCCTAAGACACTAAATAACACAATGACTAAACTAGACTATGACCAAAGCTAGAATGAGATATGAAATGTCATCAATTGAACTACAATCATGCCCTATGACATTATAAAAAATCCCCTCTACAAGATTTTGATTATAGGGGGTTGACCCATTTTGGCCTGTGGTAAAAATGGTCAACACTTGCTTAGGTTATTAATAGGTCATTAGGGTGAAATGTACTTTAGTCATTTTTATAATTATGAGGTGAGTTAATTATCTATTTGGGTGAGATAATTTTTCACTATATAATGTAATTTCCTATGTAATTTTTGGCTAATGAATGTTAATGCAACTTTTTATTGTGAAGACAAACTTCTTCCTCTTGTGAGTTATTCTTCAGATTTCACTACTCCATACAGATTCAACCTTGTGCATTCAACTCTTACTAGTAGATATTTGATTACGTCCCACTCTGATAGTAAGAATCAAAATTAACTAAAAAGACTATTGTATACAATATATTCATGTTTTTAAGTAAAACTTGAACTATAGTTTCTCTTTAAAGATTAAAATTTTTAACAACAAAGAATAATAACCTTCAGAATCATTCAAAAAGAAATAAGGTTGACTCAAACCTTTAGAATAGATCAATATGATACTTGAGGAGGCAATTAATTGAATCTAAATAGCTATTACCCTACCTTATACCTTAAGAATTATTGGATCTATTCCCAAGTAGATTAAATTACTTATAGAGCCCACAACAAATATAACCAAAAAATTAATCTTTGAAAAAAAACAAGACTAACAAAGGATTTAATTTCTTGAGAAATTCCTCCATGTTTCCATGATACATCCTATTATAAATCTCATTTGACTATAATAAATACTTATATATTTCTATCTAATAGACTTTTCATAAAGTAAATAATATCTTTAATGTAGTGAAAGACATACATAAATAAATGATTTATTAGATATATTTGATAAATCATTTTATTGTTTATTTATATTTTAAAACATTTTATATTGATATTTTCTTTCATAAATAAGAAACAATAACTCAATGATCTCAGGTGAAGTGATTTAAAAATAATATGCACTTATATTCTACTAAATTCAAATTTTGAAAGGTGTTACATTCACTATTACTCAATGGTATCTATAAGGTCAACAATAAATTGAAATATATGTGCATTTTATATAAGGGAATAATCATATTTTGACTCAAGATTAGTATTAATTTGTAATCATTCAAACTACTAGTTCTTTGCACAAGATAGAATAAATAACGACACGATTGTGATTTATAGCTTAGACAAATCTTAGGTCATGCAGTTTCTGATTAACTTACATCATATAATTAAAACATCAAATAAGATACATTAACCCAAATCTAGCATTGTACTCTTCTTAATATTAACAAAAACCATCAAAGAGTAATGAAGATAAATATATTCGATCCACAAAACCCATGGAATAAACCTGTATAATACAACCCATGTAAAATTAGGTATATTTTTTTATATACAAAGGGTCCTATTTATATTATATAAATTAAATAAATATGAAACTCACAACCAACCTCCCAAATAAGAAATGAAAAATCTCAAGGAATAACTCATATAAACTCCTACTACTTAACATTTCCATAAGGGAAATCTTACAGTGTCACATTTCATGAACAAATTAATGCATTCAAAATGTAACCCAATTCCAAGGAAGCATATGATGTTATACACATGTTTGGCATATGTATACCACCCTATATTTGTTTTAATGTACTTTATTATTACAACTTAACCCTCTTGATGGAGGTTCTATTGAAGTGTACAAAGATAAGAGTCAATCCAAATTTATATCAAACATTATTATACAAAAAATGGAAAACCTGTATAACCTTAAAAAGTATTCAAGTCCTAAAAAAAACTTTTGAAAGTAGGTTATCCAAGAATGGAAAAAGTGTTTCCAGCCTAAGATGTGAATACAACTTCATCAAGCATCTACATGTATGTATTCTACCCAAATAAAATACCTAACAACATAAATTAAACTTTAGTCTAAGATTGAAATTATAATAATATTGGTCTGCATCCAAATATCCCTTTTTATGTTAATCCAAGGGGTATGTTAAAAGTATGCAAGATTTTTATTTAATAATTAAAATAATTCCATAAAACAAAATTTTCATTCAACATGTATAATTTCATATATTCTAATAAATTAATAGCATTCTATAACAATTTAAATCAAGGCTTCAAGATAAATTTACAATCAAGTTATGCACTCCTTGAAAATTGAAGATTTTAATCTTGCTTATAAACATTATACCTATAGGAATTTTTTTACGAATCAAAGAGACATCATAACTTATAATGTAACTATCCTAAAATTTTCATAGGATTCAAAAGTCGACTAAGCTTATATACAAAAAAATAATAGCAACATGAATTAATAGTATAATATCAGGGTATCTATAATGATTTGATTTGAGTTAAGATAATGAAATAAGTAAACACATAAAATACTTAAGATAGACCCAAAACTAGGGTGTTTATCCTTTAATGCCAACATTATAATTTATTAAAAAGATAGCTAATCAAATAGATAACAATCAAAACCACCAGATAAAATGGAATGGGTATGCCATTGAACATGTGTTCCTTGAATGGTTATATAAAATTAGATCAGTACCATATTTATCCTCAAAATGATACATAATATAATAACCATTTACCAAATTTGCCATACAAGCCATAAATTAACAATGTTTGAACATTTTTAAATCCGAGTTATAAAAGACCACAAATCACTAAATACATGTATTGAAGGAAAAAAAGGGACCCATATACAAAACCTTACGCATGTAACCCATATTTGTATGTATACATGCACAAGGGTACATGAATATGGACATATAGTGTGGATCAAAACGCATTAATCAAGAAAAAAAGATCAAATAAATGTAAGTAATTTTTAGTCAATGAGAATGAGATAAAGTATAAGAAGAATAAATCCCTAGTATGTCATGACTCCTCCATTTTAATTTGGATTAGTACTCATTCATTCCATTTTGATACATTACATTCATCAAGGTTTTATTATACCGTTATTCATTTGTAGGATTTGCCATGGGAACCACTCTATGATCCTCATAACAAGTTATAGATTCCTATTCACCATTAAACTCTTATGCTCTTTGAATCCCACTTCCCTTACTCCAAAATACTAAATCATTATCTTCATAAGGTCATACCTTCAATACATTTTGATAGGTCAATAGCTCAATTAAGGTTTTAATAAGATAGTTTCAATTTATTTAGTCATTTTAATCATAATTTAAGATATGCCATGCACTATTAAAAATTAAAATTAAAATTAAAAATTAAAAAATTAAAAATTAAAATTTTAAAAAATCTTGCCTCCCCATGATTAAAAGGAAAGGCCTAAGATGAATTCCTAGGACTAAGGTCCTCAAAACAATGCCCACCAATCACTTCAGTAACCAAATGTGTAGAATGCCTAATGGTGTCCCAAAGACTGATAAACCACAAGGTGTTTTATCAATACATCAATGAGTATACTTGGATAAATGCCAATGATGGTCATTTCCATCAAAACTAACCAATATTATGATGGTCAAAGTAGGCAAGGAACACTTAAATAATGTTTAATTTCTTCTTCTTTCCATTATTTTTTTCAAATCTCCTTGCTCTCTAGTTGAGATTTATGATGCACCAATTAATTCAAATGCCCAATTAGGGTTTAAGTGTGCTTGATTTGAGAAACTAAGATTTTAAATAATTAAAAAAAAAATTAAAATGATAATTACCTTATCTAATACCCCAAGTCAATACACAGTATAGTTAGTTCCTTATACATATAATATAATCTTTGCACTTTCAGGGGTTGTAGTTTATCGAAAGGCTTAAAAACTTCCTTAAACATGCACATAATTTTTTAAACAAAAAATTATCACACCCTATGATTTTATGCCCTTATAAAAATTATAACCATGTATAAACAAGTAATTTATGATGAAGATTTAAGGTGTTATTCCTATCAACAATGGGATGGTCATATCCTCCTGCTAGTAAATTGTGGTGAGAAAACAAACATAAGTTTATACAATGCAAGCTATCCCCACTGTTTGAGTTCTAAATCAAAGATTATTCTTCTCATTAGGTCAAGGTCCATTCATGTGATAACTTGATAAACAACTGGTTAACAAAATTAATTATGTGTATAACCACTCAATTTATCCTATTTTAGGCATAGTTTTAGTCTCGACATCCTGGAGGGTATGAAAAATTATTTTTTTAGAGCTCGTGATATGTTATATTTTTATCTCTTTGATTTTCCACATTATCACTATGTTTCATAGGCTCCAATACATGGTAAATTCTTGCTTTGATCAAAATAAGAAATATGCATATTTGGCACTTTAATCTTCTATGCAACTAGCCAAATAAGGATGTAAATCTTGTTAGTATGCAAGATTTTTGACTCTTGTATATAAAATAGATGTAGATACATAAAGAATTCCTCCTCTTAATTTTTTTTATTAATACTCTTGAACTCACTAAACAATATATTAATAAAGGTATTCATGAAAAAATTAACAAATCTTATTTAAAATTTACATAGATTAATTTAAAAATATATTTAAAATTGCAATTTTTTATTATTATTTATAATTTTATTTACTTTTATAAGAATCGAGTACCTAAATACAGGAATAAAATGTTATTGTCTTACATATATGAAAACTGTGTGTTCTACTCTATTTTAACGATATCTCAATCAAATGGATAATGTGGTGTGAATATATAAAATAAAAAAGTGATTTACATGCATAACACTTGAAATGATGACAAAGGTATATTCAATTTATATTTTTCAAAAGGTATTGGATGAAATATGAGGTTGTACACATTATTATGATATTGATACTGATGGAATTATTTTAAGAAAAATACTTTTTAATTTACAACTCATCTACATTTCATTTCCCATTTTTAATAATAAAAATGTTTTTTTTTTTCTAAATGGGATAAATTGTTTAAATTTCATATTATAAATTCTATAACAATAATTTTATGGTTTTAAATTTTTAAAAATATTAAAATGGTTATATTTTTATAATTTTTTACTATAATTATAATTATATTTTTTAGTTATTAATTCAATTGATTTTAATAAATTTTATTAATTATTTTGGTATATTTATTAAATATTATTAAAATAATATTATATCCTTGTTAATGGGTCTTTGATAATAAATTTAAATAGAAAAAACTAGATTAAAAGTAATGTGGTAGCTTTCCCTCTAGTTGATTTAAACTCAATTTTGATGGAATTTGTAGGGGAAACCCAAGGGTATTGGGAGTGGATTATGTTTTGAAGGATTTCAGTAGTTTGTTGATTAAAGTAGCCTATGTCAAACTTTTAGATGGTTCTAATAATGAAGCAAAATATCAAGCTCTTATTATTGACCTAAAATTGACTATAGATTGTGATATCAAATGCCTAATCATTGAAGATGATTCACAGGTAGTGATTCAAACATTAAATAATAAAAAATCTAAAGCCCAGAACATTAAAAATATTTTTGCCAATGCATGGTAGCTCAAAGAATGGAAATATTTGCATTGCTTTCGTAATTCAAATAGAGAAGTCGATTTCATGTCTAACATGGGGATAGATCAAGTAGAGATCAACCACATTGATGATTGCCAAAAAAGGTGTCTATATTTTGACAAGATAACTAATATATATCTACAATGACATTATGGTTTGTGGAGCATGAAAATTTTTGTGGGTTGCCATTATGATGAATGCAATAAATATATAGCATGGGAGTTGGCATCTCATTCTTATATCTATTGCAGTGCTTTTTATTGGCAATTTAGTTTAGCATGAAATTTTTGGATAGTATCAGGGTCTAATATTGTTTGTAGGTGTTAGCTGGTATGGGAATGGAGAAAGATTTGGTGGTACATGGCCGGTGGTTTTTGATTGCATTCCCAAAAGGGAAATGAGGCTCTCTAGGTCGATTTCTTCATGTAAGTTGTAACATATATTATGAGTGTCATTATTTGAGGTTACACATGCAATTGCTCAAGTTGTGAGGGTGGATGAAATTGAAACTATCCTACATTGACATGTTAACTTAAAGTCGATGGTGTTTTTTTCTATAATTCTCCTCATGTTGGTTTTTGATAAAGGGAAGGTGATGGAGATGGTGTAATTTTTTGTTAGGTCAAAATTCAGGTTGAATCTCTTCATGGAGATAGAGCTATTGAAGTAGGTTTATTCAATGAGATATTGTTCTCTGGTAAATAAGGAATCAACTTCCTCTATATCTTAATTTTTAGGGCCTTGGAGGAGTAATTCAGGTTGAATCTCTTCTTAGTTTTGTTGAGTTTGATGGGATTTGTTCGGCAGAACAAGGGCCAAAAACAAAGAAAAGGGTGGTGTTTATAGATTTATATGAGATCAAAGCCCCTCTTAATGAGCTGATGGTGTGGAGAGTGGCCTAGAGAACTACTCACATCAAGGTAGTAAAAAAATTCTTCGTGGATTTTATAGGGGCAAATTTCTAGTGCCCAATTGGTTTGGTAAGTAGGTTTTAGTGTCAATAGGGTCTTCCATCTCAGAAAGCCTGGTGCATGATGGTAATGGGTACAACATAGAGGTATCAAGTGTAGGGAAAGGGGTTCTATTAGGGGACTTAGAGGAGGTTGTGGATCTAATAAAAGTTGAGGTGCAGGCTCAACCCTTGAAAGTCGATAGGCAACTCTTGGATAGCAAAATTTTGAGTGTGAGTTGGAGTGGCAAGCCCCTTGTTGTTTTGGATTAATTGTCTATGGTAAACAATTTTTATTATAGTTATCGATCTAGACTCTAGTAGCTTTTAGCATTGTCATAGCATAACTTTGTATATAAACACTCATAATATAATAGAACTAGTTCATATTAAGTGATTTTTTTTGATATTCAGTTAGATGTCTTGAGGAATTTATTTCCTCAAGCTAGGCCTATCTTTTTTTTTCATTCTACATTTTATTAGGTAGGGGGTCCCACCAACCCTAAAATCTATCAAAATATATATATATATATATATATATATATATATATATATATATATATATATAATAAATGAGTTTGATTGAATCTTTAAATCAATTTAAATAGATCAGGAGTTCACTTTGAAAAATAAACATAGTTAATATATTAAAATATTTTACAATATTATTATGATTTTATAAATATTAGATATTTTAATGTTAAGGTCAAAATTTATTATTATGGACTTCTACTAATCAAATTATCCTCAAATTAATGATAATATTTACTATAAAAATATCATGATATCAAATGTTTGACATATCTTTCAACTATAAAATAATTAAAAAAAAAAAATTGATAAATAAAATAATTTAAAATAATTTCATTACTTAAATTCAAAGTTGAAAGCATATAGAATAACACAATGAAATATTATTAAAAATATTAAGATAGTGATAAATAAATTATGCTATAATAATTAGTTAACTTAAACTTAAATTTGAAAGCTTATAGAATAAAGTAATCATTTCTTTTGATTCATAAAGAAAGTATAGGTTCCCCCACCCATATGTGTGTGTGTGTTGAAGCTTGTATTTTTTTATAACTATTTTATCACTTAGTTTATGTGACCTCTAGTTGGTGTTCGATATTATATGTAGTTCTATTCACTTTTGTTGATTGGTTTTTGTAGGGGTCATGTTCGGTCTTAGTGTTTGGATGATAAAATTTACACTATAATATAAGCATCAAAATATTATAGTGTAAATTTTATCATCCAAGTACTAAGGCCATACACGACCCCTATAAAATTAGTCAACATATGTGACTAGAATAATATATAATGCTGAACACCAACTAGATGACATACAGACTAACTAAAAAAAATTATTTATATAAAAATATAAGCTTAAACATACTAACAAGATTACTACCAAGCTTGAAATATCACATACATTATCTTTCTTGGAACCCATAACCTATATTAAGACAGAAGACACAAAAAAATATGGACACTAACAAACCTGGCATAGAGGCCTCAAAGAACTACTTTCATCTTAGAGTCTAGGTCCATAAAATCAGCATTAGATAAAGCCACCTCTTGCCTATACTGAGAGGAATAAAAGGCTTCCCCAAATACTACATCCACTTCAAACAATTAAAAATCCATTAACAAACCTGCAAACCTTACCCATTTATTCACCATCTTAACTTCCAAGATTGTTGCCTTATTTTACATCATGTGATGAGATGGAAGAATAGGATCTATAATAGGGGGTAAAAATCCACACGCATAAGATAATCCATTACACTATCAACCCTTTCCTAGCTCTAACAAAGTCTTGAAATTTTTCTAGTATCTCCACCAATTTGGAGTCTCCAAATCTTTGAATGAAGTCATTTTAACAATTCCCTAACATTTGTGGCTATAAATTAGAATATCAACATGGGATACCACATCAAACATTTACAAACCCATGTCCATCCCACCATGATGCTCTTTATTGATAAAATATTCAACAACTATAAAAATTATACTTTTTAGGAATGAGGGCCATGATTTTAGTGATGAACATTAATCTCCCTATGAATTAAATAGATCATGTATCTTTGTCTTGATATAATCCACATCCAAAATTACTTTGAGGGATTATAAAATGTCCCTAATCTAAGCAAAAAACATAAAAATAAACCACTCATCATAGAGAGCCAAAAAAAAATCCCATTTCACACATAAATCCATACATGAATAAGGTAGGGAGTAATGAATAAGTTCTTATGGTGGTTAAGGGAGGGGAATCCAAATGCCAAAATCATAACAAAGACACATGCCACATGTTAGAAGGAGAAACATATAGACATAAATAGCTCATGAATGATAAATAAATCACACAAATAAATTCCCACATGTCATACCACCTCTTACATTAATTACCTTGCTCAGATGGAAGTTTAGAGATGATTTTTGAGCCATGTCACTATAAATTATCATGATGTTAAACCCTATCCCAAACCAAGTGTGTTGGAAGCAAATGGAGTGAGGATCAAAATTATAAATAAAATGTTTTTAATTAACTTTATTTGTACAAATAAATATCTCCATATCATTGAATCAAACAAGTTCCCTAAGGCATATAAGTCCCCTATATTAGCCATCATTATGAGGTTTAGGGAGGACCTAGTTGGCTTATCCAAGATCTAATAGTCCTTTAAACCATGCCAACTAGCCAACACATTATCCATCTTAAAAATGACTTGTTGATCAATAACATCATTTTATAGGAATTATGCTACCTTATTGGCTTGTCTAAAACAATTTTGGGCCTACTGAGTATTGAAATCACTAAGATTCACCCAAATTTGGTGTAGGTTTTTTTTCTCTCCAATTTTCATAACCCTAATTTCATAGTGCATTTATAATAGCCATAAAGTCTCCTTCTATATTAATATTTTCAATATCATACTGAGAAACCATTTGGATCTTAAAAACTAAGGCATGATGTTTAACATTTTTATTTTTCCCATCACATATTTTGATTAAGGCATCCTAGATTAAAGAACCCACACAATCCTTGATGACAAAACTAGCACTTGAAGCACCCAGATTATCTCGTAAGGCAAAATTATAAATTAGATTAAATAACCTTATAATGAGAATAGTCCAAGATAATTATTCCTTGTTATAAAGTAATTTTACCCTCCCAAGACTACCCTTGACCCATTAAATAGGGGAAAAGAGAACAACTTATAATTTTTTATATTTTGAATATCCTATTGAGATAAAGCAATATGAGGACCGATTTCATGGGACATTAGGTTTTTAGAGATATCCACCCCAATTTTTTTGGTATTTATAGCCACTAAAGATTCAACTCCATTAAATATTTGAGAGTTACTTTCTTAAAACAAATTAAAGACTAAAATGTCCAGAATTATTTTCCAACTTTAGAAAAATACATCCTTATATTTTAAATAATGCCACATGTTATAATCTTGGAGCATGGATGAAGAAGTATCCCAATTGATGAAAGATCATCAAGAAATTTATGTAAATTTGGTTATGGGAATTTAGTCTTTATAATATTCCTTTAGTGTGTTTTGGTAGCCCTTTTGCATTTTCCTACCAAAATGGGCATTTTGAAAATTTGAATTATGTTATTAGTTTTCAGAGGTGTTTTGTAGTGTTAAGTGAAGTCTAATGTTTCTAGTGGGTTATTTAGATTATAAGGTGTTAAAATGTGTAATACAATTTAAATGACATGTAATTTCATAAATCAAACAATTGTAACTACCTTCATACAAGCAACTAACAAGAAAATAGAAAAAGAATGCTTAATATGGAGAGATAGTACAAGTATTAGGAGTAGAGGGGTAAACATATTGAAAGATAATGAATTATTGAATTCTCTAAAATATTTAATATTTAAAAACTTCAATACAATTAATATATATATTTTTTTCATTTTGATATATGCCTATAAAAGACCCTGTGTTTCCATACTCTGTATTCAAAACTAAGGACTATGTAACTATTAAATCCAAGGAAAGACTCTAAGGAAAGGTTTTGAGAAATATCCACATGTTAAATATATATTTTTTTAGTATTTTAATATTCAAGACACTTTATTTCATTATTTGATAAATACTTTGAGTATATCAAAGAAGGACTCTGTAGAACTTGCATACTGTGATCAAGCAAACTTAGCATGTATTTTGGATAATCAAGGGTTTGTAGAATAAAGGTTGATGATTGTATGAATTGGTAAGACTTATTGTAACATTATTAATTTTCCTTAAGTGTTTTAAATTTTTTTGGTTACATATTTGAAGAACTATGCCCAAACCTATAGGTCATTATGTCTGCATACATAGATAGAACTAACATTTAAGTTAAGTGATGAAATGGGGTATTAAGAGAGGATTATAATTATTGAGGAAGGTTTATAGATTTAATACAAATATTACCTAATCCTCATATAATTTCAAACTTTCTTTTAAACTTAGAACAACAAAATATCTTCCCTCAGGCTTACACAGGCAGACTGTGTTAATAGAATCTAACATAACTACTGATTTGAGTGTGATTAGACATTATCTAAGAGAGGTAAAAGCTTTGAAAAGGTGGATATAATCAAGGCATACCTTATTCTATTATTTTGGAGGTTTGAAACCTAGAATAGATTTAATAAACCCATTTAGAAGCCTCTCCAACTCACTTAATCTGTGAAAAGCCTAATTTAGGGTTAAAATCTTTAAAATGGAATAAAAAGAATTTGCACTAGTGGAATTAGATGAAACTTGGTATTGTTATGGTTTTGGCATGAATCAAGATATTTTGAAGGTTACAAACCTATAAAACATCCATACGCATGGCTAATTGATAGAGGAAGATAATATAAAATGGTGAAGGCAAGTGATTTGGATTTTTAAACTTAATATAAAGATACTAAATGATAGAGGGTGTCCAAAAAGTAGTTTATTTTTCTTATACAAGTAAGTACCTATCTATACCAACTAAAAAAGCCTAAAAAAAGACTACTATGAGAGAAGAGTGGTTGAGGGTTTGAGAAGTCAAGCAGGTAGTTAAGGCGGAAATAGGGGTTTAATTGATTTTAAAAAATTATATTAAACCTAATATAGACTATCCAATATCAATAATTAAAGTGATTTGGTCAAATAATCATATAGCCTAGTGAAGACTAGTAAGTGTGATTGAAGGAGAGGAAATGAGTAAATAAATAGAATGAAAGAATGGATGAGTGTAATGTGTGAAGAGGATATAAAGGAATAATTATAGAATGAAAATAATAAAAATCAATAGCATCATACATGATAATGGTGTCAAACCTAGTGAAGATTTGGTAAACAAGAAAGATTGAGAAGTTTAGTGGCATGCATTGTTGATTGTAGGTATCAGAGTTGAGGTTAGAGTAGATAATGAGGTATTTACATCATTTTATATTAGAGTGGGAATTTATTTTGGAAGATTAGAAGGACAACCAACAATCATAATAAGGTACATGTTGATTTTGTTTTCATTTTAAGTTTTGATATATTCATGAGATAGTGTTGGAGTGTAAGTGAGAGATGAGATTGTGGTAAATAACCATGAAGCCAATGAGGCTTGATAGTTTGAGAGAGATATTTGAAAGCTCAAGAGTGAGATCAAGAAGAGGTTAAATAGATAGAAAAAAGTCCTAGGAAGAGGACAAGATATTGAGATAGATCCAAGTGAGATCTTAGAGAGAGAGACCAAGTGAGGTCATGAGAGGAAAAATAGAGGAGGATTGTCAAAGAGAATAGGTCTAGGTGAGACAAAGAGATTGAGAGAAGGATAATATTAATAAGGATAAATAAAATAGGAAATATGGGAATGATGAAAATAGATACCATAAAGTGAGGAAGGTGCAAGAAGACACCAAGAGGAAAGATATGGAGAAAGAGATGATACAGGTAAGGTAGTAATTGGATGAGTTACTAATCATAATAGAAAAAATTAAGGAAAGTAAGAACCCATACTATGGATGGGTCATGAAGAAGAAGACACTAAAGTGGAAAATAAGGCTAAAGATAAATATGAGAAAGATGAAAGCTAAGAGAGAGGAAAGAGAGCAGAAGAGGTTGCTTTGTAAGAAACTCAAGAAAGAGATGCAAAGGTCTTGGTTAAGTGGGTAGCATAGTGAATAAGTGGATGAATATAAATATTACCTTGAGAATGATGAGTTAAGTTTGAATGAGAAGAAAGAAGTTAGTTGTAGCCAGCTAGGTGATGGGTAAGACAAAGAAGTAGTAGATTAGTCTAAAGGCATCATTAAAGGCTTGGAAAGAGAGGTACAAACTAATGAAGAAGTTGTGACATTTGATTATCAATTTGTTTATGAAATCCATGAGAAATTTAGAGTTAGAAATGGTAACTTTAGAAAGATCCTTTAATGGTGAAATGAAGTAAAATTAAGAGCAAGTATAGGTTTCAGCAATTTAAGACCTCATGAAAGAGGACAAATAGCTTGAAGAGAAAGCATTGATGACAATAATATAATAGACTAAAGTAGGTAGGAAAAAATTTCCATTATTTTTGCTGCAAGCATGAATATATTAATAGAGGAAGATGAAAGTTAAGTTGTATCAATAATGTTTTGGGGTATACACAATACATATGATAAAGGCAAAGAGAAAAGAATGAGTGCACATAAGGTGCTAATTAGTACAAAAAAACATTGGAAATAAGGAGTAAAAATTGTCTTTGACAGAGGCAAGCATGAGAAAAAATATGAGTAGTTGAATCATGGAGGAACAATATAAGATAAGTAAGATCCAAATAGCATGAATTGGAAGACTAGGAAGAAGAACACAACAGTTCATTTGAAGCCAAAATTCTTTCTTACCTAGGAGTATGATGTAGGAGCATCAAGAAAATTATGTAAGTTTAGTCATGGGAAGTGTATTTGGTCTTATATCATCCATTATAAGTGAATTAAGTCTTTATAATAGTCCTTTAGTGTGTTCTGGTATCCCTTTGGTATTTTCCCACCAAAATGGGCATTTTGAAAACTTGAATTATGTCATTAGTTTTGGGAGGTGTTTTGTGGTGTTAGGTGAAGTCTAATATTTCTAGTAGGTTATTTAGGTCCAAAGGTGTCTTAAGAGAGATTTTAAGGTCATATAATGCATAATGAAATTTAAATGAAATGCAATTTCATAAATCAAATGGTAATAACTTCATACAAGCACCTAACAAGAAAATAGAAAAATAATGCTTGATATGGATAGATAGTACATGTCTTAGGAGTAGAGGAGTCATAAAATTGAAAGAGAATGAAGTATTTAACTCTATTGAATATGTAATATTGAAAAATTTCAAGACAATTAATATAAAGTCTCTTTATTTTGATATTTACCTATGAAACACCTTGTGTTTCCATACTCTGTATTCAAAACTAAGGACTGTGTAACTATCAAATGAAAGGGGAGACTCTAGGGAAGGTTTTGAGACATATACACATGTTAAATATATTTTGTTTTGGGAATTCAATATTAAAGACATTTTCTTTCATTCTTTGATAAAGACTTTCTGAGAATATCAAACAGGGACTCTGTAGAATTTGCATCATGTGATCAAGCAAACTTGAGTATGTATTTTAGATAAGTAAGGGTTTTTAGATCAAACTTTGATTATTTTATGAATTTTTAAGACTTATTTTAATATTATTAATTTTCCTTAAGTCCTTTTCATTACATATTTTAATAATAACTATGCCCAAACATGTAGGTCATTGTGTTTGCATACACAGACAAAGCCAACATTTGAGTTAAGTGATGAAATGGAGTATTAAGAGAGGATTATAATTATTGAGGAAGGTTTATAGATTTGTTAAAAATATTACCTAATCCTCATATAAGTTCAATTTTTTTTAAAACTTAGAACAACAAAATCTCTTCCCTCGAGCTTGCACAAGTAGACTATGTTAATAGAATCTAGTAGAACTATTAAATTGAGTATGATTAGAAATTATCTATAAGAGATTAAGGATTATAAAATGTGGATATAATCAAGGCAGACCTTATTCAGCTTTTTTAGAGGTTTTAAACCTAGATTAGATTCAATAAACCCATTTTGAAGCCTCTCGGGCTCACTCAGTCTATAAAAACCCTAGTTTAGGGTTAAAATCTAAAAAATGAAATAAAAAGCATTTGAAATAGTGTAATTATATTAAACTTGGTAGTTTGATGGGTTTTTTCATGAATCAAGATATTTTTAATGTTACAAACATATATGAATCCATACGCATGGTAAAATGAGACTGTGTTGTAGATAGGAGTAACTAGGCCTAATAAAGGCTAATTCACAGAGGAAGAGGATATAAAATGATGAAGGAAAGTGATTTAAATTTTGAAACTTCATATAAATATATTAAATGATAGAGGATATCCAAAAAGTGGTTTATTTTCCCTAGACAAGTCATTGCCTATTTGTACCAATTGAAAAGGCCAAAAAAGGCTACTATGAGAGAAGAGTGGTTGAGGGTTTGAGAAGTAAAGAAGGTAGTTAAGGTTGAAAGAGGGGTTTAATTGAGTTAAATAAAGTATGTTAAAAATAATATATAATAATCAATATTGTCTACAAGAGACCTAGATCAAGAATTGAAGTGATTTGGTCAAAGAATCATATAGCTTAGTGAAGACTAGTGAGTGTGATTGAAGGAGAGAGAATGAGTAAATGAATATAATGAAATAATGGATGAGTGTAAGGTGTGAATAGGATATAAAGGTAGAATTATATAATGCAAATAAGTAAATTCAATAGGATCACGCATCAGAATGATGTCAAACCTAGTGAGGAGTTGGTAAACAAAAAAGATTGAGAAGTTTAGTGGCATGCATTGTTAATTATAGGTATCATAGTTGAGGTTAGAGTAGAGAATGAGGAGGTATCTACATCACCAATCCAAGTAAGTGTTTACCTTTTTCTATTATATAAATCATTTTAAATGGAAAAATTATTAGCAAGTGATTTACATCTTCATATGCTTCCTTACATATGATGCATCTTGAGAGACCAACAAAAATAAATAATCCTACCTTGAATATTAAGTTAAGTAAAATCTCCTACTTTTGAGAGGGTTCCTTATGGAAACATAATGTAAAGGACCAAAGATATATAGGTGCTAGAAGGAAGGTCCATTTTTAACCCAAATTTACCTCATAAATTTTATATATTTCCCCCAACTGTATAAGCTTATCCCTTCCCAAATTGATATTAATTCTCCTTGAGTAAAACATCTCAATTAACTCAACATCCTAGTCTAGGGGTATATTCATAGAGATAAGATCCTTCCATAAATAAATTTAAATGCCATAGATTAATTTAATACTTAAATAAACCTTCAATTTATGACCCCATATTATAATCAAAATACATTTTATTGAAAAAGAGTTTCATCCACTACTAGTGTTGAGTTCCCATTCCAAAAGTCCTAGTTTTTTTCTTCCTCCCTTAACCTAATTTCCAAATATATATGGCTAAGAATGACAGGTTGATAAATCATCATAAAACTCTAAAGATGTGATCCTTTAGGAAGATTTTCCATAGTCAAAATTATTTATATGACAAAGAATCCAAATATTTTTATTATAGGATATGACACTGCTTTAATTAAGGTTATGAGTACATGAGACAAATCATTTCGTCCCAATATCTATTTTGGATGAAAAATATTCCTAAGTCCATCTCCTCCATAAGGTTTACAAGAGAAAATTTTATCCCACTTGAAAAGAAGATTTTTAATTTTCTACTCCTTCCCATGCCATGAGAAGTCTTTCATGATATTATTCAATCTGAGAATCACATTTGCAAGAGATTTAAAATAATACACCATATAGATGGTGATCCAACTCATAATAGATTTGATAAGAGTGATATAGCTAGCCAGATATATCCATTTCTATTTCTAAGAGTTCAAAAAATTAAAAATAACCAATCAATTTTTTCCAATGTAAACTCTCCCAACACCTAAATATAAATGAATATAATGATACTGGCTTGGAAGAAAACCCACCTTGAATTCTAAGATTTACATAGTCTTACCTTATACTAGCCTAGGAGTGTTCAAAATAAAAATCTCATATTTCATTTTACTAACTAGGTTTCTTAAGGCTAGGGAATAAGCATTAATAATATTTTTAAATACCCTCTATTCTCACCTACAAGCCATTTTGAACATAAGAGTATCATTTGTAAATTTCTAGTAGGTAAAATGTTCAATCAATTTTGTTACCTTAATTCTTTAATTGAAGAGAGAAGAGTTAACTATAGCAATGGACCTCGATAAAGATTTTACTATGAGGATTAAAAGGTAGGGGGAAGATAGGGTACCCTTGCCTCAAACCTTCAATGTTTTCAAAAAAACTAGTTGGAATCCTATCATACCAAAATGGAAAATTTGGGCTTTGAAATACAACTAAAAGCCCATTCACATTAGTCTTTTTAAGAAACCAAAATTCTACAAGATTATCATGAAGAAATGAAAGTTAACCCTATCAAATACCTTATTAATATCTAATTAGACAAACATCCATTTTTTATTTGTGCAATTCAAATAATGGATAATTTCATGGGTGATCATAATTACATCTAAATTTAATCTATCAAGAGCAAAACTGTCATGTTCAAAGGAGAATAAGGTGGGAAGAAAACCATTCTTTCTCATAGAAATAAATTTTGAGATGATTCTATAGATAGTATTTCAAAGAGATATAGGACTAAAATATCCAATAAAAAGGGTTACTTTAATTTTGGGAGTTAAAGTGATAAAGGTAAAGTTAAAGTTTATACATAATTCTTTTCTTGTCTTGATTATTATAATTCCAAACAAGCCTTTTCACCAATGATATGTTAGTATTATATAAAAAGACAATTGAGAATCCATCCAAGTGTAGAGCCTTGTCATTTTCTATCAAGAAGAGCATATCTACAATTTATTATTTTGAAAAAGGGGCCATCAGTTGTGTGTTATATTGATCTAAAATGAACTAATAGATAACATCTAAGAGGGATCCTTGTTCATCCAAGTTAGAAGCATTTCAACATGCAAAGACATCTCAAAAAATAACACAAATTTTCTATTGATATTTGAAGCCTTTTCCAAGAAAGAGCCATTTTTATAATTAATGAAGGAAATGCGATTGGAATTTTTCTTTACCTTAACTAAATTTTTAAAAATATTAAATATTTTTTCACCTTCTTTAAACCAAGTTTCCCAAAACTTTTTGCTTCTCAAAAAATTATTATTTAGAGAGGATTTATTTAAAATTTACCATCTATTTTTTTTATAAGAAAAAAAAGCTCTATCCATTCTTCACATTAATAATTCCTCATTTTGTGCACTCAATTCTAATTCCACCCAGTATTTTTTTTGAATGTTTTTGAAAATGGATACTTTTTAGACATGATGTCTACAAGTGAGGGTTTGAGGAGTCTGTTGTTGGCAAACGTTTCCACTAAGGATCGCCCCCCCCCAATTTGAGTCTGCATGAGAAGGAGCGGGAGGCAGTCTATGTAGGGGCTCATTCTAAGGTTAATAGGGTCAATGGATGTTTACCACACAGTCTGGATAGGCCCGTACTGGTCATCCCTTCAAAAGTGATCAAAGAGGATGTAGATTACTTGGCCTCACATGCATTGATCTATAAATTCCTTGGAATTTAAATTCCCCTATCAACCCTGGAAGCCTAGATTCATCATTCATGGCAGGTGGAGGGTGAGTTTGATATCATGTTGGCTGGTAACAACTACTTTATGGTAAATTTATCTTGCATATCTGATAGGAATCAAATTTTTGAAGGAGGCCCTTATTTTTACGATCGAATTGGTCCTTTTATCAAACCCTGGCATGTGGGTTTTAACTCTGCCAAGGATCTTCCATCCCGAGTTCTTGTATGGGTTCGCCTACCAAGACTGCCTTTGGAATTCTAGCACAAGGATGTCTTGTGCTAGATTGCAGCCATGCTTGGAACCCCAACTATAATTGCGCATCAATCTCTGGATAAGAAGGTAATCTCTTATGCCCGTATCTGTGTTGATATTGATATAAATAACCCTCTGCCAGACTCTATAGAAATTTGCCTAGGATCCTCTTCTTGGATCCAATAAATAGACTATGAATCCATTCCCTTCAGGTGTTGAATTTGCCATGTATATGGACATTTACATCGTTAATGCCCCCATGCTTCCAAAAGCACTAGCACTCCTGAGGGGCTTGCAGGCTCACAAATGGCAAAGGATGATATTAGAAACGGCTAGCCTGATCATCCAGAAAAAATAAATAGTTAGGTAGACAGTGCAACAAAATGGAAGATGCCATGGAATGCTTTTAGCTCAGAGCAAGGGCTAGCTAGAGCTTCTGAAACTAACAAACAAGGGTTTATCCCAGTTTGATGCTGAGCTAGGGGGTGTGGTCAGAAACGAACACAGCTAGATCGACAAGATATTGGTTTTGACCATTTCAAGGCCCTGGATAATATGATTATAGAAGAAGGTATTCCTAAAGTAGTTTAGAGTGAGGTTCCATATTTAGAGGGGAGGAGATTTATTCTGAATGGCACTTAGGATGGAGTAATGTAGCAGATCCTAGAGACCACACCTGGCCCTGAATCTAAGGCCCTTACAATTTCATCTACTTCACAGGACAGGATGGTCCCTTGGATAGAAGTTGTTAAAGAAGGGGGCATCCCTAGTAAAGAAAAGGGGTCTTCACTTTCACTGGACCTAATGTAACACCCATTTAAAAAAGTATCCTTCTCAACTCCTTCCTGAGCAGGTTACAAGAAGGACCAAGATCTAATTAAACAAACAGGAAATTTATTGGTAGAGTCAGGGGTTGTTAAGACCCTGGATGAACACTTCCCCCACTCTACCCAATGATTATTCTATCATGGAATGTGAGGGGATTGAATAGCACCCCTAAACAAAAAGCTATTCGCAAGTTGGTGATTGATCATTCTCCTGATATTCTGTGTATTCAGGAGACCAAGCTTTCTGTGGACTCCCTATTTTCTTGTTATCCAAATATTTGGCCTCATGGCCAGTGCCAGTGTATTGGTGCCCTTGGGAGTTCTGGGGGTCTTGCTACGTGTTGGGACCCCAAGAAAGTATTGTTGCTCCATTGGTTGTCATGTCTCTTAGCCCTCACAATGGTAGCTTCCTCCCTGGAGACTGGTGAGTTCATTCTGGTTACTAATGTGTATGCCCCCATTGATCTCCATGGGCAGCTCATGCTTTGGGAACACATACAATTCGTTAGGGACTGCCATCCTTTCTTGCCCTAGATTATGGCTAGAGATTTCAATCTAGTTCTTAGCTTGGAGGAGAAGAGGGGTGGTTTGGCCCGTTTAGGTCCTTCATCAGAGCTGCTTTGTCATAACATTGATCATCTTCATCTTGCTGATGTAAAACCCCTCAACAGGCTCTTTACATGGAACAACAAAAGGGTTGGGGAAGCTGCCATCTCAGAACATCTAGACAGGTTTCTTGTCTCTTATTTTTGGCAATCTAGCTCCATCTCTCTCTCATCAAAAATTCTAGACTAGCGAGGGTCTGACCATTGGCCTATTAAGCTCTCTATTAGCACTATTGTGGCTCCCAGGAAACCCCCTTTCAAGTTCTAGTTGATGTGGCTCCATGACCCCTCTCTCCATGACTTGATGGTATAATGGTGGTGGCATGGAGGCCTGGCCTACAACACTACCATGTATTCTTTCTCCAAAAAGCTGTAGTATGTCAAAATAAAATTGAAACATTAGAACAGTAATTGCTTCGACAACCTCCACATCATGAAGAAGAGGGCTCAAGACTGGCTAGATGTCATAACCAGGTAGATCCATGACCTTGGGCTGTCGAAAGCCCTTTGCATAGTGGAGAGTCATGCTTATGTGGATTTAGCTGAGTGGGACCTCTGTGAGGAGATTTACTAGAAACAAAAGGCTCAAATAGACTGGGTCCAGGAAGGGGACAAAAACACTGTGTTCTTTCACAATTTTGTGTAGGACCATCAGAATAGGAGTTTCATTCCTTCCCTTGTTACGATGGATGGGACGTGCCTGACTTCCTTTTAAGTGATTGCCATGGAAGCTAGAAGGTTTTATGTTGCTCTTTTTTCAAATGATTTACCCCTGAATGAGCTTGTTGAGATCGAGGTGATATCTTGCATTCCTTTTGTAGTGACTTCAGAAATGAACGACTCCCTAATGCGGCCAAATCGACAGGTCTGAGTTAGAAAGGGTGGTCTTTAGCATGAATAAAGGCAAAGCTTTAGGACTAGATGGGTTCTCGACAGAATTCTTTCAAGAATTATGGGATGTTATTAGTCATGATCTTTTGGACATGGTTCAGGAGTCTTATGCCAGTAAAGAAATGCTTCGAGCTTTGAATGCAACCTTTTTAGTCCTAATTCCGAAGAAGTAGCAGGCTAATCAGCTAGATCTTTTCAGGCCTATCTCTTTGTGCAATTTGGTTTACAAAATAATTATGAAACTCATTGCGGAGATGCTTAAGGGCTGTCTTCCCATAGTGATCTCAGAGGAGCAAGGGGGCTTTGTTGAGTGCAGGCAAATCTTGGATGGAGTGGTTATGGCCTCGGAGGCTATTCATTCTATGAGCACCTCCCAAGATCGTGCCATGTTTATTAAGTTAGATATGGCTAAAGCATATGACAAAGTTAATTGGGGCTTTTTGTAGAAAGTTCTTTTAGCCTTTGGTTTCGATCAGGCTTGGATTCGTTGGGTTCTTAGTTGTGTAACTACCCCCTCTTTCTTGATCCTTACTAACAGAGCCCCCTCTGAGATTTTCAGCATGACTAGAGGTCTTCACCAAGGAGACCCACTCTCTCCATATTTGTTCATCATCATGGCTAAGGGACTAGGGCAACTTATCAAGTGCCGAGTGTCTCAGAATACACTTCAGGGGTGGCAATGGGGGAATGGATTACCTACCTTATCTCACCTTTAGTTTGTTGATGATACTGCCTTGGCTGGGAGGGCTAGGATCTGTGAGGCTGAAGGATTTCAGCTCACTCTGGACACTTATCTGGCAGCTTCTGATCAGAAAATTAATGATCATAAGTCCTCCATTTTTTTCTTTAACACCCCTGAGCCTGTCCAGTGGAGGATCACTACTATCTTGAAGTTTCAAAGTTAGTCTCTTCCTCTCACGTACTTGGGGGTTTCTATTGTGGTTGGAAGATAGCCTAGGCTCTTTTGGCAAAATGTGCTAGATAAGTTGAGATAGAAAGTAAACCACTGGATGCATAGATGGCTTTCTAATGTAGGTAGGGTGACTCTCCTGCAGTCTATGATTTAGGCCCTTCCCATTTACCGTTGTATGATTTAAGCTACCCTAGGGTATTTTCTCAAGGAATTTGATGCCCTCTCTCACCAATTTCTATGGAGCGATAATCTACAAAATAAGAAATGGAGCCTTCTTAATTGGGATATGGTTTGCTGGCCTAAGAAGGATGGAGGCCTTGGGTTGCATTCCACCATCTTGTGTAGTCAAGATCTTGCGGCCAAACTCTATTGGCATTGGTGTACCTGTCAAAATCATCTCTAGGCTCATATTTTATCTCTCAAATATTTTTTGGATGTTGATCTAGCAGACATCTCTAGACTTCCTCTTGAGGGAAGAGGATCGATGGTATGGAACACCCTCAAGCATGGGGCTCCACTGGTGAAGTGAGGTCTCTTTTGGAGATGCAACAGCGGTTCATCAACCCTATTTTGGAGTGATTCCTAGGATGGGTCTCCTCCTCTTTTGTCTTCTCATCCACACTTACAGGGACTATGTGATTCTTTTATTTATGCTAGATGGGACGTGGTGGCCCATTATAAAGAGCCCTTTAGACTAGGCCCATCGGTGGGATACAGATGAAAACACTCCTCAGATTGGCCACCTGGAGGCTCTTGGGAGGACCAGTTGGAGCTATCCCAGCTTCTAGCTTCTAGAGAATGTAGCTTCCTGCAAGATAAGGATGTCCTAGCCTAGGGAGGTGATTACTCAAGGAAGTATTATGTTTCTTTTGGGTACTTGGCTTTGATAAAGCAACTCTTAGGTGATGTGGCTATCTCCTGGGGGAAGAAGCTCTGAAATTCTCCTAGCCTAAAGTAATTTTTTTCTTTGGGTTCTAGTCAATAACAGATGTCTTACCTGGGACAACCTCTATAGGCATTGTTTTTAGGGGCCTTCTATATGTGTATTATGCTGCTACAGTGAGGAGACTATCTCACATTTGTTCTTTCAGTGTCCTTATGCCAAACAAATTTGGCATGCTTGGTGGGGTACTTGGGGCTGCTCATGATGGCACACCTCCTCTCTATTTGAATTTTGGGATTGGTTGGGGCAGCATCCTTCCAAAACTTATTTTTTGTAGGCAACCTGGTCTACTAGCCCTTCCTTCATTCTATGGAACATTTGGCTAGAATAGAATCAAAGAATTTTTTAGGGTATATAGTGTGAGCTTGGAGTTCTGTGGAGGAAAATCACAAATTCCCTTTAGGAGACCCTTCATGCTAAAGGAGCGACTGTGGCTGGAATAGACTCAATCGATGCTAGAATATACTCGCATTTTGCTTTTGTTCCTCCCAAAGACATCCCCCCTATTCCTCACACTCTTGCGTATGTTCGCAGGTAGCTGTCGGTCCCTGTTGACTAGACTGGGCATTGGTCTCCCCCAACGAATGAAAGGCTCAAAGTGAACACAGATGGTTCATCGTTGGGAAACCCAAGACCTGTAGGTATAGGTGGGGTGGGGCGAGATAGCTCTGGCAAAATTCAATTTATCTTCTCCATCCACAAGGGCCACTATACGAATAGTTTGATGGAAGCTCAGGCGATCTTAGTGGCTATGCAACAGTGTTGTCATTTGGGCTAGAACAGAGTCATTTGCGAGTCAGACTCGCTTGTTGTGATTAACTTGTTGAATAAACAGGACTTGGAGATGGCGGATTGGCATCTCACTGGAGTGGTGCTACAGGTTCTTCAGCTTATCACTTTTTTGGAATTGGTCTCCTTTAAGCATATCCCTCAGGAGTGGAACAGGGTGGCTGATTGCTTGGCCAAATGGGCCTCTGAGCAAGGGCCGCCTTGGAATATTTCTAATCAAAACATGTTGCCCTTGAATTTATCACAAAAGCTGGCTCATTTGGTTGACCAGGATAAAAATATGTAATTCTCTTTGTGTCTGTTTTGTTCTTTAATAATATTTTTACCCCTCTTTTAGTTTTAAAAAATGTTTTTGAAAACATCATCATTCCAATATTCTATACATTTCTTGATATGGGTGAGTATTCTAACCAAAATTAACATCTTATAGTCTTTTTTAATGAATTATGAACCAATCCTCCAATTCATTGGAAAAATACAAATCATGCAACCCCACCAATTCAAACTTGAAGGGACATAAAGTGGAAGTTGCATTAGATTTAATTTACGAAGAGATTGGGAAATAGTTAGATCTAGATATTGGTAGGAGGGGTTAGAAGAGAAAGTGGTGCTATATATATATATATATATATAGCACCACTTTCTCTTCTAACCCCTCCTACCAATATCTAGATCTAACTATTTCCCAATCTCTTCGTAAATTAAATCTAATGCAACTTCCACTTTATGTCCCTTCAAGTTTGAATTGGTGGGGTTGCATGATTTGTATTTTTCCAATGAATTGGAGGATTGGTTCATAATTCATTAAAAAAGACTATAAGATGTTAATTTTGGTTAGAATATATATTACTAAAGCTTAATCTT
Source organism: Torreya grandis (assembly GCA_037957365.1). Lineage (NCBI taxonomy): Eukaryota > Viridiplantae > Streptophyta > Pinopsida > Cupressales > Taxaceae > Torreya > Torreya grandis. Next base: position 134,440 of record JARHVA010002453.1, read on the forward strand.
ACAATGTTGTAACTAAATATTATTAATATTATTATTATTTTAATAAATGATTATTATTTTATATTTTAGATAAATTGATGGCATAATATGATGAAATGTTATATAAAAATAAATATATATTTTTTAATCTTATAATTAAAATTGAAACTCAAAGCATAAAAAGCGTATATTTTTTTTTCAAAATTTAATTTTTTTATTTAAAAGTTTTTAAAATTAGAATTTAATTATTTAAGATAACTTAATATTTATAAAAATAATGTGTAGTTATTTTAAAATTGGTAAATAATAATTTTAAAATTAAAGTTTATAAATTATAATTTATGGATTGAAAAATTAGTTGATTAATTAGAATATTTATTTCTTATTTTTTTTTAATTGAAATTTTGATTTTACATGGATTAGATGTACAAAATGCTTCTTTAGCTTGGTGTCAAGGACTGAAGGATATTCATTCCACCAAATTTGCTCGGGGTATGATCACAGTCTCATCCCTTTTTGATATCTCCTTTGATTTGTAATTTGGTAGATGGTTAAGAAGTACCTTTTGTACTTTATTTTTTCAATTATATCTGGGTATCTTATTTTGTAATTAAGATATTTTTAAACAAGAGAGTAATTTCACATCACTCATTTGTCTCAAGTTGTATTGAGTATGATGCTAATATGGGTATTTGATTTCTATTTTTAAACTTGTATATTATATATTTTAGGTGTTTTAGAAGCTTATTTAATTTATTTATAACCTTAGTTATTTAGTCATTTTTGGATACTTTTCAATGATTTCTTAAAAATAGATAGAACTTCCAGTTAACTCCAATTCACTGTCAGAGTATTGAAATGAGTTTTTAAGTGGTGGGTACACTTTTAGTATTAGTTTAGTGAAATTAAAGTGTATTTAAGTCAATTAATATTTTATAAAAAAATTGGGACACCAATTTTATTTAATTATAACCCGTGGTAGTCAATTGATAGTGACTTCTTGTATGATAACCAAAAGTCTATCAATTAGTGTTAGTGATACTCTTAGTTATATCTTAAGTTTATATTTAGTTAATTTAAGTTGTATTAGAGTCTAATTTTATCAGTATAATTATAGATTACTTAGTTTTTAATTAAAGTTACTTATTTAGTTTTTATTTTATTCTTTTCTTAAAATAACTTGTCATGTAAGTTATCTTGTAAAAAATTTGTTTTAATCTTTATTTATTTAATAAAGTTGCACACAATAAAAATGTGGTGAATTAATTTGAATTAAGGAGATTTTTGTATATTTATCTCTGATATTATTGTAGGTATTTATTATTTTATACTAACAAATATATATTTTTAAGTTTTAAGCTATTCAAAACACTTTTTGATCAATAATTTTACTCACAACATTACTAATTTAATAGCTAGTAATTTTGGAACAATTTTATTGATACATAGCTTCAATTTTAGAGAGAAACAAAGCTTATTTTCACTCAATCCAATAATTTTTTTTTTTTCATTTGGTATCAGATCCACATTCAATTAAGGTTTAAAAGGGTTTTCAAGTTATTTTTAGAAGATACAATCGCTTTAATAAATTCTACTTCCATGAATACATATTTTAAGTATTGGAGAGATCAATTGAAGAGAATTATTTTGTGGAAATAATTTTGAAATAATATTATCCATAGGTACACACCACCACAATATTGAAAGACCTTAACATGAGATAACCAAAATAAAAAAAGATGAAGAAAAAGAAGATGCACAAACTTTCTTGTATATTTAGAGTGTCATAGACCCAATTATTTATCCAAGAATTGAAAGATATAAGAATGCCCATAAAGCATGAAATACCTTATATAATTGATATCAAGACTTTATTAAGGTAAGAGAAGTAAAACTCTAAACCTTTAAAATTAATTTTGAGAATTTGAGAATATTAGATTTTGAAGGAGTTGGGAATTATTGCATAAGGGTAAATGATTTAGTACATAAAATGAGGGTTTATGGAGAAACTATATAAGATAGTGTTATAGTAAGAAATATTTTGAAATCTTTACGATATATATGGTTGCATATTATGATCACTCTTGAAGAGTGTAAATACATGAACACTATAAGTGTTGATGAATTAACGGGTTCTATCTTGTCTCATGAGGATACAATGAGACTATATACAAGAGATATGGAATATGGTCTAGAACAAGCACTTGAAACCAAGGCAAGGGTTTTAAATATCAAAGAGACATATAAATAAGAATAAAGATTTTTCAAAAATTAAATTCAAAAGAAAAATTTGAAATAAAATTCACACATAAGAACAAGAAATACTTTATTTTTCATTACTGCAAAAAATCATGGCATGTGATAAAATATTAAATGATACTAGTAGCTAAGAATCAAGCCAGTAAAGAAAGAGAGGAGAAGAAATTTCAATCTGAAAAAAGTGAGTTTTTAGAGAGATTATATTATTGTCTCATATATTTTTTAAGAATAGATAAAAATAATATTTTTTTGTATCTTAATTCAGATTGCTCAAATTAAGTGACAAGTCATAAAGATGATTTTAGTAAATTAGATGATTCCTTCAAAATCTAAGAGAAATTAAGAGATGGAATTTCCATAAAATTTGATGGAAATATTAGCATTAAAATCAACATAATTAAATTTAATGGTGATATAATTTATACTAAGAGTGTTTATCACAATTTCATAGGATATAATGATGAAATCAAAGCATACAAGATTTATAATTATATTAGTAAATCTATAATTGTTTTTAGGGATTGTATTTTTTTTGAAAATGAGGAATATGTTGATTTCAATCATGTAGTTATAAAAAATTATAAATTAAGGTAAAAATACAATTAAAATTGATTTTGAGGGCTTGAAAAGTAATACATAAGTTTTTATTTCATCATGAAACAATACTAATTCTTTGTAAGAGACTAGTCATCCATCTACATCAACACCAAGAAAGAAAAAATATTTGTTGAATCCTCATATAGCCAATAAAATATTGAATAAAAATTATGATATAAGGATCACAATACTTAAAAATCATTAAAATAATTTATTTGATGATACTTGTGATAGAAATATTATGTTTACATTATCATTAGTGACTAGTGAACCTAGAAAATATACAGAAGCTAGTTAAAAAATAATAATGGTTGGATGATATGAAATTAAAAATAGATTCAATTGAGAGGAATGATATATAGATTTTATTTAAATATATATTAAATAAATATGTCATTTTTATAAAGTGGGTCTACAATATCAAAGTTAAAATTGATAGTACAATTGACAAATTAAAAACTAGATTAGTTATAAAAGGGTTTGCACAAACATATGGGGTTGACTATGAGGAAACCTATGCTCCCATGACACGTAAAGATAATATAATTTTAATAATTGTTTTAAATTCTTATAAATGATGTAAAATTCATCAATTGGATGTTAAAAGTGCATTCCTTAATGGATTGATTGAATAATAAGTATATGTGGGGCATCTACAAGGTTTTGAGGTAAAGGGTACATAATTTTGGATATATAAGTTAAAGAAAGATATTTATGGGTTGAAACAAGTTAAAATAGATTTATACTCAAGAATTTATAGCTTTTTTTTGGATCAAGTATTTTTAATAAGTTAAAATGAACTAACCCTTTACATACAAGCATTGAATTCTAATATTTTATATCTCTGTCTCTATGTAGATGAATTTATCTTTACACTTAGCTTTATGGAGATGTTAAATAAATTTAATGAAGACATGAAATAAAATATTGATATTACTGATATTGGACTTATGAAATACTTTATTGGCATGAAATTCCATCAAAATAAAGAGGTATTCATTTATCAAGCCAAGTATGTACAAGACATGCTAAAAAAGTACAATATTCAAGATTTGAAGCCTATAAACACTCCAATTATAAGTGGAAAAAATATTATGAGGGAAGATGGAATTAATTAAAATGATGAGAATAATTTTATAAGCATGGTATGAGGTTTTATGTATCTCATTAAGATAAAACCTGATATTAGTTATAAGATTTCACTAGTTTCTATATTTATAGGTAAACTGTTACTCAAGTATTTTCAAGAAGTAAAGAGATTTTTTAGATATATAAGAATTACATATAATCATGGAATTAATTTTAGACCAGTATGGTCCTTATGTATTCTTATATTTAGATAATTTTCCTTTAGAATCATGGGTAGGATCTCTTAATGACATGAAATCAACTTTAAGTTATTGCTTCACATTGAAAAGTGAGTTGATTTTTTAGTCTTCAAATAAATAGGTTACAGTTGAATTATCTTCTAATGAATTTGAATATAAAACAATTACATTAGATTACACACAAATAATATGATGGATATTGATTAATAATATCTATGGAAGACTCAAGGAGATGATAGGAATCTCATCTCTTTTCATAAAAAGGGGGAATATTGAGTATGATGTTAATATGGGCATTTGAGTTTTATTTTATAACTTAGTATATTTTAGATTTTAGGTTTTTTATAAGGTTATTTAATTTATTTATGGTCTTAATTAATTTTTTTTTCACTTTCGGATACTTTCTAATATTTTTTTAAAAAATAGCCAGAACTATCAGTTAATTGTCAATTAACTAAAGTTCACTATCAGAGTACTAAAATGAGTTCCTAAGTGGTGGGGTGCACTTTTAGTGTTATTTAAGTAAAATTAAAGTGTATTTAAGTAATTAACTCTTTTATAAGGAACTTGGGATGCCACTTTTTTATAAATATTGTTTATGGCAGTCAACTGATAGTGGCTTCTTGCATGATGACCAAAAAGCTATCTATTAGTGTAGACATTATTTCTAAATTATATAGCATCTCAATATTGTACACTTGGAAAATAAAAATCATGGATGTACCTTCAACTTATAGACTTTTTATACTACTAAAATTATCACATACACTATTTTTCTATGCCTAATTATGTATTTCTTAGTCTTATTCTGATAACTCAGACCTTCTATCTTGCCCATAATGTTGTAAACCCACTTATCTTCTATTTTTGTAAGTTATGGATCTGTTCTTGGTTTTCAACTACCCATAAATTTGTGTCTCAATTAGAAACTTAATTTGACAAAAGTGCCCTATCTCAACACAAGTGTTTAGTTCCTTAAAGTCATATAATTTTCAAATGAAACATATCTTAAAGGTCAGCCTAGTGCTTTAATGTGATATATTCTCCAAATGGATTAATATAAATACAAGATCAACCCTCATTCATTCCTCACCTAACATAGACCAAAAGAAACTTACTAAAATAATTCTATCAATCACTCAAGTGAGTAAAGCTTCCCTATTTTCTCCTATTTCCATATCAATCATAGAGATAACACATCTAAAGTCTAAAGTACTGAAGGAGCAATCCAAGAGCCATATTTTCTAACAATCCATATCATTTTTGTACTTAATTATCACATATTGTATGATTCATATACAAGCCAACATGTAGGGGAAAAGTACATAAGTTTGAGGCCCTCTTCAAAGTATTAGATATATAAGCAACACTCAATGACATAGGGGTATTTGGGGTAGTTTAACACTATGTGCTATGAAGATGAATAACTTCGGTTTTTTATTTTGATAAGAAGCAACAGTCCATGAACTAGACCTAAATACATCAGATTGAAGATGATACATAATCCAAAATCATCTAGGTGGTCACATCTAATTTTAGTAGGTATTATGTACTATATAGTTGCATCCAAGTCAAATAATAGAATCGACATAACCATCCCAACTTAATACAAGTGTTTGAGGCCACAAAGATTGAATTTATAGAATCAAATGATTGATTTAGAATCTAGATCCAATCAAATTTCTTCCTAATCTAAATCTAGAGATGTATTAGCATCAAAACCAACTAAGTATCTTTTAATCATTATCATTACAATATCTATCATTATTTTTACTTTTTATCTTTAGCATCTCAGCATAATAAATTTAGTATATGTCATATCTAAGTTTCACAAATAATTGGCCTGATTTAGAGATAGTCTACCATCCGTGTACCCTAGGTTTTATCTACTCTTTTAACCCTATATTTCACCATATTTACATTTTAGATTTAATTTTTTTTGTGAATTTGACCTATGTGAATGCAATTTTTTTTTTGATATAGGGTTTCCAACCTCATAAGGTTTCAACTTGTGATGTATTTTTTGAACTAAAACTTTACCATAGGGTTTTACCCTCCTCTAGTCATAAAGGCTTCATGTGCATATGCTTTCAAGTGGATTATTTTTTTATTTTCAAATTTGGGATCCAAACAAATTCATTTTAAATTTACTCAAAGGTATTTTCTTTTCAGGTTGGTATACTTAAAAACTTCTTTTTTTGCCAAAATTAGTATGGATTTTTTAATTTACTATTTTTAGTAAATATTAATATACAAGGAAAATAGTGAAATTATTTTATAATTAATTTATAAATTTCATAAAAATAATATTTTATTCAAAACATATCTCAGATATCTGAAATAAATTCTTATTTTATCAAAATTGTTGATTATTTATTAGAAATATTCTAGGGTTTTACCTGTAATAATTTTCACATCGTTTGTCCTATTTATGATTCATAATAGATAAAATCAAAAACTACTTATATATTTTTCATAATTATTTTGATACAAAAAAAAAACATCTATTTGTTTTACAAAATATTGTATCTATATTTTAAATTTAACATTTTAATAGTTTTAGTAAATTTAGACCTATAGGCCATAAATCGTATTTTTATTTCCTTATTTTTTGGGTTATTCTCATTTATTATTTTTCCTAAAAAGCTTGTTTAATATTATAAAATTTATTATCCAATCACATTAGATTGATTTATATTCGTTTGGCACATTATGGTGACCACCCTAGTTGACCTAGAGTTTCATGATTTACTATTTTTTAAATTTTGTTTATTTATTTAAAAGTGTTAAAATTTTAAAAATAAAAATTTGTGAATTTTCCAAAATCATGTTAAATATGGATACATTTATTCATTAATTTCTTATATAATACATAATGGTAGTTTTTACTTGTTATGTTTCTTGCATGATTCAATCGATTAAGGCTATAAGGGGTTCAAAATATAATCAATTAAAAATAACCAAATCAAAGAATGATCCTAATTGAGATAAAATTCAAAATTATCTTTACAATTTTTTTTGCAATAATATTGATCCTCTTCCTCCTAACCCTAAAGAGGGTGATAGCTACCATCCGTCTAACTAGGTCCATGATATCACTCCTTTAATGGGTAAAGTAGATGGTGTAATTATACATGTTCAATATGAGGTACCTAGGGTTTGTGCTTTTCAATTATTAAAAGATAAATCCATCCTTATAAGAAAATCAATAGAAGGGTGGCAAAATAATTTCAATTCAAAGATTGTATTATTAGAAAATCAGATTGCATACTTATATAATCCAACACATGGTAGTGTTGATCATGTGTTTACATCCTCATCTACAAATGTTGTGCCAAACAAGGTTTCACATCCAACTGAAAAGATAAAACAACATACATCTAAAACAAGTGATTCAAAAAATGACCAAAAGGATACTAAGAGTTCAAGTTAAGTCCTAAGAGAAATGATTTGAGATAAAGTGATCAAATTACCTCATTGACCTTCTATCAATAAATATTAATATTATTGTACATATCATAGAATGCATGGGCATCATACAAATTATTGTTTTACATTCAAGAACATGATACAAAGCCACGAATTTAGTGGTGGTCTTAAAATTGATACATCAACTAATAACACCATTCACATTTTGAATACTTCTTCTAATCCACAAATATAAAACCAACAAATATGGTTACTAAAAAAATTCAGAGCAAAAATAGTTGCAAATATCTAGAGAAAGAAAAGGTTAAAAAAAACCAGATCAAGAAAGGGATACAAATTTACCTCTCAATAATGATACTCAGTTTTCTAAATAAAATGGTTTTGAAAATAAATATTTATAAAATTTTGGTTATCATGGTCAGGGATTGGGAAAACATTCCCAAGTCATAATTCATCATATCTCCACATCCAATAATGATGATTGAAAAAGCTTGGGATATAGTGGCAATACTAATGCAAATCATTCAAAAATACATTTTATCAAAGAGCAAGAACTTACAAATGAGAACAAGTCAAAGAATAAATCACAAATAAAAAATGTAACATTATAAAAAGAGCATTGGGCACATTGAATATTTAAAATAGGGTTTTTAACAAAGGAGGTAAAACTTAAGAGACACTTGGCAAATCTAATGTTCCAAATATGGATATAAAGGAGGGAACTACAAGCCTTTCTTAAAATTATGCTAAATTTACTATTCATACATATGTTAAATAATCTTTAGATAAATAGTTCAATAAACAATGTTTTGATCCACTTGGTAACTTACCACATAATCTGATCATATCTACAGGACCTGATACCTATCAATTGAATCCATCACTGACAAATGATAAACTAAATGTTGATAAATGCAAACTAAAGATACCAAGTATAAAATTACCAAAAGAGCATGATACACTTTATGATTTTGCTATACACACATATGACACACATGATATAGGTCCTCCATAGAGGAATCTCGTTAATTATATCCTTGGGTTATAGTGGTACTTTTCCCATAACACCTTTCCAAAAATCTAAAAAAATAAAAAAAGTTTAAAAGTATAAAATTATGTTCAACATTTACATGTGTAATTAGATCCTTAGCATATATCTTGTTGGTTCCATGTTGGTAGATGGCATATCAGTATTTCTTATATTCATGTGTTTCACACATCATTTGAGTGTGATACAAGCATATAAAGATACATGATCTATGCACTTTTTTATGTTGGGTTTTTCCTCTACTCACATCACAAGGACATTATAGGTATCCACATCCATGATCATAATACATTCAAGTTATATTATTTTATGGTCATTTTACATTATCATGTTTAAGCTCATATATATACTTACATATTCCTTTATCCATATTATATATTTCATGGTGTACTTAACATGATATGTACTTAAGGTTTTTTATTAACATGTATGATACATGGAATAGTATGTTATGTTTATGCTAGTTGATTATGCTTTCATTTATACACTTACTTGAGTGTTTTACCTTTCTCTAGTCTTAATTGTTTGATAATTTGAATATGATCCATTGTTTGCATCACCCATGCCTTTATTTACCTTTTTTTTGACAATTTGAATATGCCATTACTTATGTTATGTTGACATTTGAATATTCCATTTTTTACTTTGTGGACATTATACTAAGTCATGTCCCTTTGATTGTGCAACATTTAAACATGCCCCTTATTTGATGTCTCATTGGACCATTATATTTTATTTTGCTTTTGAGTGCTCTTATATGTGTGTTTCATTGCTTGTTGGGCTTGTACTATTACTATCTAGACATTTTCATGATCTACATTATGCTTCTTAGGACTTGGTGTGATCACATTCTTCATTATTTAATGATATATCTACCTAGACATGTTCCTTCTATATGATACATGGTATATCCATAGTTTACATGGTTATTTTATCCTTTTGAGGCAAGGTTAGTGGGTCAAACTGATCCAAATACTCCTCTAATATATTTTTTCCATAGCCACTATGAAGATGAAGAAGTAGGGTTTTCTCATTTAAAAAGGAGTGACAGTCAATGACCCAGATATGAATGCACCTAAATGAATGTAATTTATAACTTAGAAGCGTTCAGGTGGTTACATCTAATTTTAGTAAGTATTATGTATTAGACACCTACATCCAAGTCAAACAGTAGCATTGATACAACCATTCTATATCGATGTAAGTTTATAATGCCATAGAGGCCAAATTTATAGAATTAGGTGATTGATTTATAATATATATCTACTCTATTTTCTACCTATTCTAGAACTATAGTTATCTTATCATCAAAACTAGTTAAGTATCTTGTATTCATTATCATTGTAATATCTAGCATTAATTGTAATTTATATCTTTAGCATATCAACATAATAAATTTAGTATAACTTATATCTAAGTTTCACAAATAATTGGTATACTTTACAAATAGTCTACCATCCTTGGGCCCTAGGATATCTCTACCCTTTAACCCTAGATTCCCCCATATCTATGTTTTAAGGTTAAATAATTAGTGCTAGTGGTACTCTTAGTTGTATATTAACTTTATATTTAGTTATTTTAAGTTGTATTAGAGTCTAGTTTTATAAGTCTAATAATAGATTACTTAGTTTTTAATTAAATTTATTTATGTAGTTTTTATTTTATTATTTTCTTTAAATAATTTGTCATACAAGTTATCTTGTAAAAGACTTGTTTTAAGCCTTATTTATTTAATAAAGTTGCACATAATTTAAGTGTGGTGCATTGATTCAAATTAAGGAGATTTTTGTATGTTTTATCTTTAATATTATTGTAGGTATATAGTATATTATTCTAGGAAGCATATATTTTCAAGTTTGAAGCTATTCAAGACATTTTTTGATCAATAATTTCTCTCACAACATAGCTAGTTTGACAACTAGTAATTCTAAGACAATTTTGTTGATATATGCTTAAATTTTAGAGAGAAACAAAGCTAATTTGTAGTCAATCCAATCATTTAAAAATTTCAATTTTCATTCAAATTGATTTAATATTAATTTGTTTTCTAATGGATAAATTATTAGTAATAAGTGTTCCACTAGAATGATGGAGTTATTTTGAAGTATTAAGATTTAGTTTAGTCATGATCAAATAAGAACAAACCCATAGTTCTTGTAGGATAGAGGTAAAAAGAGGAGAACTAAAATAAGAAACAATATATTAAAGATTATTCACTCAATGTTCAAAATTTATTTATGTGAAATACAAATAAGGAGAAGAGAATATATATCAAAGTCACATATTTACTTCTCTTGTATTATTAGACATATTATATGTGACATCTAATCGTAGTGGCACATGTTTGGTAGATAAACATTAAATGTATATTTGGACATATGCACACTCTAACTAGCCGTAGTGAAAAATATATCTAGCTAATTTAACTTAACTAAAGGTGTAGAATTAATATTTGCACCAAAAATTAGTTTAGGATGAATTCACAAACTAATTTACATGAAATTCAAAAATTATTTTATAATGAGTACTACCATACAAGTTTTTTTATCAACATTTTTTTAATTTATCAAAATTGTGAAAAACATGTAGATTAAAATATTTGGTATGTGTAGATGTTAAGATATGGATTTATATGTTAAACTAATCTTGTATACTTTATAAATATCACTCAAAGATATACCGTTCAGTTTTGGACCTTCCTTGCAGCTGATAGGCTCACATTCACCATCTCACTGAGACTAAATGATTATATTATAGTCTAACTTAAATATTCTAATTACCCAAATCACTTCTATCCTATAGTACACTTAATTTATGATATATATACTTCAATATCAGTTATAAATATCTGAAAACCTTCTATCTTTCTAGACAACTACATTCAGACTTGGACAGTAGTATCGAAGCTACTATCCATTCTCCAATACAAGTGTTTGTGCCTTATAAACACTCAAAATTTTAAATCTTTCAACATGCATGGGTCAGCCTATTATGTTTTATTAACCCTTTCATGAGAATTTTTTAAAAAAAATTGGTATAAATACAAGTTAAATCCAAGTCATTATTCACCTGGTAAGCACCTCTCAAGATTATATTAAACTATTGAAAATCAATTTTAAAACTAAACTACTTTACCCTTTTATTTCCTATTTTCATATCAATCATAGGAGTAGTCATATTACAGGTCTGAAGTATTCAAATATTATTCCATGATCCATATTTTTCAAGTTAAAATATATATTATTACATGCACTTGTATATATAAGTATACCCATTGTTCACACACAAGCTAACACAGGGGATAACTACACATGTCTGATGCCCTCTTTAGAGTAATGGCTATGTAGGCAATGGTCATTGATAGATGGTTATTTAAATTTAGTTTGAATTCATTATCCCACTAACCCATTTTTGGCAAAGTGATGATATGTAAGAGGAGGATTTAGGGTTTGAACTATGTTATGATATCAAAATCTTGTGCATGCAATCTGAATACACAATCTGAAAGTTGATGGAAAACATAAAAATTTCCAAGTGGAAGTTTTATTCACATTCAATACTCTATACAAGATAGATGCATTGAATCATAGGTAGTATCATTGACACAAAAGTCTAAGGGTGATGCAAGCATATGTGTTGATAGAAAAATAATTTTCATAATTTGATGACTAGATCACAATCTTCATATGGTTTATTTCTACACCCACATTACTCATATATGTTTTTGAATTAGTGTATAAGCTAAGTAAAATTTATCTTTCATATTTTTATTATCATAGTATTTAATTCTATACTTTCTATATTTATCATATGCTTAAATTCAATTTTTCTGATGAGAATATTAGTAGAATCTAACTCCATTAATTGGCCTACTTTTAAAGTAATTTATTCCTCCTTTGATTAAGTTACTCTTACCCAAAATTTAATCCTAAAAAGGGGCAAATATTTGGTGAAGATAACCTCTGAGAATTCTCATAAAGCCCCTATCTTGCTCTAGGGTTTTCAGCCTCCTAGGGTTTCTGATTTCATTAATTTGTAGAACTTTTTTTTTATTACTTTTAGCATATTTGTTTGAATTTATAAAATATGTAAAATGTTAACAAAGATAATTTATAAATGTAATATAATCCTTAATCAATGAAATAAAAATAAATCAATAATTAATTAATGCATTCTTATATGTTACACAAGAATAAATAAATAAATATGCCAAGGCTAGTGAATCCACATCCAATAATGGTGAACACTTATATGGTACACCTCTTTCTACATCTTTTATGGAAAAAATTAATAATTAAACTCAATTATTGGTTTCAATGCCTACATTAACACAAGTGGTATTTTCATCCCCTTTGGTGACTTCTCAACTTTAAAATCAAACTCCTAATGGGTCTACTGTGTAAACTCTTCTTCAAGATATTCAAGATTTGGAAGCTAAAGTTACCAAAATTGAACAAAATGCTTTGAAATAAACTTATGATATTGATTCACAAGATGTATTACATCATCCTATAACACCTGAGATACATTTTCATCCCTTTCCAACTAGTTTTGTTTCACCCAAGTTCACTTTTTATGATGGCAAGGCTGATCCTAAACAATATTTTTGATCTTTCTATGAAGAATCTCTTGAATATGCTTCTAATGAAAAAAATTGACCAAATTATTTCCAAAAAGTCTAAAATACTATGGTTTGAGATTGTTCTATGGTCTACCACTATAATTATAAAGAACATTCAAGCCTTTGGTGAATGAGTATTTAGCATATTTTCAATCAAAATTACTAAAAATATGTCATATGCACAAATTTTCAAGATAAAACATGGAACCAATGAGCCTATTAATGAATTTCTTGAGGTATAAGATAATGTTATAATTTTGAAAAATACAATGGTAGATAAAGAGCTTCGAGATATATTTAAGCAAAATTTGCTTGTTCCCTTACACAAGTCTATTATTTTCAAGAAGTTCAAATAATTGATGACTTATGTCATATTATTTGAAATAGAGAAATGAAAATTATTTCATTGAACAAGCTTCAGTATGTAGCAAACACACTAACTAAATCCAATACAAAGTTTCATATCAACACAATTTATAAGGTCAAATCTACTGAGACTAAAAAGGAAACAACCACCATAATTAATACAATGTCAAACAACCTAATCATATTATCTCATCTAATACACCTAAGGGATAATTTAAATGATTACCTAAGTCTCCAACTTCACTAATTCTAAAGCTAGTAGAGTGTCATATCATATCTCTCCATCCTCCTATGGTGGTTGATATGAATCAACTTATACCAAAAGGATATGATCAATACTTTTGTGACTACCACTAATATATGGGGAATTATAAGAACAAATGTTTTAAATTTAAGCATAAGATATAATATCTTAATAATATTTATCTACTTACATTGGAGGATTTTCAAATGCATTCATGATCACAACCTAATGATCATCAAAATCAAAATATATTGAACAATCCATTACAATATCATTCTAAGGAAATGATGGAAGTGCAAATGGAATATCATGCACATCATCCTCCAGCACATTATGTGTACCCATTTGATGGGATTATTGGCATCCTTATACATGAGATGCCTCATATGGTTTAGAAGCCTTATATTTCATTCGATGACAATGAGATTATGGATGATGAATCAGATCTTCATTCCTTATTTATCAGGTCACTTATTGATCATTAGTCCATACATAGTGTTATGGTTGATAATGGTTCTAGTGAGAATGTATGTACCATGATAGTAATCACACATTTGTGATACACACATGATTTATTACCTTCTATCAAAATGGTCAAATCATTTGATGTGAAGACACAATAAGTATTTGATGAAATTGATTTACCTTTACAGGTTGGTCTAACATATGTGACCATAACATTTTCAATTATATCACATATGGGAGTATTTGGAATGTTATTGAGATGACCTTGGATTAATAAGATTTGTGAATTACCTTCTACACTATGCAAGCATCTTAAGTGTATTCATGCCAATATGGTAATTACAGTCCAAGGGATTCAATGTGAATATCCATTACATCAAGGGAAATTTTTTTGATGATAGATAATTATACAACCTAATAAGGTTAATCATGAGTGAAAGGGTAAACAAAAAGCAATCATGTTTCCTAGGTGACCAATACTTGAGAGGCTATTACATGATAGATATATAATGAATTCTATGAGTCCTCATTTACATCTCCATGACCTAGAAAGATATTGACAATAGAGCATCATGATTTAGAATAGGTACACAGATCTAAGATTACACCAATGAAATCATAGAGCATTAAATAATGGGTTCCATGAAACACTACACCTTCTAATATTACTTCAAAACCATATAGTCCTATGAGGCATACATAGAGTATTACATATTCTCTAGTTCTAAATTTGACACATATACATGATCCTTGGTAGCATGACCAATTTACTATACCATATTTAGAGTATAAAGCACTATATGAGCATACCTTAGATGGGATAATTGGATATCACTCTCTTTATAAACATATCAAAAAATTTAAAAAAAATCAATAAAATATAAAAACATTTAAATAAAGTAAAAATACAAAAATAATTAGCATTTCACATGTTTAGTATATTTTACACATATTATTTACTTTATGTTAGTAGATAACATATCATTTTCTATACACACGTATGTTGCATAGGTATACATGAGATTCATGATACATGAGCATGTAAACATGATAGCTTTCCTCTTCCTATGTGACACTACATTGAAGGGCATATTGATCCCATATGATAATTTATATTATCACATTGATCTTATATGTTAACATTTACACATGCATATACTCATGTTTACATCCTGCATAGTGTACTTGATATGTTATTCTATATGAAATTTTGTTAAAATATATATGCAAAAACTAGTATGACATACTTATGATAGTTACTTCTATTGAATTTACTTCATATCTTCACATGGTTTACTTGAGTGTACTTGTTATTTACTTCTTTGTCTTACTTGTGGGACATTTGAACATGTTCCTTGATTTTTTACCATTATGTCTTGAATCTTGTTTATTTCTTTGGTGTGTGTACATTTACATATTTCCTCCCTTGGGTGTGTATATTTTAAACATACCCTTTATTTAAAGTATATTTATGATGCAGAGCATATACCATGTACTATCACACTTTGCCTTATTCTATATACTTTTTCCAACTTTGCCTGCTTTATCTCAGTCCTTCTAGCCCTATTTATGGACTTTTTTTGATGTGTATGAACTATACCTTCATTAATTTGAAATATAATTCTTTATATAGATACCATTTTCCTTATTTGATTTATCCCCATAATTTGAAACATTGATTCTACATTTAAACCTCTTTTCTTTGTCTATTTTACTCACGGTTGTCTTATTGTAGGTCTCGTAGGTCCTTTAAAGCCCTATCTACACACAATGCCATAAAAACATACGGATATACATGTTATCACCAAAAAAATTATTAATATTCTTCACATCCATCTTTCCACTGATTTTCATGGAGATTGGTTAGTGGAAATTGTCTAATCTCTTCAAACCCTAGATTAGGGCTTAATGGAACCTATACTAGCCCGAGAACACACTAAATTTATCTATAGGCATCGGACTAAGTTTAAAAACTCTAAAATATTCTCATTATGTCTCTAATGACCTTAACCAACTTATCCCTTCAATTTATTCTTCCTTCTAATCTTTTGTCACCACTTTTCAATTCAAAATATGCTTAATTGTGTAAACAAAATGACTGTCTACCAATCTAGATAATTGTATCATTGATTATCATTATTCCAAAGAAACCAAAGTCTTAATTAAATCTTAAAAGACCTAAAATAACTTACCTTATCATATACAAAATTCATGACATTTGATTCCTAATCAGTTCCTTTCCATAGAACGCACATGCAGACCAATCTTCCATAAGCATACTTATAGGAAACAAGGGTTAGTTTAGAGATGTTCATGAATATAGGGTTTATTATTTTATTTATTAATATTATATCCCCAATAACATTAAATCCACCTTTAGGATCACATATACACTCTATAAATCCTCTTTTCTTGACAAGTTTTACAAACACAGTGTACAACTAACACATGTTATGAGACAAGGTCTGTAAATAAATATGGATGGGTGTTAGATGTTTGTATATCTATGCCATGTAGACTTATCCTCAACAACACATTCATTACCATTTCAAGAATCATACATAACTATTATCAAGTTCATTTCACTATCAAAATGTGAAATCATAATCTGCTACACAAACCAAACAACCCATATTTAAGATATGCATAAGGAATTTGTAAAATAAGAATTTCTTTGTTAATTAACTCTTCAAATTTTTATTAAAAAAACATACCTAAACATCGATCAATCAACCCAAATTTGAAAAAAAATATCAAATTCATTTTCTCATTAATCAACACATATAACTGGTAATAACAACAAAATAACCTTCAAAATAGGTTCTATTTTCCATCCATTCAAAATAGGGTTTTTTTCACATTAAACTCCCCTTCATATCATATTGTCATTAAATTTATTTTATCCATTAATATTTTTGAATGGAATCACACACTAACTATCACAATACTGACTCCTAGACTCCTACAAAGTTGCATAACTGAATCTTGGAATGTTTTCCCTTTGAATGGTCATTGAGTTACATGACATGATTTGTGACTTTTACACATGATGACCATTATATGACCTTAAATATATTCTATAGAACATTTAAAATACATATTATAATTAAAAAACACTTAGACACACTTATACATCTTACCACCTTGATAGAATACATCAAAGTCCTTATACAAGGCTCAACAACATTTAAATTTTTAAATAGTGTTTTTGGTGGGAAATGCCAATATTCAAATTTTATGCATCTTTAGACCAACTAGACATCACCTATGGACTACTACTATCATATATAACCTATAAAAAACTATAATTAGACTAACTTAGACAAAATTGAATCAAACTTGGGGTCCTTATAGGATGCCCCTACATGATACTACCATGGTGAGAAAGCTTTGCCATAGGTGTTTGAATGTTGCACTTAGTATATGTTGTTGATAGAATGCTATGAACCTCCTCATAGAAGGTATAAACTTCCACTTTCCTCTCATATAGGTGCACATGCTCTTGGGCATTATATTTAGGCCTTCATTGCTTCATATTCATACATGCACATGAAACATAGTTGTTAAAGAAACCATGTCTGCTATCAGCTCCTTATTTCTATGCATATATATTCTATCTTTCTCTTCTTAAAACTAATTTATCTTCTTCTTTTCTTTATCATCACCCACTAATGCAAGTATGCATTCCTCTTCTTCCTTCACCAATTCTCCTTATGTTGCCCATTCCACTTCATGCACCACTTCTTCTTTTTCTTTACTTACCTCATACTTCTGTACACTTTGGATTTGTTGTTGTTCAACACCTTTACTACCCTCAATTCCCTACATATCTATGGGCTACATAATCTCTTTCAATGTCTCATCTCTTTAATTAGTCACTCCTTAAAGGTTACCTTGTTTATGGGCCTATTGTATATGTTCAATTATTTCACATCCTTCTTTTGTTCAAGATTCTTTTGCAAACGTTTGTATTCATCTTCCACCACTTATTTAGATACCTAATCCAACCCTACATTTTCATCACAATCCAATTTATTAGTAACAAAAATTGGAGCCTTCACGGCTCGCTCTTGAGATTCCTACTTATACATCTCAATATCTAGCTTCCTCTTCACTTTCCTAGTGTTAATTTCAAGCCACTTACTTTCCAACTCAACTACAATATCAAACTCTATTTTGCTATCTCCTCATTTATAGACTTGGTTGCCATGTTTGCCTTGACTTTCTTCTTCCTTAAACACTCTCTTAGGTGTTGTACCTTCCTTCATTTGACAACTATTCTTTGCCACCTTACATTCTTCACTCTTCATATCAACCAACTCCAAACAAATCACCTTATTTTCTTCTTTGGGTGCTTTGACCAAACCCAATCTTTCCACTGCTTGACTCCATTATTGTCTTGTCATCATCATCATGATTATCTCATCCTTTCTATCTTCTTCACCCTTCAATGGAACAAGTACATATATCTATCAATGCTACTTAATAGTATATGTGTTAACTGTACTATCATGTATGGAATTATTATAAAACTACCATGGCATCCCTAGCAATAAATGACACACATCTATAGGTAAAATGTCACATAACACTTGATCTTTATACCTTCCAATCTGAAACTCAACCCAACTCTATTCACTTACCAATATCTGATGTCCTTTCTAAACCCATGAAACCTTGTATTATTTTATATGTGGCATTCTCTTCAATTCTAACTTTTGTACCATCTCCAAAGAAGCTATATTGTTAGTACTACCTCCATCAATAACTAGATTACACACTTTACCTCTTGTCTTGCATCTAATCTTGAATAGACTTCTCCTTTGGGTTTGTTATTTAACTTACTTCTACTATAGTAAAACTCTCCTCATGACTAGCGACTCATTATTATCATGCCTTCTCTCCTCATTCTCTTCTCTTACTCTCTGTTGTTGCACACTATTGTTGATATTCCTTGGACACTCTACTGCCTTGTGTCCTTCTCTTTGGAAATTCCAACATTAACCATAAAATCTCTATCTTGGTCCTTGTCTCATTGGACCTTCAACTTTTCTCATTCTACCATTTGTAAATATTCTAGCCTACCTTGTATGGTTCTACCCCATGCCATTTTAAACTACTATTGCATTCTTTGGTGGTCTCTCTTGAACCACCTCTCTATTCTCTCTCTCTCTCATCCATCCTTTTTTGCAAAGGTGCTAACTGACCTTGTTACTCATCATCTCTTTCTTCTCTTCCTCATTTTAATATTTGTTATTTATCCCTAAGAACATCCTCAATATCCTCCATTCTTATAACCAATGGAGCAATTAGTTGGGTCATTATCCTGACTAAATCATCCTCATCTCTACTAGCTCTCTCCATGGAGCTTTATCCTTGATCACTTATCCTGCATTTCACTTCAAAACACATATTGTCAAATATTTCAATAATCCAAAAAATATTTTTCTATATCTGATACCAAAATTATGTAGAGCATATACCAATTATTATCACACTTTGCCTTATTTCATATACTTTTCCCAACTCTGTCTGCTTTATCTCAGTCCTTTTAGCCCTATTTATGGACTTTTTTTGATGTGTATGAATTATAATTTCACCAATTTGAAATATAATTTTTGATATAGATACCCTTTTCCCTACTCTATCTATCCCCACAATTTGAAACCTTAACTCTGCATTTAAACCTCTTTTCTTTGCCTAGTTTGCTCATTATTGCCTTATTTTAGTATCCTAGGTCCTTTAAAGCCCTGTCTACACATAGTGCCCTGAAAACATATGGATGTGTATGTTATCACCCAAAAAAATGCAAAATGTATTAATATACTTCACAATACATCTTTCCACCAAATTTTGTGGAGATTGGTTAGTAGAAACTGTCTAATTTCTTCAAACCCTAGATTAGGGCTTAATGGAACCTGTACTAGCACAAGAACACACTAAATTTATCCATAGGCATTGGAATAAGTTTTAAAACTTAAAAATAGGTTCATTAGGTCTGTAATGACCTTAATCATATTATCCCTTTAATTTATTCCTCCTAATCTTTTTTCACTACTTTTCAATTCAAAATATGCTTAACTATGTAAATAGAATGACTGTCTACCACTCTAGATACCTATA
The DNA here is from genome assembly GCA_037957365.1 of Torreya grandis. Lineage (NCBI taxonomy): Eukaryota > Viridiplantae > Streptophyta > Pinopsida > Cupressales > Taxaceae > Torreya > Torreya grandis. The sequence continues at coordinate 154,899 of JARHVA010002453.1, forward strand.
TCAGTGATTATCACGCTTATAAAGAAACCAAATTCTTAATTAAATCTTAAAAGACACAAAATAAATTACCTTAGCATATACAAAATTCATGGCATTTTATTACTAATCAGTTCCTTTCCATAGAACACGCATACAGACCAATCTTCCATAACATTATTATAGGAAACAAGGGTTAGTTTAGATATGTCTATGAATATAGGGTTTATTATGTTATTTATGAATCTTATATCCCAAATAACATTCAATCCACCTTTAAGATCATGTATATAGTCTATCAATCTTTTTTTCTTGACAAGTTTTATAAACACAGTCTACAATTAACACAACTTACCAGACAAGGTCTGTTCATAAATATGGATGGGTGTTAGATGTTTTTATAACTATGTTGTGTATAATTATCCTCAAAAGAACATTAATTAAAATTTAAATAATCATACAAAAATATTATCAATTTCATTTCACTATCAAAATGTGAAATCATAGTCTACTACATAATCTAAACAACCCATATATAGGGTATGCATAAGGAATTTGTAAAATAGGAATTTCTCTATTAATTAACTCTTCAAAAAAATACCTAAACATCAATCCATCAAACCAAATTTGAAAACAAATATCAAATTCATTCTCTCAGTAACCAACTCATATAACTGATAGTAACAATAAAATGACCTGTAGAACAAGGTCTATTTTCCATCCATTCAAAACAGGGTTTTTTTCCACATTCAACTCCCATTCGTATCATATAATCATTACATTTATTTTATCTATTACTTTATTTGAATGGAATCACAGACTAATTATCACAATACTAACTCTTAGACTCCTACAAATTTGCATAACTGAATCTTGGAATATTTTCCCTCTGAATGGTCATTGAGTTATGTGGCATGATTTGTGACTTCTACACATGATGACCATTATATGACCTTAAATATATGTTATAGAACACTTCAAGGATGTATTATAATGAAAAAACACTTAGACACACATATATATATTTCCACCTCGACATAATACATCAAAGTCCTTATATAAGGCTCAACAACATTTGAATTTTTAAATAGTTTTTTTGGTGGGAAATGCCAATATTCAAATTCTATGCATATTTAAACCAACTAGACATCACCTATGGACTAATAATATCCTATATAACCTATAAAAAATCTAATTGGACTAACTTATAAAAATTGAATTAAACTTACGGTCCTTAGAGGATGCCCCTACATCATACTACCAAGTTGATAAAGCTTTGCCACATGTGTTTGAATGTTTCACTTGGTATATGTTGTTGTTGGAATGCTTTTAACCTCCTCATAGAAGGTATCCTCTTCATCTTTCCTCTCATATAGGTGCACATGATATTTTACCCCACATTTAGGCCTTCATTACGTCATCTTCATACCTGCACATGAAACATAATTATTAATGAAAACATGTATGTTGACAACTCCTTTCCATGCATATGTATTCCACTCTTTCTTCTCTTCGAACTGATTTATCTTCTTCTTTTATTTATCATCACCCACTGCTGAAAGTATGCATTCCTCTTCCTCCACCAATGCTCCTTGTGCTGCCCATTCCACTTTATGTACCACTTCTTATTATTTTCTTACCTCATACTTATGTACACTTTGGATTTACTATTGTTCAACACCTTTACTATCCTCAATTTCCTACATATATATGGGTTGCATGCTCTCTTTAATTGTATCATATCCTTGATTAGTCACTCCTTCAAGGTTACCTTATTCATGGGCCTATTACATGTGGTTCAATTCTTTCACATCCTTCTTTTGTTCAAGATTCTTTTGAAAACTTTTGTATTCATCTTCCACCACTTCTTTAGCTACCTACTCCAACCCTAAATTTTAACCAAAATACAACTTATTAGCAACAAAACTTGGAGCCTTCATGGATCACTCTTGAGTTACCTCCTTATACATCTCAATCTCTAGCTTCCTCTTAACTTTCTTGGTGTTAATTCCAAGCCACTTACTTTCCAACTCAGTTGCAATATCAAATTCTATTATGTTGTCTCCTCTTTCATCGACTTGGCTTCCATGTTTGCCTTGACTTTTTTCTCCCTTAAGCACTCTCTTAGGTGTTGTACCTTTCTTGATTTGACAACTATTTGTTGCCATCTTATAATCTTCACTCTTCATATCAACCAACTCCAAAAAACTCACCTTCTTTCTTCCTTGGGTGCTTTGACCAAACCCAATATTTCCACTACTTGACTCCAATACTGTCTTGTCATCATCATCATGATTCTCTCATCCTTTCTATCTTCTTCACCCTTTAATAGAACAAGTACATATGTCTATCCATGATGCTTAATAGTATATGTGTTAGATTTACCATCATGTATGACATTCTTATCAAACTACCATGGCCTCTGTAGCAATAAATTACACATATCTATTGGCAAAATGTAACATAACACTTGATCTTTATACCTTGCTATCTAAAAATCAACCCAAATTTGTTCACTTACTAGTATATGATGTCCTTTCTGAACCCATGCAACCTTGTATGGTTTTAGATGTATAATTATCTTCAATCCCAATTTGTGTACCATCTCTAAAGAAACTATATTGTTAGTACTACCTCCATCAATAACTAGATTACACACTTTACCTCTTGTCTTGCATCTACTCTTGAATAGACCTCTACTTTGGGATAGTTCTTTGACTTGATTATACTATAATAAAACTCTCCTCATGAGTAGTGACTCATTCCTTTCATGCCTTCTCTCCTCATTCTCTTCTCTTACTCTCTACTTTTCCATGCTACTGCTCATCTTTCTTAGACACTCTACTGCCCTATACCCTTCTCTTTGGCAATTCTAGCATTACCCCTAAAATATCTATCTTGGTCCTTATCTCATTAGACCTTCAAGTATTCTCATTCTACTATCTATAAATATTATAGCCTACCTTTCATGGTGCTTCCCCATGCCATTTTTCACTATTTTTACATTCTTTGGTGGTCTCTCTCTCACCACCTCTCTATTCTCTCTCTCATCCATCCTTTCTTGCAAAGGTGCTAACTGACCTTGCTACTCATCATCTCTTTATTCTCTTTTTTATCTGTCTCAAATAATATCCTCAATATACTCCATTATCATAACTAATGGAGCAATCAATGGGGCCATTATCCTGAGCAAATCATCCTCTTCTCTGTTAGCTCTCTCTATGGAGCATTGTCCTTGATAACCTGTCCTACATTTCACTTCAAAACACATATTGTAAAATCTTTCAACAATCCACAAAATATTTTTCTATCTCTAATACCAAAATGATGCATAACATATACCAAGTATTATCACACTTTGCCTTATTCCATATACTTTCCCAACTCTACCTACTTTATCTTAGTCCTTCTAGCCCTATTTATGGACTTTTTTTGATGTGTACAAATTATAACTTCACTAATTTGAAATATAATTCTTGATATAGATACCCTTTTCCATATTTTTTCTATCCCCACAATTTTAAACATTAACTCTACATTTAAACCTCTTTTCTTTGCCTATTTTTCTCAATGTTGCCTTGTTTTAGGTCTCTTAGGTCCTTTAAAGCCCTGTCTACACACAATGCCCTGCAAACGTATAGATATGTATGTTATCACCCAAAAAACCAAAAAAAATATTAAGATACTTCACAATCCATATTTCCACTAATTTTCATGGAGATTGGTTGGTGGAAAATGTCTAATTTCTGCAAGCCCTATATTAGGGCTTGATGGAACTTGTACTAGCCCGAGAACACACTAAATTTATCTGTAGGTATTGGAATAATTCTAAAAACTTAAAAATAGGTTCATTAGGACTATAATTACATTAATAAACTTATCCCTTAAATTTAGTCCTCCTTCTAATCTTTTGTCACCACTTTCCAATTCAAAATATGTTTAACTGTGTAAACAAAATGACTGTCTACCACTCTAGATACCTATATCAGTGATTATCACACTTAAAAATTAAAAAATTATAAATTAAATATTAAAATACCTAAAATAACTTACCTTATCATATACAAAATTCATGACATTTTATTCCCAATCAGCTCCTTTCCACACAACACGCATACAGACCAATCTTCCATAGCATACTTACAGGAAACAAGGGTTAGTTTAGAGATGTATATGAATATAGGGTTTCTTGTTTTATTTATGAATATATAATACATAATAACATTCAATCCACCTTTAATATCATGTATACATTCTATCAATCCTCTTTTCTTGACAAGTTTTACAAACATAGTCTATAACTAACACAACTTACCAGACAAGGTCTATTCATAAATATGGATGGGTGTTAGATGTTTTTATAACTATTCCATGTAGAATTATCCTTAATAAAACATTAATTAACATTTTAATAATCATATAAAACTATTATCAAGCTCATTTCACTATCAAAATGTTAAATCACAATCTACTACATAAATCAAACAACCCATATACAGGGTCTGCATAAGGAATTTGCAAAACATGAATTTCTCTATCACTTAACTCTTACAATGTATCTTCAAAAAACATACCTAAACATAAATCCATCATCCCAAATTTTAAAACAAATATCAAATTCATTCTCTCATTAACCAACACATATAACTGACATCAACAATAAAATGACCTTTAGAACAAGGTCTATTTTCCATCCAATATTCAAAACAGGGGTTTTTTTCACATTTAACTCCCCTTCATATCATATTGTAATTATATTTATTTGATACATTACTCTATTTTAATGGAATCACACACTAACTATCACAATACTAACTCCTAGACTGCTACAAAATTGCATAACTAAATCTTGGAATGTTTTCCTCTGAATGGTCATTGAGTTACATGGCATGATTTGTGACTTTTACACATGATGACCATTATATGACCTTAAATATATTCTATAGAAAATTTCAAGGAAATATTATAATTATAAAACACTTAGACACACTTATACATATTGACACTCCATATAATACATCAAAGTCCTTATACAAGGCTCAACAACATACAAATTTTTAAATAGTGTTTTTGGCAGGAAATGCTAATATTCAAATTCTATGCATCTTTAGACCAATTGGACATCACCTATGGACTAATAATATCCTCTATCACCTATAAAACATCTAATTATACTAACTTAGACAAAATTAAATCAAACTTGGGGTCCTTATAAGATGCCCTTGCATCACTTTAGGACCCTATTTGCATGACATTTGAGTACTCTAGTGTGTGTTTAATTATTTTATAAGCTTGTATTATTGTATACATTGTCATGATTCATATCATGCACCTTATGGATTATTATGTATGCACACTATGAACTTCATTGATATATCTACTTCGACATGATATTACTTTATGCTTATTTACTACATGATTCATACAGATACACCATAGTTATATTATCCTTTTGAGATAAGGAGACTATCATTTTTTTTGTTCTCCTCACCTCAAAAGGGGAGAGATATCAGTGGGGTCATGTGATAGAGACATGAGTCCACATACATATAATTGATAGAATTGGTAGAATTTGATTTAGTTTACATGATTCAAATATACACTTGGAATAAAATTTTATACATTTAACATAGATTTGGGACACATTTTTTAAGATTTGTGATACATGTTATAAAATTTATATATCAAAGGTTACATTTTGATAAATACTTTATCTTGAGACATTTTTGAGGTGCATATGCAATGTAAATACTTTAGATTATACAAACTATTAATGTAATGTCCCTACCAAGATTTAATGTTTGAAATTTTATTTGTTATAGAAGTTGTCTTATTTGATTATTATGATTGAGATTCAAAAACCTCAATGGATTGGGAACTATTTTATATTATTTAGAGTTGATATGGTTATACCATTTGACTCAAGTGAGATTGGATAGATTATGATACACTAGAGTTATGGGATTGAGATTTTGAGATCTTGATGAACATGGCACAACTCACTTTAATACTAGATTAGGGGTATGATCATCCTTAAATTCACCTATTCACATCTCCAAGGTTCAACTATGAACCTCTCTCTAATGCTTCAACTAGGAAGCATCATTACAAAATCAAACTATCAAGGGGAAACATGGTTGCTTCAACACACATGTGTGCTCCTTCCTTGCTCTATTTTATTTCAAGTAATTTCAATTATTAATTTTTGAAATATATACATTAATTACACCTATATCATGCTCTTGGTTGCATGCCATACACATAAAAAATTCAAATAGGGATCAATTAAAGCAAGACATGTTGTACAAATCATAATATGCATTTATTTATTTTAAACTAATAATTTCATCCTTATGCATTAGTAGATTTATATATTAAACTAGTATTTTACACTTGAAAAATATCACTCAAGGCTCTACCTTTCACTTTTTGACCTTCCTTATAGCTAATAGGATTGTGTTTGCCATCTCACTAGGTCTAAATGTCTGTTTTATAGTCCAGCCTAGTTATTCTAATTACCCAGATCACTTATAGCCCACAATATGCTTAATTTATTATTATTATTATATATATATATATATATATATATATCCTTATCTGTTAGATGTAGAGCTCCAATAACTTTATATCTTCCTAGATAGTTGTGTTCAGACTTGGATAATAACAACGATGCTACTATCCATTCTCCAACACAAGTGTTTGTCTTATAAACACTTAAATTTGAAAATCTTTTGATATGTACGGTTTGAACTATTATGTTTCATTAACCCTTATGTGAGTAAATTTCAAAAAAAGGTGGTATAAATACAAGTTAAAGCTAACTCATTATTCAACTAGAAAACACCTCATGAAATTATACTATAATACTAAAAATAAATTACACAACTATGTTATTCTACCCTATTCTTTCATATTTTCATAGCAATCATAGGAGTATTCATATTATAATTCTGAAGCATTCAAAGAGAAGCTCATGAAACATATTTGTCAAGTTACAATCTAGATCACTACATGCACTTGCATATAACATTCTACATAATTTTTCATACACAAGCCAACATATAAGGGAGAACTACATATGTCTGAGACCCTCTTCAGAGCAATTGATATGTAAGCAATTCTCATTGATAGAGGGGTATTTGAGATCAGTTTGACTCCATGAGCCCACTAACCCATTTTTGACAAGGTGATAAGATTTGAGAGGAGGATCTAGAGTTTGAACTATATTCTAATATCGAGAGTCTGTGCACATAATCTGAACATATAATCTAAAAGGTGATAGAAACCCCACAAAGTCCTAGGTGGAAGTTTCAGTCAACATTCAATAGTCCATAAAAGACTATTGAAGTATAGACAATAACGTTGACATAAGTGTTCATAGAGTAGTGTAAACATCCATGCTGACATAAAGCTAATTTTTAAAACCAAATGACTAGATCAAAATCTTCATACAATCTATTTCTACACTTGTATTGTTCAATTTTTCCTTCACATTAATATATACATTAAATACAATTTCTTCTTCGTATTATTATCATAATCATAATATTGAATGTTTTATTTTTTATATTTAACATATACTTATATTTAATATTTATTATCAAAATATCAATAAAATCTAAATCCATTAATTTACCTACTTTTAAAATAGTTTATTCCTCCTTCTATTAGGTTACTCTTTCCCAACCTTTAATCCTAAAAAGGATCAAATAATATGTAAAATTATGGATAGTTCCATGCTACCCAATTAAAGTTTTATAATTTTCTAAAATTTTAAGTAGAGTGTAACATTAGGGTTAAATTTAAGTTTTATAAAATTAATATTTTACACATTAAAAATTATAAAATTAGATTCTTATATAAAATTTAAAAATAGAAACTTTATTATTTATGGTTTACAAAGTTAAGGTTTCATTATGTAGGGTTTTTACAATTAATATATTAAATATCACAATTTATAAAATTATGGATTGTAAAATTAAATATTTTTAAATTAATATTTTTAAACTTAAGGTTTATTATATTATGGATTTTAAGGTTTAATAAAATAGGAGTTTAGATATTATCTTTGTAAAATTATGATTATACATTTTATATTTTACAAAAATAAATGTTTGAAAATTTAAGATTTATTTAATTAATATTTGTAAAATTAAAATTATTAATATTAGACATTATTAGTTAGGTTTTTTATTTAAGATTGCAATTTATTTTAATTTAAGGTTTGATAAATAAATATTTTTTCCTTCATAATGACAAAAATAAAATAGAAAATATTATAGTTTACAAAATTTAGAATTTAAGATTTACAACTTTTAAATTCAAGGATATTACAAAATTGGGAGTTGGGTTGTAAAATCAAGATTTTAAAGATGAGGGTTTCTAAAAATAGAGTTTTTAAAATTAATATTTATAAATTTAAGGTTTTCAAAATTAAAATTTATTAAATTAAAAGTTTAAAATTTATAATTTTTAAAATTTAATGTTAAAAAATTAGATGTATTATAATTAGGATTTTAGATATTAGAGTTTTAAAATTTAGATTTTAGATGTTAGGTTATGTAAACTTAAGGTTTTAAATATAATAGTTTACAAATTAGGGTTTATAAAAATGTATTTACTTAATTAGGGTTTATTAGATTAGTTTAATAAGAATCTTTTCAATTTTAGAGTTTTAAAAATGAGGGTTTTTTAAATTAAAATTTATAAAATTAAGTTTTTTAAAACTAAATTTTTTATATAAGATTTATAAATTTAATATTTTTAAATTTAAATGTTGTTTTTTATCATAAAGAGCTTTAAAAATTAGGGTTTTTTTAATTATAATTTACAAAATTATAATTAAGTAAAATTTATTTAAGATGTATAAATTTAAGATAATTTAGGTGTTTTTTTTTAATTTAATATTTTTAAAAATTTAAATATAAAAATTTAAGATTATAAATATTCACATTTTAAAAAGTTATATTTTAGATATTGGTGTATAAAACATTATGGGTTTTAAAAAAAGGGTTTATTTAATTAGAAAAATCTTTAGTTTGTGGTTTGCAAACAAATAAAATTAGTATTTTAGACAATAAAGTTTACGAAATTAGGTTTTTAAATATTAAGGTTTATATAATTATGGGTTATAAAAATAAGATTTCTTTATTATGATTTTGAGAATTAGATTTTAAATTTTAGTGTTTTTAAAATTAGAATTTATTAAATTAGGAGTTTTATTTAGATTTTTTATTTTTTATTTTTTTGAATTTATGGTTTTTGAAATTAGTGTGTAAAATTAAGATTTTAGATATAAAAGATTGTAAAGTTAAAATTTAATATATTGAAGTTTATAAATAAAGATTTTAAATAAAGGGTTTGTAAAATTAATGCCTACTTATTTAGGGTTAATTAATATAAGATGTAAAAAATTAAAGTTCTATTATTTAATTTTTGTAAAATAAATATTTTAGATATAGGCAACACAAAATAAGTTTTTTGAAAACTAGAGTTTGTAAAAAAAGGATTTACAAAATTAGGAATCTTATTTAAATTTTGTAAAATATCAATTTTCAAATTTAGAGTTTCTAAAATCAGAATTTTAAAAACTAGGTTTTATAAAATTAATTGATTTATATTTAAGGTTTTAAAAATTAATATTTTATATATTAAAATTTATAAATTAGGATTTATATAGTTATGGTTTGAAAAACCTTGTGATTTATGAAATAAAAAATTTTGAATGTGAGATTTGTAAAGGAACATACATAAAGTAGAATTTGTTCCAATATAAGATAACTTTTTAAGTTTTATAAAATATTATTGATTAGGAACTTAAAACTAATAATATAAATTTATTCTTGTTGGTATACATTTTTTATATTATTTAATGAATAAAAATTTACAATCCAAAGTTAGTAAGAATCATACGAAAAAGGAAAAAAATTCAATATATGGTAACAAATAATAACAATATTGATTATTTGACATTTTTTGTTTTACTTCTATAATATTATGAATTTAAGGGTATATACATTATATTATGATTTATCAATAAATAAGAGATTGAAAATGCCAGAAAGTTATTATTTTTTGTTTATATAAATGGTAATGAAAAGTGCACAAAACATTTATTGCATTTTTAGTTTTTCATATTGTTGTTTGGTTCATCTAGTGGAATTGGTTTGTACCTTTCTACTAACCACCTTATTATTGTAACTATTGTATATCATCATTTTTAATTAATAATAACTATACAATAGTAAAAATAATTTTTTTTTAAAAAAAATCCCTTATATAAACTAAAATAATTGTGTAAATATGTAAAGAATGGACTGAGCTGAAATAAAAATATATAATTGTGGTGTAATAATTATTAATGAAGACAAATAGGTACAAGTGTAGTTTGTGATAAAACATTTGAAGCATGTATTTATTGGAAATATAATTTGTATTCCATGATTTTACAATTTTCAGATCACATATTCCAAATGAAGCTATAAGTTTTTATAAATACATAATAAAGATTTAATTGATATTAAATGATATATTGAGTTTTGATAGAAAGGCCAAGCTGAAATTAAATAGATACTACAAACATACTAACTATTTGATAAAGTAATTAAAATTGGCATATAAAGATAAGTTTTAAGTAAATAAAAAGGCACATAAAGTTTTTGAAAGAATGTTCCAAATAATGTCATTGGTATATATAAGTATTGGAAGATTTATAAAAAATCATATTTAATTGTAAAGATAAACTTACAAACCGTATAAAAATATGTTGACTTTTCTGCAACTATGCATAAACTCATTAAACTTTTTTTTTTAAGTTATGTAAGTGTTTTTTGTTTTTCCTACAGTTGTGCTAAAATGCCATGACACTTTTTCAAGTTGTGCAATTTGTATTTTCTATTTTGCATGCAATGCAATAGCAAATTTAAAAAACAATAAATCAATTGAAATAATTTTTAATTGTTTTAATTTGTAATTTATTTTTTAAAATGTCACTACCATGCAATTTCCTCAAATGCTTCCTCGAGTCATTCTAATTTATTTTGGCACTTCCCTAGATCGTTCAAATGAAATATTCCCTTCCCAATATCATGCAACTTGCCTTTTATTCTCCCCTCACAATGCACTAGACCAAAAGTCATTATTTGTGTTATTTTTAAGAGGTAAAACATTCATTGTCAATTAAAAAGCGAAGTGAAATACCAAAGAAAATTAGTTTATTTTTTTTATTTTTTTTTGTTACCAGGCAAGAAAGTGTATAGTCCAAAAGGAGGAAGAAAAGAGTCTCAAATTTATTTATTTTTTATTCACCATAAAAGGTTGTATGATCGTACGACCAAAGAAAAGTTTACAACTTTAAAACAAGAGGAAACCAGATCAATTCTTTTCTATTCTTGCCTATCAAGAAGAGTTGTACGACCCATATCAAGAGGGAGAATTAAAAAATTAATAGAACATATTTTTATTTATTTTATCTACTAAAAGAGACCATATGACATTACCATGGAAGAACTTAAAAGAAATGAAATAAATAAAATAACATATTTTTTATTATTTGTAGCTACCAAGTAAGGTCATACGACTAGAAAATGAGGTCACACACACACGCGCATGCGCGCACGCACGCGCGCACGCGCACGCGCGCACACACACACACACACACACAATTATTTTGATTGCATCTAAAGACCATAAAACCATGTGTAAAGAGGAGGAGAGATAATTTAAAATTTAAAGAGAAGAATAATTTTCATTTTTGTTTTCTATTTCAGGCCAAAAGGTCATATAGCCATATGGCCTATGTAGGGTTAAAGGTTATTTTAAAAAATTAAAAAAATGCAATTGTATATGTTGTTATTTATTTTGATCCATTAGTGGGGAGGTGGTATGGCCTATCCAACATTGAGGGTTTTTTAAAAATTAAAAATTAAAATTCAATTTTGATTCTCATTATTTTTTACCATTGAAAAGAGACTGTATGACTCATGCAAGTTTGGAGGTTTTGAAATTCAAAAAAGTAAATGGAAATTTTTATTTTTTTTAGCTCGTGTCAAAAAGGAATATAGTTTAATAAAAGGAGTGAGGCTAATAAATTTTGAAAAGGAAGAGAGCAAATTTTTCCTCTAGCTTGTTTTCATTCATCATAATATGACTATCTAGTGGAAAACAAAAGTGATGTAAAAAGCTCCATTGAAATTCATCTTTTTTATTTTTTTTGGGTAAAGAAAAGTAATTGAGTAGGATGGTAAAATTTGTATGGGATATCGAAGAGGCACTAGAGAAAAATTGAGAGTGATTTCAAAGTCTACGAAGATAAATGTATATTTGATAATGTGAAAGTAATACAAGATATCATGGGTTAGGCTCTTGGATATCCACCTGCTTTTTGTCTGGATGTTATAATTAAAAATGCATTAATCATTTATTATTTATAGATTTATAAAGTAAATATTGACATTAAATGGGATAATACTATAGGAATCAGAAAGGTAATAAATATTAATGTTATGAATGGCATGTTTGAAAGAATGATTATTGGTGTCAATACAAAAGTCATTACTTTTGAGGGATTGATAATCATTGTTGGAGAAATAGATTATCATGTTCATTTCATCTATCCAAAATTATAAAATGAAGTGATTGAAAGTGGTGTTACATCATTAATTGGTAGAGGAATTGGTACAACAAATGTTACTTGTGCAACAACTTTTACAGCTACACCAATTCAAATACAGCTTATGTCACATCCAACTGATGATCTTCCCCTTAATTTTAGTTTCACTAGGAATGGAAACACTCCAAATGTTGTAGGTGACCATTCACATAGATACATTGAATGAGTTCAATTGCATAGAGCATTCCATTGATGCATTTAATAAAATATCTATTCACACCTATTATATTGAAGGTGCAGGCGGTGGTCATGCTCTAAATATTATCAAATTTTGTGGCTTGATGAATGATATACCATCCTTAACAAATCCTATAAAACCATTAACTCACAACACTATTGATGAACCTTTTGACATTCTGATGGAATGTCATCGCTTGAATAAAGATAATAATGAAGATGTAAATTATTTTTGAGTCACGCATACAAGGAGGAACAATAAAAACAGAAGATATTTTGCATGTTATGGGTGTAATAGAAGGAAAAAACATAGTTTTCAGAGAAAGTTTAAAATGTCCTCAACTAAAGTAAAGATAAATAGGCTCCATCAAAATCTTTTGGTATTTCATGTAAATGTTTAATCTTGTTTTGTAATTTCTAATTACAAATTTTGTAAGTGTAAACTCATAAATTTCATTCATGCAAATGCATTGTGTAATCTTTGTAATTCTCAAATATTACAATTTTAATTTTTTTGCACATTTCAAGTGGTGTAAAATCACTTATGCACCTTTACACCATTCAAGTCATGTATTTTTGTAAAATAACTTTTACACCATTTAACATGCAAAAAAGGTGGTTACACACCATAACCACATTCTTGCATTATAAATATGAGTGTCAGGATCATTAGAAGAGGGTTTTTAAAAAATAGAACTCTGAGACATATTTTTGGAAGGTAAGATTGTATTACAACTCAACAAGGATCAATACAAATAAGGAGATTTGTAAACTATGTCCAGATTCTCTTCATGAATTATAATTATGTTTATGATTCATTTGTATTCAAATATTTGCTTTGAAAACTTTGTCATAATTTTATCAATTATCCTTAATGTGGAAATTACACAATAGAATTTGTCTTTGAATCTATGTTTGTTATTTCCACAAATTTGAAGTCTCGGTGGAGTTTAAGAAAAATATTTATTGTCTTTTATAGATAAATATGGGATGGTTATCTCTGATTTTTTATTAGTGTCAAAGAATAATCTCAGTGTATGTTTTTCACTTATAATGGTGTAATTATGTCCTTACCACCCATTGAATGAGAAGAGATTTACATGAACATAATGTATTTCCTTCTTGGGCTATTCTAGTGAACCTTTATGATTAATCACCTAGAGTCATCCTTCCTTTTTCTTAGGATTATCATGGTAGCTTCTATGTTTAACTGGATATAATAATTTCATTATCATTTTATTTCTTTATTTAACATCATTCCCTTCATTCACCTCATTTCCTTTTTATGTCTTTTTTGTGATTTCCAATTAAAAGTACAAAACCCCCAATATAAAACATTTTTACTATAAATAGTTGTGAATAGATTTTCCCCTACTTTTCCATTTTTTAATTTCAATAAAGGTATATCTACCTATTAATAGGGAAGGGACTTTATCCCTACATTGATAACTAACATAAGGACTCAGTTCCCACACTATTGACTCAAAGTCAACAATTTGTTCCCCTAACAAATTTTTGAGTCAATAATTTTTTATGACTCTGTTAGGGATTGAGGTGCTTTGTACACATGATTTTTTGACATTTCAAATAACCTCACTTAGAATGGAGGTTAGAGAATCCATTGAAAATAAGTACGTAGTGCCCACACCTTCTTGATGATAGAAATGGCATTGGTTCACCCCAACCTCAAAATTCCTTGTGTCCCATGGGGAAAACATTTTGAGTCATTGGCTTTGGCCTAATACAATGAGTTAACAATAAGATCGAAGAATAAATTTCCAAGGTTTTCTATAGAAAATGGTCAAGATGCAGATAACCATATCCTAGCCTTCCTAGTATCCTATAGCATCTTGAGAATTATGCATGAAGATGTCACTGTCAGGATTTTTTTTTGAAACTCTCATTGGACCTGATGTTGAGTAGTTTTGGTACCTAGAAGATGGATGCATTGTGAGTTGGGACTCTTTGAAGAACAAGTTCATAAATATAATCAAATTAGTTGTGGATGTGTGTGAATTATTTTTAGATTTTTTCCAAATCCAAAAACAAGATGATGAGTAGATGAGAGAGTTTGTATCCCATTTTAACAAATTATTGATATTGATTCCTCAGATGGATAAACCAAGTCCCAAAATTTTGTGTCTTCATTAGTTTTCTACACCTAGAGATCAAATTCATCTTGATGAGGAACAAGGTAAATGACTTAGAATCTACAAAACCTGAAGCTATTGAAATTGAAGATGACATGATTATATTTGGGATGTTGAAAAAGAAACTTCAAAATATGGTACAACTACCATCAATGATGATGACGTAGTGTAACTTGATATAATAAAAATCCCTCAACATTTGAAAAAGAGATTCCAAAGGAAAATTATTGATCAAACATGTCATAACTCGAACAGAGAAAAAAAATTCCATATCACATATAATTGTTTCAAATTCACAATCATGGAAGAAGGTGAAAAGTTGGAAGAACTAATGATTGATCAAAAAATAGATGAATAATTTGACTTCCCCCTTGTCAAAGAGGAGATAAATTTACCTATTTCACATTATTTTTTGAACCTCACAATCTTGAGAGAAAATAAGTTCTTTGAAGAACAGATAATTAAACCACAAATAGAGAGGAGTAATAAAGTAGAGTGTGATGTTTTACTTTCTAAAGGTGAAGATAACATATAATTAATTTTTTTAGAAAAAATATTCCCCTTATGTCAAAATGGAAGAATCAGAGATCAAAAGTGAAGATTCCCTAGGCACTTCTTTTTCATGTCACACTATAGAAAAGTTCTCTGCAAGATTTGAATCCAAAGCAATCAAGCCTATGAAGATTTGAAATCATAGTTATGTGAAGGTTAAACTCAAAAATTATGTGAAACCATAATAAAGTGAATGGTGCCCAATATTCATTACAAGTGAAATGGAACTATCAATGCAGAAGAGATCGATGAATATAATGATGTTTCATTTGACAATGAGTTTGTCTCTATTATGGGAAATAATTTGGAAATGAATATCTGAATTCAAGTCATTTTATTAAATATTCCTATTATTTTTCCATCTCAAAAAGAAACATGCAATAGGCTTCTCTCTAATGTAGTTCTTATATCTAGAAAATATGCATTTGAAGCCACCCAAGAAGACATTAAAAAAGTCTAATTTTTCTTAGGTGTGTTAATAGAAGATTATAGAGTTAATAATTATTTTCTTTTTAAAATAGAAAAATATTAATTTTTTGTTCATTCATGATCATCCCTATGTGAATGATACTTATAAGTTCCTCTTATAGCTTACTTAGTCACTACTACTACATGTGTTCAGAGATCATAAGTCAAATATATTGTTCCAAAATGAAAAGTACTTATCCCAGATGATGAATGGTTTTATATAGTCTTTTATTTTTCCTCTACTTTGTAAATAGTCATGCTTTCCTTATTTTGGCTTGTTTCCTTTTCCCATTTCTATTTTGGTGTACATGTTATTTTTCAATAAACATAATAGTTTATTAATTGCTCCTTCTTATCCATGTATTGATCCTTTTGTTTGCACATATTTGTAACTATGATCTTTATCTGGTAAATTTCATGGGCAATCACATGATTTGCAAATATGTTAGAATAGCCATTGATTCAAGGTCAATGGAAATATCTAATTTTTAGAAAGAAATATTAAAGTTATTCATCTAAGTGGATATACAAGAAAAAAATTGATAGTAGATTTAGAGAATAAATATTTCAGTCATAAAAATGGTGATATGGATGTTTATTCCTCAAATGATAGAATGGGTAAGTTTTTCATAGATCTCTTCAAGTGAACAGGTGGTAAATGTGTAAATTTTTAGAATAAGGAATCTGGCCTGACATCTCATATGATTGAGATAGGCAAACTAGCTATCAGTTGGCTAGATCAAGATGTGAAAAAGGGGAATGTAGAATTTTTCAAGGATATTCCTTAATCACAAGGATGGTAATTTTTTTGCATAATGGGACATCAACTTCATAGTCTAATAAACAATTCTTAGATCACTTGCTAAAATCTGTATTATATTTCAAACTTTCAAATAGGTGAGCCATTGAGTGGTTTTTAGAGTAACATTTTTGGATGGAAAAGCATATGAAGAGAATACATTGGTCAACCCTAATTCAAGAATTTTGAGTAAAAAAATTGAACATATTTGATAATCTCTCAACTATACCTCTTTCAACAAAACAAGATTCATCATTATTGAGTATATGAAGGAAAGGTTTCTCTCATTTCATTTTAGTTTGTGTGAAAACACAATAAAAAATTTCTTCACATACACTATCCTTTGGGATATGTGATAGCATCTATCAGGTTGAGTACTTGATGCCCTCACATACACTTTCCTTTGACATGTGATAACATTGTGATGGTTTGAGGATCCATCATTTTATTGAAGATTGTTTACTTCTTAGTTGATCAAGTTGTAGTCAAATTTAAGACTCCATTATCTAATGGATAAAATACTTGCCTATAAAACTAGATTCTAAGTTATTTTTATCTCTTGAAGTTCAAAATCCCAATCAGAGCCAATTGTTGTCATAATGTTTGTTTATTAAAAAATTGGCAAAAATTATACTAATTTTCAACTAATTGATTTGGGCCTAAAATTTCAAATTTAAAAAATTGAAAATTAATTAATTAATTTAATTGAGAATCAGAATCATGAACAAAACACTTTTTTCCCTCAAATTGTACAAATGCTTCTTTAAGCTTCACCATGTAAAAAGTCATTGACTTTCCCATAACTGTGCAAAATCTCATTAATTTTTTTTTTATGATGTGCAAGTGATTTTTATTTTTACCACAATTGTGCTAAAGTGCCTTGACACTTTTTCAAGTCATGAAATTTATATTTTTGATTTTGCATGTGACGCAATTACAAATTTAAAAAATATTAAATCAATTGAAATAATTTTGAATTGTTTTAGTTTGTAATTTACTTTTTAAAATTGCATGAAAAAATAATAAATAAATTGAAATTTTCAATTTTTTAAGTTTGTAATTTAATTTTTAAAATCCCATTGCCATGCAATTTTCTCATATGCTTCCCTAAATCATGCAAATTTATTTTGGCACTTCCCTAGATCGTGCAAATAAAATCTTCCCTTCCCAATGTCATGCAATTTGACTTTTATTCTCTCCTCATCATACACTAGACTAAAATCATTCTTTGTGTTGTTTTTAAAATGTGAATCGTTCATTTCAAATTACAAAGTGAAGTAAAATAATTGAGAAAATTAAAATTTTGTTTTATCTTGGCTATCAGGCAAGAAACCATATAATCTAATAGGAGGAAGAAAAGGGTCTCAAAATTATTATTATTTTTTCTGATCACTAAAAGAGGTCATATGGATGTATGCCCCAAGAAGATTTTAAAAATCTAAAAAAAGAGGAAACCAGATCAATTCTTTTTTGTTATTTCTTACCAAGAAGAGTTGTATGACCCATATCAGGAGGGAGAATTGAAAATTTAACAAAAATATTTTTATTTATTTTACATGTTTCCAGATACCGTATGATTATATGACATTAACATGGAATAATATAAAAAAATGAAAGAAAAAAAAGAACATATTTTTAATTATTTACAACTACCAAGGAAGGTTGCACAACATTGTATAACAAACAAAGGAGGTTAGAATTTTTTTTAAATTATTTTGGTTGCAACCAAAGACTATAAAGCCATGTGTAAAGAGGAGGAGAGAGAATTGAAATTTCAAAGAGTATAATACTTTCCATTTTTTTTCCTTCTTCATGGCAAAAGGTTGTCTGACCTATATAGGGTTAAAAGGTTCTTTTTAAAAATATAAAAAGGCAATTATAGATGTTGTAATTTATTTTGATCCATTAATGGGGAGGCCGTATACCTTATGAAACATTGATGGTTTTAAAAAAATTAAAAAGGAAAATCAGATTTGATTCTCATTGTTTTTTACCATTACAAAGAGACCGTACAACCCATGCATGTTAGGAGGTTTTGAAATTTGAAAAAGCAAATTGTAGATTTTTTTTTGGCTCATGTCAGAAAGGTCATATAGTTTAATAAAAGGAGTGAGGTTAATAAAATTTGAAAAGGAAGAGAGAAATTTTTTCATTTGACTTGTATTCATTCATCACAATACGACTATCTAGTGGAAAACAAGAGTGATGTAAAAAGCTCCATTGAAATTTGTCTTTTTCATTTGTTCAAGTGAATAAAGGCAATTGAGCAAGACAGGTAAATTCATATGGGATATCAAAGAGGCTCTAGAGTTAATTTTCATAGGAAAAATTGCGAGTGATTTCATAGTCTATGGAGATAAGTGTATATTTGGTAATGGGAAAGTAATACAATATGGCATGGGTTAGGCCCCTAGATATCCATCTACTTCTTGTCTGGATGTTGTGATTATAAATACATTAATCATAGATTACATAGGTATTTACAAAGAGGCTATTGGAATTAAAGGGGATAATACTATTGGAATTGGAAAGGCAAGAAATCTTGATGTTATGGATGGCTTGTCCAAAGGAATGATTGTTGGTGTCAATACAAAAGTCATTGCTTGTGAGGGATTGATAATCATTATTGGAGAAATAGATTATCATGTTTATTTCATATATCCAAAATTAACAAATGAATTGATTTCAAGCGGTATTGCAACATTACTTAGTCAAGAAATTGTGCTAGCAATTGGTACTTGTGTAACAACTTATACACCTACACCAATTCAAATGCAGCTTATGTTATGTGCAACTGATGATCTACCCCTTAATTTTAAATTTCACTAGGAAGAAAAACACTTTAATATCCATATGTGACCATTCATATGAATACATTAAATGAGTTCAATTGCATAAAGTATTTTCTTGATACATTTTGTAAAAAAACTATTCACACCTATCACACTGAAGGTGCAGGTGGTGGCCATGCTCCAAATATTATCAAAGTTTATGGTTTGATGAATGATATACCATCCTCAACAAATCCTATAAAACCATTCACTCAAAATAATATTGATGAACATATTGACATGTTAATGGTATGTCATCACTTGAATAAAGATAATAAAAAATATGTAAAATTTTCTGAGTCATGCATATAAGGAGGAATAATAGCAGCAAAAGATATTTTGCTTGATATGGACACAATAGAAGGAAAACCATAGTTTTTAGAAAATTTTGAAAATGTCCTCAGCTAAAGTAAAGATGAATAGGCTCCATCAAAATATTAAGGTCTTTCATGTAAATGTTAAATCTTATTTTGTAATTTCTAGTTGCAAAATTTGTAAGTGCAGAATTGCAAATGTCATTTGTGCAAATACATTGTGTCAACTTTGTAAGTCTCAAATCTTATAATTTTGATTTTTTTGCACATTTCAAGTGGTGTAAAAGCACTAAATAAGTTTTACACTGTTCAAGTGGCATTTTTTTTCAAAATCACTTTTGCACCATCTACAATATAAAAAAGGTGGTTATGCACCATAACCACCTTCCCGCATTATAAATATGAGTGTTAGGATCCTTAGAAGAGTTAATTTGAAAAATATAAATTTGAGACATTTTTAGAAGGTAAGATTGTATTAAAACTCAACAAGGATCAATACAAAGAAGGAGATTTATAAATTGTGTATTCAAATTATCTTCATGAATTATAACTGTGTATGATTCATTTGTATTCAAATCTTTGATTTCAAAATTGTCATAACTATTATCAATTAGTCTTAATGTGGAAATTACTTAGGTGAATTTTTTTTAAATATGTTTGTTATTTCTATACATTTGAAATCTCATAGGGTTTTAAGTAATAAGTTAGTTGCCTTTTATGGGTAAATATGGGATGGCCATCTTTGGTTTGTTATCATTATCAGAGAATCATCTCAGTGTATGTTATACACTCCTATGGGTGTAATTATGTCTTTGCCACCCATTAAATGAAAAAACATTTCCATGAGCACAATGTCTCTCATTCTTGGGCTATTCTAGTGAATCTCTATGTTTAGTCACCTAGAGTCATCATTCATGTTTCCCAAGATTATCATGGTAGCTTCTATGTTAAACTAGATGTAATAATTATGTTCTCTTTTTATTCCTTTCTTTCCCATCAGCCCCTTCATTCACCTCATTTCCTTTCTAATCCTTTCTATTCTTTCCAATTAAAAGTACAAAACCCCTAAAAGAAAAGATTTTCCTGTGAATAGTGTTTTCTTACTTTTCCCTTTTTGAATTTATAGAAAGGTAGCTCTAACTGCTAATAGAAGAGGGACTTTGTCCCTACCTCATGGAATTATGTACGGACTCAATTCCCACATTGTTGACTTAAAGTCACCAATTTGTCCCCATGATAATTTTTTGAGCCAATATAGTGCTTCAAAATTGGCTCGTGAGTGTTCCTAGTGATAGATTCATAATTTGGAAAGAATATGGAAGATTTTATTATTACAATAGTGTATAGATATGTTTTATATAGGTTCCATGTTTATTCTAAATGATAATTTTATTTTTTTATATATCAGTCCAATTGGGTTATGTATCACACAATAGGAAAAACGACTAATCCTAAGGAAAGGTTTGATTTTAAAAACTGATCATTATGGTGAGAGAGTCAATATTAACCATATTGACCTTATCTTGTTCCTTTACACATATGAGATAACTTTTTATAAAGTTTTTTTCTTTCTTAAATTGAATTTAGTCTTGTAAGTTTGCTTTGGGTAATTGATCTTTATCCTATTGTAACATTTCTTGATTTGATTTCAATTTTTGCAATTATTCCTTCTCAATTTTTTATTTCAATAACTTATCTTTATTGTCTAGTTTATTTTAATATTAATTTCTTTAATTCTTATTCTTTAAACTATTCCTTATCTAACTATTTTTTATTTTAATTATCCTTTTGTATCCATACTTGTTGTTTTTCCTTCTTTTGTACTAGTTTTGGTTTTGGCACTTGTTCTACTTGAACTTATGCTTCAAGATATGAAATCTTAATATGAGTGGTATGTTTAATTAATTTTTTTGTTATACCATCACCAATATCAATGATACATTGTATTTTCTTCTTCAAAGCTAAACAACTATTTGTATGATGCCCATGCATTTTATGATATGCATAATAGTATTTTGATCTTATTAGAGGAGGTATAGAAGGTAATGTAATCAAATTATTTTTAATAATTTTTCTAATAATATCACTTAAAACCTTAGTAAAAATTTTCACACTTGGAATATCACTATATATAAATGTATGTTGCTTGTGAACCTTTAATTGAGATGATATCTTTGGATGCACAACATAGCTAGGAGATGTATATACATGATTAACACTAGCATGCTCTAGATTTATTTTATTTTTCTATATGTGATCTTTGTAAATAAACACTTGATTTTTTTTAGAAATTATTCTATTGACTTTCTTATAGTAATTATTTCATTTTGAAGGGATTCACAATGGAAAACCTTAGGAAGTTTTTATTGAATATGCATATTGATTTCAATTAGAGCTTGAGATGTGCTAAGGGAAAAGAAGGGGGTGTATCCTAGGTGGGATTAAAATCTATGTCCTTGGTGGATACTAATGGGAAGCTAGAGATGATTCCAAAGAAGAAACTAGAGGTGTCATCAAGGAAGAATCTAGGGAGGGATCCAAAGAGGGATATAGAGAGGAAACTAAATGAGAGTTAGGAGGTGCAACCAAAGAAGATAAATGGGAAATCAAGGAGAAGTATATAAGTATGAGCAAAGGGGAATCTAGAGAGAAATATATAATAGAATAAAAATATGAATCTAGGGACGTGATAAAAGATAAATCCAAAGAGGAAGCTAGAAAAGAACCCAAAGAGGAATCTAGAAATATGATCAAAGTTAAATGCAAAGAAGAATCTAAAGAGGTTTCTAGAGGAGATTATAAAGAAGAATCAAGAGGTGTTTCTATGGGATAATACAAAGGAGGATCTAGAGGTTCACAAGGGTCATTAAAGTCACATTGAATATTATACACCAATTGAAGATCAATATCACCATCGTCAATATGTTTTTGCTTTTCAAATTTTGTCCATTCATCTTTATCATAAATAAAATGTACAACATGATTATAAAAAACATTAAGGGGATGAATACTACTAACATATCTATACTCTGACTATCCATGAGATATATAATGAATTTGAATATAATGAGTGTAGTAAATATAATGTTAAAAAATAACAAGTAATATATCATGTATAAAGGAACTAATGATTGAGTATACAATGCAAGTAAAAATCAAGGTATAATGGGTAATATAGGAAAGGATCTTGAATGCTTTTTAGTCTCTCAGATATAATTTATCATTCTTTGATTAATTGTAGCCCAATGTTTCAAAGCACTAATTACATAGGTATAACCATGCATGTATCCCACTAACTCGAGTTTCAAGTGTAAGTTGAGAGTAACTTCCTTAGATGATACACTCCTCTCAAGTGCACCACAAATTTTATAAATAAAAAAAAAATCTTCCTATTGGTATAAATAAGGAGATCATAGGAATTTTCAATATACCATGAGGTATGAAGAAACTAAAGATAATTTTTAGTGTTGTACTATGGCTATGAGTATTATAGTAAAATCCCTCATGTCATGATGTTTGTAAATAGAACCCACGTAGCCCTTCATGACATTCACTAAATAGTTTTAAAACTTTTGAAACATAGTTTTTAAAACAAGCAAAGAAAAATAAAAATAAATTACAATAAATGTGAATGATTTCTAAATAGGGAAACAATAAAATTCAACCTAAAATCAAAAGAAAGACCCTCTATGTCAGTATGTATCTGAGGTGATAACGTAATATTTTTTAGTGTCAAATCAATCCAAAGTTGAAAATTCTAAATCACAATGTTATAGATAGTATAGGACTATATTACTTTAGTGTCAAGAATTTACATAATTAAACTAAAACCCTAAGCAAAAAATCAACAAGAAACAAGTAGTGTTGTAACTATAGCAAGTTCACCAAAATGTTTACACTATAAGTAATTATGAATTATAATTAACTCTAAATGGAAATGTAAACTATTTGAATTTGATCTAGAACGATGTATACAACATAATATATTAAAATACAATGTTTTGTATAATTTACATAATTTGTAAATTTGTTAAAAATAGAAACTAGAATTAGAGTTAGATAATTATCCTTACGAATGATTTATTTCAGACTATATTAACTTTATCTAAATTTTGATAGTCTATAAAAACTTGAAAACATAGATAAATTAGAAAATAGTGGCATGTTGTCTTTTGAGACAAGTCTATAGGAGATGGATAGGAGTATAGTGCACTTATGTCTATCTATTTTGACTTTATCCTATTAGGCTATGCACTAGAGCTATAATTTTGGGGTGGTTTACTTGCATCTATATTAAACTTTGTAATATCACTCTAAGATATTTGAACATCATAAATTGTATGAAAATCCTAGGATTAGGTGAGAGAAATGTAAATCAAAAGTGGGGTTCATAATATTTCATTGATTGATTCATTAACCAAAAAGTACAAAGGAGGTACTTCATATAGTGAGATATTAGCTCATTAAAAATGTAACAACTCAACTCACTATTATAAAACACATTAAGTTAATTTACCCTAATGACCTTAACAACCCTAATCAAATTGACTAATAACCATGTAGGTAAAACCAAAAGTGGGAAATATCCTACACTAACACCCTCATGAAGCATAGTTTAGGTAGGTAGAAGAATTGGGTCCCAAAAACGATGCTTGATGAGGTATCTAAGCACAATGAAACTCCCATAAAACATAGAAAATAATAAAAAGTGTAGGACAAAACTTCTATCCAAAAAGAGAGAAAAGTGAGAATTTGTGCATTTTTTAAGCATGTCGGACACAACAAAAAATGCTTCCACAAGTAAGTAATAAAGAACATAAAGAGAAGAGATAATATGTATCCATAGAATATGTTAAAGCTACCAATAATATATCTCATAGAATTATTAATGTCATTGATGAGATCTTTTTCTTGAAGACTGAAGAAGTTTTATCTACATCGAATAATGTTTCTTCTCTTTGCCAAAGGATGAACATAAATGGTGTATTGTAAGTGTTCCCATTTCATAATGGAAGATGAAGGAGGTAAAAGTACAAATATATCTAAATAGGGTCCAAAATATAAGTTTTACATAGGTATAAAAAGATCATGCATAAGAAATTATTGTAATGCCACTGAAGTGAACCTATCAGAAGTAAGTGCAATGAAGATTGAATCACCTTGGAATAATGAATGTGTCTACCAAGTGCCTGATAGATCTTAAACCAAGGTAAAATTCTTATAAAATAAACTATGATCCTCATGCATCGTAAGAGGGATAACTAATATATGTAATTATGTTGTAATGGAATCATAAACTAAAATAGACTGTAGAATGCCATGTACCTGTGTAATAGACTATCCGGTGTTTGGTGAGTCCTAGATCAATATACTTGCACCCTATAATGTTAGAAGTGGACCAGAGATAGGTGGATCAATAAATAACTCCTTAAAATCTAGAAGGTGACAAAGAGATGGTGTAGGTGTGTCACCATCACTACTACAGTCATCTATACTAAAATAATATTCAATAATTTTAGAGAGGTGCTTAGGCTCAGAAGTGTCATCAAGCATAGGTGAGTCTGATGAAGAAGAATGGCATAGAGAAATTGTTGAAGGAATGTCCATGTTGATGCAGAATTATTAGTATTAGTTGTTTATTTTTTCAAATTTTGGTCTTGAATAGTTTTAGGTGGTCAATGTTGTCTATATGAAGCTTTTCCATGATTCATCTTGCTTTATTTTGATCATTTTGGCTTGTTTTTAAGTTTTTTGTCAAAAATTTAAATTAAAATTTCAACCATGTTTAAGATTTTTTTGGATCTTTTCTCATCTCCTAATGCTTATTTTGATCATGATACTTCATGGAGGGGTCAAGGAATAGCTTATACATATTTTTTAATAGTTTTAATATTTTAATTTATAACTAACTATGCCAAACTCAATCAAGTTTAAGACTCAATTTGAGTTTAGAAATTTAGTTAGATAGTTAAGGAGATTTAAGTGAAGAAGAGAGATAGGAGTGTGTGGAGAATAAAATAGGAGAGTGGAAAACAATAAAATAAGATCAATAACATGAAGATTCTGGTGAAAAAGAGGAAGAAGTTTAAAAATATGGTCTTTGATAGTGTTGTTGTAGCACATTAGTACCATAATCAATGAAAGAATAGATTTATTGAATTAATTTATTTAATTTATAGATCATAACATTTGTAATTATATTTTTTTATTTTATGGAATCATATTTTTCACTTTGAAATAGTATTCATTCAAGTTACGGGTTTGAAGAGCAAGTACAAGTTATATGCAATCAAGAAAAGTGTTTCTATAGTTAATAAAAGTTGTTTTCATCATGTTTTGAGATTGTTAAAGGTGCTAAAGTGGGTGAAAAATTAGTATATATGTGTGGATAGTCTTCCCCAATAAAAAATATTCCAAAATAGATCTTAAATTTGTAATTTCTATTGAAATTAAGCTCTTAGCCTGTGCGAAGTCAGGAAAATCATCATAACTTGAAAATGAATAATTAAATTTTCATTAAATTTTGTGGAGAGGTGTGTTAAAATATTTTTGAAGGTTTTAAAGTTGTTTTTAAAAAAAATTATGATTATAGTTCATGATATTCAAGAATTTTAGTTTACAGACCTAAAACAAGGCCTATTTAGAGCACTAAAAACACTATAAATCAAAATGACCTCGCCAAATATAATATAAATTTATAGAAAGGTGTGAGGGTAAATATGAAGCTTTAAATTTGGTTTAAATGTTTGATTATACCTATTGTCCCCCAAAAATATCACTCATTTTTGGGACAATATTTGAACTATTTTGGTCCTACAGACCAAAATTCTCTCTTCCCTTTTCAAAATTTGTTCTAAGCATGAAAATTCCTCATTTTTCAAGCTTCTCAAAAATCTACGGACTCTACAAGCTTGAATCTACAGACTCTACAGGCTTGAATCTATGGACTTTGCAAGAAGAAAATCTATAGACTCTGGAGGCCAAGTTCTATGGGCTTCACAGGTTGATTTCTATGGACTCTACAGGAAAGAAGCAAGCTCTCAACACTTAGGCAATTTCAAAGTTGGTTTAATGACAAGGTTCAACCAAAAGAGTTCATCAGCAAGCTTCTAAGCAAGGATCGAACCATTGAACCTTGAACCATTTTGGTTCAACAGGTTCAAAGGTTCAATGTCATCAACAAGAGCTAAGTGCATTTGTCAAGGTTCAAAGTTCAACTGCTTCAAGGTTCAATGGCTTCAAAACACTTATCAAAGAGAAGAAGGCTTGAACCATTGAACCATTGAACCATTTTGGTTCAAAGGTTCAACGGGTTTAATGGTTCAAAGGTTCAACACACAGTTGGTTCAAGCAGACAAAGGACTTAGCCAATTAAAGGGATTGAATAGATTGAACCATTAAACCATTGAACCAAAGTTGGTTCAATCAGTTGGTTCAATCGATAGGTTTAAGGGGCTGCCCCAAAGCCAAAGGAACAAGTGCCCTTGCGGAGGGCGGTGAACCAAGGCCTAGAACCCTTGCGGAGGGCAGTGAGCAAACATAGACAAAGTGAATTCCTTTGAGAAAATGAACAAGGCAAAGGACAAAGTGAAATCCTTCAGACAATTTGTCTAAAGGAATTCACCCAAAAAACAAAGTAAAGCCCAGCAAAAAGACAAGGCAAGGAAGATTTCCTTCGGACAAATTGCTCGAAGGAATTCCTTCAGAAATTTTGTCTGAAGGAAATAAAGGATAAAGCCCACCAAAAGAAAGAAGCTTGAAGGCCATCCCAAGACTACCTGAAGGGTAGATACCCTTGTGGGGGGGGCTCTTCCTGACCCAAAGTGGACCATTTCTCAAGGCCTCGAAGGGCAAGTCCCCTTCGAGAAAGATCAGACTTCAAAGTTGCAATAATGAAATAGTCGTTGATCCTTGCAGGTTTAAGCACGGACCTGAATGCATTCAAAGGCTTTAAGGCCAAGGCCAAAAGGAAGAACCATTGAGATGAGCGTAAAGAGCCAATAAAGTTGGGAATGTAGCCCTGAGAGCTTAAATTCTAAGAAGAGACAAAGTTGGAAAAGACAAAAGCAGAAAGAGGGAAAAGCTAGAAATATTTGTGTAGAAGTAATTTTAGTAGGTGGAATAGTCCACTAAGCAGATATTTTGGCTTGTAAACATTGAAGGCACAACCTGTTAGTCTCCTTTGGAGTAAAGACAAAATGGATAGTTGCACAAACATTAGAGGGGACAGACTAGAAGATCCAGATCTAGGAAGAGACATATTAGATGAATGGACATGCCATAATTAAGGCAATGCACTGTTCTAAACATGGTCCCTCCAGACAGAACTAAAAATGCATTAAAGGCATTGACTATAGCATGGGCCATATCATGGGAGAGAGCACCAAGCCTTGATTGGTGCTTATATATTGTAAGCTCTTTTATTTTTTTAAGGAGATCTTCCCATTACCAAAAGCAAAACTCTGCCCAAATTGAAAGGCATTACTGAGACTTTGAGCTTAGATTAATGTTCATATTTCTTTGATTGAATGAGAAAGCAAGTTACTTGCAGACTTTGTGTTGTTATAGCTTGTGTTATTTTAGGAAATTGTTCTTATGTCTGTTTCCTAGGAGTATTCTTGTTTATTCTATCTAACAAGTAGAATTAGTGGAAGTGACAAGGAAGGTGTCCTGAAGTTAGCTACTTTTAGAATTTATGCTGACATAGTTGTTTTCAGTGTGTGTTTACTTTATATTTCTATGTAAAGGACCTTGGGATGACTTTATGCCCCCATTATTCTTCATATTTCACTATTGGGCAGTCGAGGTGGAGACTTTGCGCTACATCTCAGGCTACTGGTTACTCTGCACTTTTGGTTACCAGTTACTTACCAGAAAGATTCCTACAATTTGCAAGAACAAGCACTTCTAAAAGAAGAGAAGTGCCTTCTGTCGCTTCACCAGGATTTATACTATCCAAGAAGGGAACTGGGTCTTGGCTAAATGTTACTTCTAAAAGAAGAGAAGTACCTTCACCAATCACCCAGGATTTCTCCTTTGTTTGTTAGCATCATCTCTAAAAAAAGAGAGATGGATGGTTTATCCCACTCCTGTGTCTTACTTTTTACTTATATATATAATATATAGCCTCCATATATTTAATAGGGAACCTCCCCTTGGTGAGAGGAGAGATTTGTCCCCTTTGGATGTGGTAAACCTGCAACATTGGACAACCAATCTCCCTATGTTGTGGTGATAGGAACTATTTTGGTCACTAGTTAGTTGGCTGACAAAATATTCACCCAACAATACCTATAGATAAATTTATTAAAATAAATTTAGTTTGTAGTCCTATAAATAAGGTCTAGAAAACGTGTTTTCAATATTTTTGTAAGAATTGCATTACAAGAAAGATAAAGATCAATTTATTAGATTAGATAATATTAAATAGAGTTAAAAAAAACCTCTTGAAAGCATTAATAATCTTAGTTTATTCCTAAAATTAAGTAAGGAAGGTTTCAAGCCTAATGAAAAGAAGATATTCCTTTGAACTCCAATGTCATTTTGGTATTAGTGTAGGGCTTGGTTGTAGTTCAAAAGTGACCTAAGGAGAAATATACTTCATTAAAAATATTAGAGAAGGTTGTGAAAAAAAAACTTGAAATAAGTGTAAAATGGTACTTAGAGGACTGGCCAGAGGTGGTCTAGAAGAGGTCCAAGAAGACAACCAAGAGATGTATTATTAGAAGAGATGAAAAATTTGAAAGCACATTTGGAGGCAATAGAAATTGCTAAAAGAACAAGTCTAATGACAGGTGATGTGAGTAAAAGGGTGTAAGAACCATAAGAAGATGTTGTATAAGAAGAAGAGGAAGAAAGAACAAAATAAAGAATCATAAAATTAATCATAAGAACAAGTTCCACGCTCAAATTAGAGGTTTTAGTATATAGAGGTAGTCTAAATATTGAAGAACTTATGGATTAGATAACTATAATGAAAAAATACTTTGATTATGAAGAAATAACTAAATCCAAGAAGCTCAAGTTTGATTGTACTAGGTTGAAAGGACATGCATCTCTTGAGTGGGATAATGTCCAAGATGAAAGAAGGAAAAAAGGTAAAGAGAACATCAAGTCATGGGATAGAATGATAGCTAAACTTAAGTAAAAATTTATGCCTATAGATTATCAGACAATATTATTAAAGAAACTTCAAAATTTTAGATAGAAAGATATGAGTGTAAAAGACCTACATTAAAGAATTCTAAAATCTTATAATCAGATATGGTCATGTAGAAGAGGATGTTTAGAAAATAATAAGGTATATGGTGGTTTGAATTTTAATATTCAGGATGAAATCAATTTATTATCAAAAAGATCAATGGAGGAGACTTATCAATTTGATCTCAAGGTAGAAGAGAAGTTGGCTATAAAGCAAACTTCTAGAGGAAGAGACAAAAAAAATTAGAGTTAGAGGATAACCAAGGGGTAGAAGTTAGTTACAAGTTCATAATGAATAAATATATCTGAAGGTCAATCTAATATTGCAATAGGAGGCTATTCATATAGAAGAACAATATCATATACAAGAGGAAGAGAAAGAAAATTTTAGGGAAAATGTTTCAAATGTAATAAGTATGATAGCCATAGGTCACATGAATGCTATGATAATCTACAAATAAAGCATAAAAGAACTAAAAGCATTATTCAAGTTGTTCAAACTGAAGAAAAAAGTGTAAAATAACCATCACATGTGGAATAACTTGAAGTAGGAGAGTCATTATTGATGAAAAGAGTATTGCTAAAGCCAAATAAAGAAGTGAAGGAATCAACTTGAAGGAAGACCTTATTCATGACTACATGCAAATCCAAAGGTAAGTGTTGTAAAATTATCATTATTAATGGTAGTACATATAACTTGGTTTCTTAAAAATTAGTTGAAAACTTGGGATTGAAAATATTGATACATATTAGACCATATAAAGTATATTGGATTTAAAAGGGACATCAAGTGTTATTTAATAAGTAATGTCAAGTTGATTTCAGATTGATAGCTATAAGGATGAAGTACTTTATGACATTATGACCATGGACATTTGCCATGTGTTATTGGGTAGACCTTGACAATTTTATGGATGGGCTATACATAATGAAAAAAGTAACACATATACCTTGGAGAAGGATGGCAATAATCATGCCTTGATACCATTGAAAGATGGTAATTAAGTAGATGAAAACAATACTAAGGTGCTAATAGTGGGTGAAAAAGAATTCTAAAAATTGATTTAAAAAAAAAGTTGGTTCTACATTTATTGCTAAGCATGAAACAATCATTTACTAAGTTTCCTGATTTACCATTGAAATTTTAGAATTTATTGGATGATTATGTGGATATAGTGGTTGATGAGCTTCCTAATGAGTTTCCACCAATGATGAGTATAATACATTATATGGATTTCATTTCAAGAGCTAGTTTGTCAAACAAAGCAACCTATAGAATGACACTTAAGGAGAATGAAGAGATCAAAAGGCAAGTACAAGAACTATTAGATAAAATCATCAAATCAAAGGAATTTGCCATAAAAGGCAATAGGAGAAATAAATCACTATGTGAGTAGTTCAAATATATTTTAAATGTTAGAACATTTAATGTCCAAGCGGTGTAATTATAAAAACCTTTAGTACATTTTAGGTAATTAAATAATAAATGATTTATTATTTATTAATAGGGTTAACAACCTCATGTAAATAAATAATAAAATATAAATTATTTATTACCTATCAGTAAAAATAAAATATTATTATTTATTTTATTATCGGTGTTTTAAATGTTTTCAAGATGGTTGGACCCATTGGTTACAACAGTCTTTGCCCTTCAAGTTTTATTATAAAATAGGGTTTAACCCTATAATTTAAACATCTCAATGTATTTTAAATATTTTAGGTCAAAAAGAGTTTTGTGAAGGATAGAGAAGAAGTGAGATCAAGAGGAATTTGTATTGGGGTTGTATTGGTTTCTTAATAATGAATAATCTTTTGGTACATTTTTACCTCTTTGAGGTTTTTCCATGATAAATTACTATTTAAATCTATCTATGTACTTTGATTCTATTCACCCATATAGATCCATGTTCTTACATATTATTTTATATATTTCATGTATTCTTTCTTGGAACCAGAACATGTGGTGGGCTGAGTATTAACAAATGTGAATAGAATTGTATTGGAGTAACTGTGGAGGCTTGGATCCCTAGAGAGCAGTTTTTAATTAAATTCAAAGAAAATCATTTTATTTTCAGCCATGAAATGGAGTTTTATATCCATGAGAGGCATATGAATTCATTTAAAAATCATTTTTCGCATCCTTATTCCCTATAGATCCTAGTGATTATAGATTTGAACAAACAAGCATTGCAAACTCTCTTTCAAGCAACCAAATGTCATTTTTTGAACCCAAATATTATCTTGAATGTTATTATTTGTTTTATTATGACACTTTTATGGTTGGAATAAGCATTAAAATTTTGAAAAATATTTTGAAATCTCAAAATATTATTTTGAGGTTTTCTTGGGCTTAGTGACAAGAATTGAAGACTGTTTGTCAAATTTTAGATCCTGTGAAGGCTCTCTGAGGCTTATTTGATTTTTTTATCCTCTAAGGGTACCATTTTATGGCTGTAACAACCTCGAAAATTTCTAAATTTCATTTTTTGACTCAAAAAATTAATCTTGAATTTGTTTTGGCATCATCAGGGCAATTCAAGGTGATTCCCAAACATGTTACTGTGATGTTCAAAATTTTATTTGAATGCCATTACTCTATAGGAGCATTCTATAGATAAGGGTAAAGTTATATAGTTTGAATAATTGTTAAAAAATACTTTTTTAATTTAAATCCTAAATTCGCATGTTATGTTGGTGGCCCCCACCTTTCTTTAAAGTCTTTTACTAAGTGTTAAAAAAATTAATTTATTTTTTACTTTTTGAAATTTACATGTGTACACACATGCACACACACACACACACACACACACACACACACACACACACACACACACACACACACACATTTAAAATAAAAATTAAAAAAAGGCTTATATTAATAGTGCATGTATTTCTCTAATTAGTCTCTTAGATGAGATGGTAATTTTTTTAAAAGAACAACTAAGGAGGTCTCAAGTTCAAAAAATCTTAATTTATTTTATTTTTAATTTTATTTAAATTTCATTTAATTTTAATTTCATTCTTGGGTTGTGTGCCAAGCTTCATGTGTTTAAAACCTTAGTTAACCTGTCAAACTTATTTTGACTTTCGACTTATTGAATGTTTTGTCAAACATAGTCATGTAACTAGTCAATCCATAGGTTTTGGCACCTTTTGAACACATCTACATGGTCCATTTTATGTTTTGTAATGTATTATTTATGTTTTTATAATTTTTTTAATAATAGTGTCTACATGGTTATTTTGAGTGTGACTCTTTCGATACCTAGTTAGTGCAACTTTATTTCAAATTTTTGCATTATTTAGAATCTAAATTGTGAAATTAATCATAATTGCATGTGTAATTCACTTTATTTTATAAAATAGTTCCAAAAAATATTTTAAAAAAAATTAATTTTTTAAATTATTCTTACATTAGTATATTTTTATGACACTTGTGACACCTTATTTTGTGTTTACAATTTAAATTTGTTTTTCTATCAAATAAAGTTAAAATTCACACTAAAAAAGGTTCATTTTAAGCATTTGATTACCATATAGTTTAAAGGGAAACTATGGCTTCACCTCATTTTTTCATAAATAAATCTCAAATGCTTAATGGAAATAACTATAATATATGAAAAAATGATGTTAAATCTAAATTTATGGCCTGAAAGTTATGAAATATTTTTGTTGAAACTAAAAAAAGGCCCTTCTAGATGATATGTGACCCCTACACTTACTAATGCATTTTAAAAGAAATTACAGGAAGCTATGTCCATTATCCTAGTGAGTATTAAGGATAGATTCCTTCTCTACATTGGTAATCAAGAGTCTTCTAGTGATGTTTGGAAAATCCTTGAGTCCATGCATGAGGGAACTTGCCTCTCAACAATTATTAAGTTAATCCTTGATTTATTAACAACACCTAAGAAAGGTGATAAATTTTTTTTCTAAAATTAATAACATTAAATCTCAATTAGATCATTGTAACTCTAATTTGATTCAATATTGACTGATTTATTTTATCATTAAATTAAATATTCATAAAAAAAATTTAATTTCATTTCAATTTTGAATTCTAAATATCAAATTGAATAATATATCCCTAAACTTACCCCATTATCTACTCTCTTGATTCAATAAGAGCAAGCAATGACCAATTTTGATTCTAAATAAAATGCCACTCAAGCACTTCTCACCTTAAATAATGTTTTTGGTAACAATAAAAATCAGAAACCCAACCCTAATTTTTCTAAAGGCAAAAATGGGAATAAAAATTTTGGTTATAAGAATCATAAACCTAAGTTTAATAGAAATGACAATCTCTATGGTAAATTTGGTCATAAAAAAGAAATCTATTATAAAAATAAGGATATAGTTAACAATCAATCTTCTAAAAATAACAAAGGGAAGAAATCAAATCAAGTAGAATAATTAAAACCTTAATCAGAAGAACAATCATGATCAAAATGTTATTACTTTATATGTTGCTTTAATTATTTCAAATGAAAATGAATAGATTTTAGATAACAGTGCACCTAAGGCAAAAAGGGAGGTTTTTCAGAGCATGACAGTCGCCGACATCGGCAGGCCAAAACCGACATCGATCAGGAGACAGTGCAAGGGAAACTGGCATCGGCAGGAGATCGGCCGGCATTGGTCACCTCCAGTAAGGCAGGGACCGACGTCGGTTGCCTGTGGCAGTCAGAACTGTTGTTGATGAACAGTCAGTTAAGTGAACACAGAGTTTTCATGATAAAGACCAGTTCGAGTCTTTGAGCCACTTGTCTAAATTAGTGTATGCATGAGATCTATATAATAGACTCATGGGCTGTATTGTTAAGTGGAGAACTTGTAGAAGAGCTATGTAGAACTTGGAGAGTTCTTCCCATGGTGGAATCAAGTAGGATTCCCCATGTATGTAAGATCAAGTTTGATATGCAGGGTGTTGCAAGATCATGGTGGAGATCTACATGTGATAAGTAAGATCAGGTTGGTCTGCAGGGATGTGTGTATGTGAGGGTCAAACAGAGATCGGCAGGGAAGTAGGATCCAAGGTGACAACAATACATCAGAAGCAAGATCATGGTGAGATCTACTTGGAGTACCGGTTCGTACTCGGTTGTACTGGATGTACAATGAGGTGAACAACAACTTGTGTTAGTTGTTAGTTGTGACCTATGAGAGAAGATTACTCAGGTGGGAAGATTACTTGGAGCCCTTGAGGAGGAAGCTTGACAGAGGTGGAAGAAGAGTGTGATCTCTTTATTGTGATTTCCTTTGTAATGAGTTGAATACAATTGTGTGTTACCTCTCATATTCTGTGTGTTTTCTCATTGATAGTTATTTGTTCTTCTATGTAATTCCACATGTTTAATTGCTTATACATTGGTAATCATGTGTGCTCTTAATTTTGACAAGTTGTGTCAGAGCTTTGGGGAACTTCGGTCCTATCAAATGGTATCAGAGCGAGGTTGGACGTTCTCAGAGCGAGTTTGACTAACAGATGGCTAGATTTGGTTAGTGGTTTGTTGATTACAAGTTACTCACAGGGGTTTTTGATTGAGTGGGAGTATAGCAATGGTAGAAGAAGGTAAGCTGAAGATGAAGAAAGTCAGGCATAGGATTAACACCACAAGGAGTGTGGTGGGTTGTCTTTAAGTGGGAGCTTGAAGAGGAATACAAGCCAGGATGCAGATTAGATAGAGTACTGATTTAGGTACAAGTGTAACTATTTATCTCCAACTGGGAGATTGTTAGGGTGTGGAGCTAAAAGCTTCACCTAAGGCAAATAGGGAGGTTTTTCAGAGCATGACAGTCACCGGCATTGACAGGGCAAAACCGACGTCAGTCAGGGGACAGTGCAAGGGAAACCGGCATCGACAGGAGATTGGCCAACGTCGGTACCCCCCAGGCAGACAAGGACTGATGTCAGTCGCCTGTGTGGTTCAAAATGTAATGTTACGAGCAGTTAGCTAATGAACTAAGTGTTTGCATGTCAAGAGCCAATTTTAGACTAGAAGCTGCGGATCTAATTATTGTAATTAGATGTCTAATTATTGTTTGGATGAGATCTATATAATAGACTCATGGATTGTATTGTAAAGTGTTCTAGTTTGAGTTGAGCAAATTTTGCTTCTTCTGTGTGTGAGGTGAGCAAGGGTGTTCCTCCTAGTTCCACAATAGTACCAAGGTGGGTGCTGGATTAGAGAATCAATAGGGTTCTTCATGTATGTATGATCTTGGTCATCAGGTGAGCATGGCTACTTTAGGAGATCTACATGGTAAGTAAGATCATTGATCTGCAGGTGTATGTGTGTGCAAGGTCAAGGTTCACAGGTGTGCAGAACCAGATTGATTTGCAGGTGTGCAAGATCAAAGAGGACAGCAACACAACAGGGAGTAAGATCAGGTGGGATCTACTTGGAGTACAGTGTGTACTCAAAGAGAGTAGAGAGGAAGGCAAGGTAGTTCCTTCCATAAGTAAGATCATATTGGGTTACAGGTTGTTGCAGTTTAGGGGAGATCTACTTGAAGTATGATTGTGTACTTGTGGAGTGCGTGGAGCACTTGTGGTGTGTGTGGAGCACAGGAGTACTGGCAGTAGTGGATACTGGCTAGTTGGAGGTGAACACCAACTTTGTGTTTGAGTTGTGTGTTGGGACCTAAGAGAGAGAGCTTTGAGGGAAGATTTACTGTTTATGCCCTAGAGGTGTGAGAGCCCTAGAGGTGTGTAAGGAAGAAGAACTGTGGCAGCCTTCTTTTTTGTATTTCCTTCTGAAAGAGTTTTAATACAAGTTGTGTATTGTCTCTCATATTTTGTGTTATTTCTGAATTCTAGTTACTTGTGTATTCTGGTTAATTTCCGCATGTTAAGTTGCTTGGTAATCAATTGTGTGCTTTCGTTATTTCCCAAAAAATAGTGCATTGCACAATATGACTTGATTATCTAATATTTCATGTGATTCTAGATATATCTATACAAATATTTACTTAGGAGATAATTATTTCTTAGAAGTAACTAAATAGAAAAAAGTTAAATTTTTAAATGTTATTATAAATGATGTTTTCTATGTACCAAAGCTTAAAAATAATTTGTTATCTTATTCACAACTTACCAATTATAATTTCATTGTAAAATTACATAAAGATATCTAGTCCATTAGAAATCAATTTGGATCTTTGATTGTTGAATGTGTTCAAAAGAATGGTTTATATATTTTCTCTCCTTCTTTTGCATGTCTTGTTTCATCACATAATAAGAATCAATCTCCATTATGGCATGAAATATTAGTAGATGTTAATTTTATAAGTTTACATGATATGTCTAAAAATATTATTTTTATTGAACTCCTTCTATCCCCTCTCATCATGAAACTTATGAGGTTTGTTTATGTGGTAAGCAACATACTAACCCCTTTCACAAGAATCATGATGTGAAATCCTCGCATATTTTAGAATTGATTCATAATGATGTTGGATATTTTGAAGTTTTATCTCTTAATAATTATTTTTAAATTGTTAATTTTATTTATGATTAAACTATAATGATTTGGTCATATTTCATTAAAAGGAAATATTATGTATTATCTGAATTCAAGGAATTTAAAATTTTTGTTAAAAATGCATCTAATTTTTCTATTAAGAGATTAAGAATAGATAATACTGGTGAATATGTTAGTAAAGATTTTGATTATTTTTAAATTAATTATGGTATTCAAAGGGAATTAACAACTCCCTATTCTCCTTAAAAAAATGGTATTCTTAAAAAGAAAAATCACACCATTATTGAGATGGTCAAAATAATATTGCATTCTACAAAATGTTCCTCTTAGTTACCTTATAGGCTGAAGCATTGAATACTACTGTGTATATTTTGAATAAAATCCTTACTTAATATTTGCATTTTTCTACACCAAAAATATATGTATGCTCATAGAATTTCATTTTCTTTGATAAAACTATTTTATTGTTACTTTAAAGATACTAATTATATTGATAGTGTCTCATCTACATTGTATTTGTTAGTAAAATGATTTAGTTTGATTCTTAAAAATTGTTTATTACAATTATATTGTAATAGATATATTTCTCTTAGATGAGAAATCAAAGAAACTGTATATAAATATTATGATTATTTTCAATTTATATGAGTTATCACGGAAATATATTATATGCATAACATCATGATTAATTTGACAAAATAATCATGTTTAGTTATTATATTTTAGTAAAAAGATCATGCTCAATAAGTTTGGATCTTTTGTGCTTCAATTATTAAGATTATTTCATTTGATTAGTGGGACAATTCCATGCTAATATTCGTAGATACTCTCATTTGATTGTTTATGCTAATATCCTTATATGTTTCATTTGATAATAAAATATGTTATGAAATACAAAGTATAAATAGAGTTTGTATTGTTGAATGTTCATCATTTAATTTAATAATCATCTTATTCATACATATCTGAACTTATTTGTTTCATTCTCATATATATTTGATTGGATGATTGTATATCATGCTAAAATTATCCATATTTGATGTATGTGAGGTTATACCTTAATATTTTGTTGAAGCATATTAAACTTAAAAAGTTTTGCTAAGACTCAAATGATAGAATATATTTTTTTTAATAAGATATATAATGTTTGGCTAAACCTAGTATCATATTATTAGTAAATTATTATATGCATATCATATGAAATTTGAGGACATCCATCTTGTCAATATTGAAGACGTCCAATAATGAATTGCATATAATAATTTATGTTTTTTCACTAACTTTGTAATCAGAGTAGTGAACTTATTTTCTTAAAATATAAATTGATTGTTTTTAAATGTGTTTTACCATAGAAAAACATATGTCATATTTTTTTGTATTTGGTTATTGTGATACTAATCATACTATGCTATCATGAATCCATTTTTTGATATGTTTTTAAGTTTTGTGTAGGTGTGCAACACCAATAATTTAAGCATATTGAAGTTCATGTGCATTTTATCTTAGAGAAAGTATTTAATAGTGATATTGATCTATATTTATATCTTATAAATGAATAAGTGGTAGATATCTTTAGAGAATCACTTGGTGATACCAAGTTTTTTTCATTTTATGTAATTGTGTGCCTCTCGAAGTTGCCACTGAGAGGGAGTGTGCATGACAATATCACTTCCTAATATCCATGTATTTATTCTCCTTCTCTATAATTATTATGGTTGTAAATCATTGTAAAATTCATGTAGAAGTTATATGATTTGAGTAAATTTCCTGTGAAATTTTTAATTTTGTACCCAAATACATTAAAACATACTTTGTAATGGAGGTCATTATATTATAAAAGGCTACAAATATGTTTGGTTGATTATTCACAAGAAATTATGAGATGTAGTCTCATGATCATGCTAGCCTAAACTTACTTTTGATTATTTTATGTATTATAAATTTTTTTTTGTTTTAAAAGATGGTGTTTGGCATGATGAAATTTTTTAAATCTTTCAAATTTTGTACATAGTATAATTCATTTGTTGTGACTATGGATTTATCCCTGCTTATAATTAAAGTGGAGTGTTAAATATTTTAATGTCTAAGAGGTGTAATTATAAAGAACCTTAGTATATTTTAGGTAATTAAACAATAAACAATTTATTATTTATTAACATGAGTTAACAACCTCATGTAAATAAATAATAAAATATAAATTATTGATTACCTATTGATAAAAATAAAACATTATTATTTATTTTATTATCAATGTTTTAAATGTTCGCAAGATGGTTGGTCCTATTGGTTACAACGGTCACCTCCATTCAACTTTTACTATAAAATAGGGTTTACCCCTATTGTTCAAACATCTCGATGTATTGAAAATATTTTGGGTGAACAAGAGTTTTTTGAAGGATAGATAAAAACTAAGATCGATAGGAATTCGTATTAAGGTTGTATTGGTTTCTCAACAATGAATAATATTTTAGTGAGTTTTTTACCTCTTTGAGTTTTTTCCATGATAAATTCCCATGTCAATCTATCTATGTGCTTTACTTCTATTAACCCATATAGATTCATGTTTTTCATATTATTTTATATATTTCATGTAATTTTTCATTAAAAACTAAAAAAGAGGAACATGTGAATGAGGATAAAAAGTTGTCTTAAAGGACACAAAAAGAATGAGGTTCTGATGTGAAGAACCCGAAATTGATTTTTTAAAAAAGGAGCAAGAAGGTTGTGAGTATACCATAGAGGAAGGAGTTATCATGAAGGAGAAGATAGATGTGATAGAGTTGGGGAAAGAAGATGACAATTGTGAAGAGTTGTAAATAAATGAAAAGAATAACCAAGTAGTGTTACAAATTTACATAAAGTAAACATGAAAGATAGAAGTTGTACAAGATAGTGTATATAAGAAGATGATAGTGTAAGATCAGCTATGCAAAGAATTTTAAATTAGATATATAGATGAGGAGAAGATAGCCTTAGATATGGATGATATGGAGCATTGGAGAACCCATGGTGTTAGTGGATAACATGAATAATATGTTAAAAGTGGAGAAGAGTTGAATAACATGTATTTGAGGCATGATGAAGTAGTTGAAGGAGTATTTTTGAGAGATATTGGTTCCCTTGAGTGTTTGTTCTATGTGTAGATACAATAATGGAGAAGAGGGAAAATAAAAGACATAAATGTAGTTCATTTCAGTATGTTTATACATATGAGAAGAAAACTGAAGAATATTGGTAAGAAGATGAATTGTTTATTTTCAATATAGCAGACCTCTATCCTTATAGAGTATCAAAGGACATAATAAAAACATCTAAATATGATGATGAACAAGTCATTTATTGGGAATAATAATTATCCAAGGCACATAAAGATGAATTAGAAGTTGTTTTAGACAAAACTATTGTCATGAGAACCATAGGTAAGGATCAATTCAAATATATAGTCAAGTGGAAGAATGATATTCTTTAAGATGCTTCTTTTTTGAATCTATTATAAATATTTCATTATGAAAATACCATTTAATATCTCATAAGTAAGAGCTCATGAATACTTTTGTACTCAAGGAGCCTAATGCAAGAGCATTAGTATTAGTTATTTATTTTTGAAATTTTTGGTCTTGAATACATTTAGGTGGTACTATTATGTGTAAATAAATATTTTCCATCCTTAA
This sequence comes from Torreya grandis, assembly GCA_037957365.1. Classification (NCBI taxonomy): domain Eukaryota; kingdom Viridiplantae; phylum Streptophyta; class Pinopsida; order Cupressales; family Taxaceae; genus Torreya; species Torreya grandis. Next base: position 196,197 of record JARHVA010002453.1, read on the forward strand.
CTTTGAATTATTTTGGTCATTTTTACTTGTTTTCAAGTTTCTTGCCTATTGGCCAAATTTTGCCCACATACCAAGCTTTTAATTGGACATGGTTTGATGTTGAATAGAGTTCCTGTTTGACTAAGTGATCAAATAGATTGGAATAAGGTCTAGGAATGCAAGGTGAAAAGGATCAACAAGTTCACATGGTGATCATGACCTTAATGGACATGAATCAAGTTTCATAGGTCTTATAAACTCATTTTTGAGCCTTGAAATGACTTGCACAAGTCTAGAGAGACCAAACCGTCATGACACATCACACAAAAATGAATAAGTCAACTTGATTGTACATTTTTTAAGTATACTTAAGAGGTCAAATAGAGCCAAAGGAATAAATAGACATGAATTTATTAATGCATTGAACATCCCTTAAAAATTATGTATCTTGATGAGCTTGTTATCTCAAGATATAAAGCTTCAAAGTTAAACAAACAATCTAGAATGTCCACATGAACATCAAGTTTAAACCGAGGAAAATATCCATTTAAATTCAAAATTTCCCATGTTGAATTTGAATCTAACAAGTTTCAAGATTTTGGGATCTCAAGTCTAGATCTAATGGTGTGTGGGTGAGTACAAAGCCAGTGGGCCTAAGTAGATCAATGGTGCACATGCAATCATACAAGGTAGATCTAATGGTGAACGTCAAGTCAAAAGGTCAGTAGACCCAAGATTGAATGCATAATTGACAAGTTTCAAGATCTTAGTGTACCTAAATATATATCTAATGATGCATGATGATTGAATCTAGTGGACCCAAGTAGATTGACAGTGTATGATACATCATTCAAAGCAAATCTAACGATGAGTGATGGGTTAAAAGGTTAGTGAATCTCAAAGACAAATTCATGAGTGAAAAATGTCTCAATCATGTTAAATTAGAATAATATCTATGAATCACATTTATTCATATAAAATGCAGATCAATAGTGCATAAGATGTCAAAGAGTCAACAGGAACCTGAGGAATGAATGTGAAGTTGATAGATGGCACAATATGAGACGCCCAAATCAAGATCGATGAAAAAAATAGAGATTGAAGGTGTCATAATTTCAAATCCCAAATCAATATCAAAGGTCAAAGTTATGAGACTTCGATTGGAGGTCAAAACATGATCCAAGTTGAACTAGAGAGGATTTTTTGGGATCAAATGTCACCATTAAAGCTTAGTAGAGACAAAATAGGTCTTTATAGGACTAATATAGATCCAAGGGTGGAAACTAGTTATTAAAATGAGATAAAATAACCTATGTATCTCCATTATAATAATGACTATATGAAAACCAATAAATTAGATTGGTTTTCATCTAATATTAAACCTATGTTTAGGTTTGGAGTATGTGTAGATATAAACAAGATATGAACAAGTGTCTCATCTTCCAATATGGCCACATCCTAAACAAGTAGGTACCCACCACCACTTAAAGCAGACATGGAGATGGCTCTATCAGGATCAAAGATGTGATGGCATTGCCCTTACAATGAAATCAAGTGGAAAGTGGCATGGGAGATCAAAACAAAGAGATCTAGTGTTTAGAGAAGCAGTTAGAGTATTCAATTTTGTTCAAATATTAAATATCTTTTCTCCAAAAAACTTATTCATGACTCATCATGAAAAAAACCCTTCTCTTCTAGTGGATCTCTCAGCCAATGAGAGGAGATTGAAGATTATTGAAGTAAATGAAGGTTAGCTTATTGATAAAGGATTAGTCTTGATTGGAAGAAGGCATGCATACAAAAAATAATAAATGAAATACCACCACATTTCTTGATTATTGATGACTCCTTATCAATTTTCTCATCCTTTTTCCCCATCTCTCTTATTGCCATTCTGCTATATATATAGGCTTCTAAACCTTAAAATGGATCCCTCTCTTGGGCATGACTAGACTCTGCTAAAATTGAGATTTGTAACCTCTTGAGATGAATACATGAGTGTTTTAGATTCTATTATTCTAGTATAGTGTGTTACTATAAATTTGATTTACATATGTGATTGAAATCTCTCCCTTGTCAAGTCTTGATCTCACCTAGCTACTAGTTATCTTATTATACAGGTCATGTTTAGTGTTTAATGTTTAATGTCATTTTATTGAAGCTAGCATTTGGATACATTGACTAGTTAGTGTCTTAAATCAGGCTTCTCCATCACTCCCCTCAGGTTTTGATCACTTGGTGAACCTCTGCATGAAATGTTGATGCACAACAGACATGTGGAGTTATAGATTCAGTCATTTTTTTATCTCATTAGTGTCTTTAGAAGTTAAAAAGAGTGGATGAATGATAATTTAGTTATATTACCAAAATTAGCTTAGATTTATCTTTTAGCTATCTTTCTCTCCCTTTTCACCCCTTTAATTACTAAGTTTTAGTGGAAATGAGCTAAGTGATACATTAGAAGAGCTAGCCTTGTTAAAAATCCTAGAGTTTTTATCCAATATTAAGTGACCCATAGCCTAGGGTCATTCCCATGTTGGATTATATTTGAGTAGAGGACCTGAACAATCCTTTGCTCAGCTAAGGTGCAATTTAGACCACCAATAGTCTTATTACACCTAGTGGGACAAGATCCAAAAGAATGAAAAGATTAATGGTATGTCTTTACTCTAATTAGCTTTTATAAGAAAGAAAGTTAGCACCAATGGTGACTATAAATCAAAGCTTCTAGTTGTAAGTAACCTAGGCATGTTTCATTAAGGATTTTAATCAGTTCTTGCATCTTATTTGACATATGAAGTTTATATTAATAGCTATGGTGAATACCCCTATCATTCACCTTCTTATCAACAATTTAAACATGGTCTTCATGATCCATAGGAGCCTAATCAGCCTTACCAAGAGATGTATCAAAGCTATAATGAGCCTTATCAAGTTTCCCATGGTCCTTATTATCAAAGGCATGGATCTTACCTTCCTCATGACCCATATCAGCCCTACCATGATCTTTATCAGCCTTATAGTGAGCATCACCAACCATGTACAGAGACTTATCAATGGTATGGTGATCCATAGAAATTATATGATAACCCTCATGAATATTTTTGTCTTCCTAATGAGCCCATTCAAGTCCCAAATCAATCCATCTCAAGCTTCAAGAAAACTCTATTTGGCTAAGAGAAAGAGATGATAAGCATAGACACTAGGAATGGCTATAGAGAGGAGATTTAGAAGTATGAAATTCAAATCATGACAGCTAATTTTTAGTAGGCTAAAGAGGTATGTTCATCTTTCATAAGGTAGGGTCACTCAAAGTTTAGTTCTGATATTCTAGACATTGGAGGTCTGATAGTAAACATTGAAGAGAGGCTAGTAGTTTATGAGGAACCCTAGGGTCATCATAATCATCATCATGTTCCCATATAACTACCCTTTTCCCTTCATGAATGCCAAACCAATGTTTACCATAACCTTCAAAAGTCCATTCAAACCTTGCCTAACTTTCTTACCTAGAAATCTATCCAAGAGAGGTCTTAGAAGGTTAAAAAACCATGTCTTGAGGAGACTAATCTCTATGTTTCTTAGAATATCATACATGAAACTTCATATTTATATTTAGATGGAGACATCTCTAATCAATTGGTCTATAATTTTGAGGCTAATTTAGCCAATTAAATTGAGTTTGTAAATTAGCATCTCTAATATTCAATAGTAGTTGCAAAAGAAACACAACAACAAACTCCTTCTTTCTCACCCATATGAAAAACAAGTGCAGAAGTAGAGGTTCCTAAACCTAAATTTATGACTTAGAATCAGATTCAATAATCAATAAATAAGGAAGACTAATTAGGCATAATCTAAGATGCTAAAGTCAATATCAAGCAGGAGACCATTAAGTCTCCACTCATTTACTCTCAAAATTCTAGAGCCTTTCCTTCATAGAGAACCATTCAAAAAGTAAAGCAACATAGAGAGGAAGTGAAGGTAATCCAAGAAGAGTAGTGCCATGAGAAAAATTAGGTACCTATGGTAACTTATTTATACCTTTCTCATCTTATTGTATATTTTCAAGGATCTACTGTGCCACTCATTGTGAAAGAGCATCCCCTTTGTGAGGCAAATCAAGAATATGTAGCTAAGGAAATAGAAAATGAAAGTGACATGAATGACCAACAAAAATAAATCAGTATTGGGACACCTTTTGACAAGGATAAACATGTTCCAGTCTTCCAAAATGATGTAAAGATGGAATAAGTGCAATATAAAACTGAGGTAGAGACTGAGATGCAAGTGCAAGAACAAGTACATGAGGAGGAGGTTGTTAATGTTCAAGAGGAAGACACTCTAATTGTACAAATTGAAGGTGTTTCCCATGAGTTATTTGATGACTTATAATCTACCATTCATCATGAAGGATAAGATCTCTTAGAAGTAGTGGAAGACAAGTACCAATCAACTAATGAAGATGAAAAACAAGCTAAAATTGAGAGCATGCTTAGTCATTAGCTTGATGTTGAATATGAAGTCATGTTGATTGACCAGCCTAAGATATCAAAAATTGACTTAAAGTTTCATGATTGTGGTCAAGGAATTGATATGTATGCTTCTAACATTTAGCTTGAAGAAGCCCCAGTTGAACTGCATCTTCATGAGAACAAATCTTCAAATTTATTTGATATCTTTCATTAAGGGTATTTTTTAGTTAAATATGGTCCATTACAGGCTAAAGAAAATGCCTTCATCAAGCAAGTAATTTTTATATTAGGATATGAAATGTTTAACCTTTTCAAACATGGTTATTAGCTTTTCTCTTCAACTTTAGACATCTCTCTAATTTTGGAAGATGAGAATGAGCTCAAATGGCTCTAAGAAGCCATAAGATCATATCCATCTCCCTTAGAGGTTAACCTGGATAGAGCTACCTTTTGGCACCATCTGGGATTCACATACCAAAATAAAGATGAACCCTTAACCTCATTGGCATCTACCCTCAAACCAATTATCACCCCATCATCAAACATTTCTTTCTCCCAAGACATGAGAGAACCGTATCACCCACCTCCACCCAGATCATCTCATAATTTTCTTTTTAGACCAACCAAGAATCTCAGTATCCTTCCCACACCTACCATCACCCATCTTCCCATCAAATTATACCTAACCCCCTCTAATCCACCTAACAAACCCCCAACCAAGATGGTTTAAATGGTGCAGTTGCCTAAACCTCATCCTCGAGCTTGACCTATGCTACCTCCTTCTCATTTACCATCCATTTTGGGACCCCACCCTTATACCATCATAGCTGCCTATTCTAATTTAATTAAACCAACACCATTTTCTATGCCTACCCTTACACTACCCAAGCCATCAACTTCTTCATCATTCTTAGCTAGTTTACCCCCTTCCACTTTCCCACCTATTATCAACCCCTCATCCTCTACTTCAAATCCATCCACCTATAACCCAATCACCGCTAAGCCAACCCAACCCAAACCATCTACTAAAGGTGTTCAACCACCTACCCCTTCTAAGTTCAAGCCCATGCCTATGAAGATTCTTATTTCTTTGGTGATCATTACAACACCCCCAACACCTCTGAATGAATCCTATGCATTTATTTTATAGAGGTTGTTGAAAACATCTTCCATTAAACTGCCACCCATCATACCATTCATCCCTTTTAAACCCCTTCTAATACCAAACCATCCTAGCTTGATGATAATTTATTTTTTTCATATCATAAGACACCAAGACATGATATGGAGAATTGAAAAGCTCTCCAAGCCCTTGTCCATAGCCTATATGATGAGGATGATTTGTTATTGGATGAACCACCTTTACCAGCCCAACTAATCCAACTACCAACCTAGCCAACCCAACCACCAACACAATTGATCTAACCACTAACCTCACCTATACTTGCTCTCCAAATTTCATCTCAAAATGAGGAGGAACCAAAGCAATTATTTAGCCTGACCAATCCCATTATCCATACCATTCATATGATTACCCAATCTTGGGTGAAACAATGAGGTAAGGGAAGAGCCCATGCTTCCATTATATAGACATATCCTTTAGGCTCTTAGCCTTCCAACCAATATCAAACACAAACACTACCATCTATGCCCTCACCTAAATCTATAATATCTATCTTAGGTATACCTCCCACCAACTCTTTCGCATCCATTCAACAAACTGTGTTGAAGCAACTTGACCAAGCACCAGTGAAGATGAGCCTTTTTATGACTTGATCAACACCTTACTCTATCATCATCAATCACTAATAGATGCTCTAAAATCCATTGAGGTTCAACTAGATGAACCTCAACCTCTTTCATCCTTTATTGGAACCCTTCAACATTTTGTCATCATTATCTTCCAAGATTTTAAGATACCTCTAGCCCATTTCAAGGAATTTGACCCTCCTCTCTTTATCACCGCATACATTAATCACACCCACATCAAAAGGGTGATGATTGATGGAAGATCTATCATCAACATAATATCCTCCCATGCTTTCGATCATATACATTTACCAAAGAACATCATGGCCAAAAGCACAGTGATTCTTTATTCTTTTAATGATATAATGGCCACTACTTTGGGGACCATTATCCTTCAAATATGCTTGGGGCATCACACCATTCTTGAGCTATTTTATGTTTTAGAGGGTGAGTTTCAATATAACATTCTATTTGGACACCCTTAGATCTTAGCTATGAGTTGTATCCTGTCTACTTTACACCATTGTGTTAAATTTGAACATGAAGGATGGGTTATAACCATCAAGGTTGATCCTAGTCCTTTTACATCTTGTAACATGATGTATAGGCCTAATGATGTCCTTCTTCCACATTCATCTCTTGCACAGCCAACCAAACCCATTAACACAATTGAACCACCAACCATGACCCATAGTGATTCTACTTTCAACAACGATGAAGCTTCAACTAGTGCATCTATCTCTTCTTTCTAGATTCCCATTGAGGATTACTTGGAACAAAATTTCTAACATCTCTCCCTTGGGGAATATCAACTTCTAGATTTAAATGTTTTTCCCACTCCACATGAATATGGGAACCTTCAAAATGACCCTTGTTTTGACCCCAACATAGGAACCATCATCCCCTTTGGACTTCCCAACAATTAAACAAATTGTGTCTATGGGGGACTTGATCAACCACTCCTCACTCCTGTCACCATTCCATTTATTCAACCTTTCACTTCAGATTTCTCCTATCTAAGCAATCTAGCCTTTGCCAAAACCCATCTTCATTATTCTTGGAAAGGATTTGGTATGGTCCTTTACAATTAAGGACCTCACAAATTGCCCATTACCAAAACTCAAAAACCTCGTGAGTTCTTTGGACTTAAGTTTGAACCACCATAAGAACCCACCTCACCAAAACCTATTATTACCCCCATGGCATGGATTCCATCCTCACCCAATTCATCTTCCCAATCTAAAGAATCTAACATCATCCCATCTAAATTTTTATTTTTATCAATATAGTTAGCTTAGGCCCAATAACCTATCAACAAGGTGGTCAAACTAAAACCTTTCCTCTCATCCATCCTGAAATGAGTGACCATGATTCACCCACTATTCACACCATCCAACACCAAGATGATTATTCCATCCTCACCTACCTTGGTGTTGGGGATTATTATATATACAAATCCCTTTCCCTTGAGAACCAAACCATGTTAAATGAGTCTGCTACCGATATTAACTTGGGAACTCAGGAAAACCCTTACATCATTAAACTTGGCCAATCCTTAAACTTAGATGAGCAATAGGATTATCCTGCCTTCCTTCAAGACTATAGCATCACATTTTTGTGGTCTTGTTAAGATATGCCCAAGATTGACCCCTCTATAGCTATCCATAACATCGTTACCCATCTTGAGGCTAAGCCAGTATGATAAAAGCTTCATAAAATGCACCCTCACATAGCTCTTCCCATCAAAGAAGAACTTCAACACCTTTTATCTTAAACGTCATTCCACCCATTGATTATCCACAATGGGTCTCTAACATCATTCCCATCACCAAACCCATTGGGGAACTTCATCTTTGCATTAATTTTTGTGACCTTAACCTTACATTCCCCAAGGATGACTTTACTTTACCCAACATCGACCAACTATTTGATCTTATCATGGGCTATGAGATGTTATCTCTCATAAATGGATTTTCAAGATATAATCAGATCTTGATCTCCCCCTCAAATTAACATAAAACTACCTTTATAACCCCCTAGGGTACCTTTTTGCTATTGGGTTGTGCCTTTTGGTTTAAAAAATGTAAGAGCAACTTATCAATGAGCCATGACCTATATCTTTCATGATCTTATCCATAAGATTATAGAAGATTATGTGGAAAATATCTTGGGGAAATACAAACACCTTAAGGATCATCTAGTTGTTCTCTCTATCATCTTCAATTGACTAATCTAATTCTATGTCAGATTCAATCCCAAGAAATGTATTTTTGGGGTTCTTTCTAGGAAGCTCCTTGGTTTGATAGTTTCCCTTCATGGATTTGAAATTGATCCTGCCAAGGTCAAGGCCATCCTAGAAATGCCTCCTCTAATAAACCTTAAACAAATTCACTGTCTGCAAGGAAAACTCCAATCTATCCATCACTTCATCTCCCAGCTATCAAATAAATGCCAACCCTTTCACCATCTCCTAAAGAAAGACACCTCCTTTAGATGGACCAAAGATTGTCAACAAGCCTTTGATTCACTCAAGGAGTACCTAATTTCTTCACTAGTTCTTATCCCCCCTAAGGATGACCAACCTTTCTACCTTTACATATCTACCACTGATCACTCTTTAGATGCAATGTACCCATCTTGAAAAACATTGTCTTGTTCTCATTTTTACTACCTCTAAACTTTTTCATTACCTTTTTAACCACAAAACATATATTATTACCAACACTAACCCACTCAAGTATATGCACTCCAAGCCATACCAAAATTATTGTATGGCTAAGTGGCACATGCTTCTAGCTAAGTTCAATCTTGAGTTTCTTTAACAAAAATCCATTAAAGGGTAGGTCATCACTGATAAATTAGCTGAGGCTCCCCTCCTAGATAACCAACCCATTGCATTGACCTTTCCAAATGAGTCTATTATGACTCTTTGTCAAGAAGAACCCCCTTATCAAATGACCATGTTTTTTTACGGCTCTAAATACCAACATGTTGGGGCTATAGGTGTAATTATCATTACCCTTCATGGATAACCTCTTCTACTTTCCTTTAAACTCAACTTTGAATGTACTAAAAACATGACAGAATAAGAAGCTTTGGTCATCAGTTTCCAAACTGCTCTCACCTTGGGAATCAAAACCATTTTTGTCTTTGATAATTCCCAACTCGTGATCAACCAAGTCAATGGGTCTTATCAATGTAAAAATGATGTTTTGAAAAAATATAAGATTTTCATCAATGAACTCTTAACATCTTTTAAATGTTACTAGATCTAGTTAGTACCTTGATCTACTAACAAATTCATAGATATAATGGCCTCCCTTACATCTCAAATTCCCTCTCAACCACTGAATCTAAACTATTTGTCACCATCCATCATTTCATTAGGCATTCATATATCATTTCAGACCTTCCTAACATTTTTAGTGTAGAGGCATATCCTTCAGACATTTGTTATGACCAAACTTTTAATTACCTTAACCTTGGCATCATTCCACCTGACCTCTTAAAGAATGCCCAAAAATCCTTCATTCAAATTACATATCATTATAATATACTAGGAAGAATCCTTTACAAACATGGTTTTGATGGCCTTCTTCTCTGTTGTCTGTAGAGTCAAAATATTTCCCATGCTATCAAGGAAAGTCATGATGGAGTCTATGGGGGATATTTTAGTGGCCTCACTATTGCTAAAAAAATTCTATGCCTTGGCTATTATTGGCCTACCCTCAATCAAGACTATTTTGACTATGTAAATAAGTGTGTTAAATGCCAACAACATGATAACTTGCATCACGTGCTCGATCATAGACTTTAGGTATCCAAAGATTATTGGCCCTTCTCATAGTGGGGGCTTGATCTCATTAGAGAAATCAATCCTCACTCATCTCAATGACACCAATACATCATTACTACTATCAACTATTTCACTCAATAGGTGGAAGGCATTCTCCTTATCTCGATCAAAGCTAAAAAAATTATTGATTTCATCAATCACCACATCATCTATCATTTTGGTGTCCCTCAAAAAATCATCACTGATAATAGAAAATCCTTCAAAAACAAGAAAGTTCAAGCCCTCTACGATGCTTTTGGAATAAAGCTCAACCATTCCTTGCCTTATCATCCATATCCAAATGAACAAGAGGAATCCTCCAACAAAACCCTTATCAAGATATTAACCAAAGTGGTAAGCGCTTCAGGTTAGGATTGGCACCTGCACATACCATTCACTATGTGGGCCTGTCACACTAGAATTCAAACCTCCATAGGTGCTACACCTTTTTCCTTGGTCTTTGGCATAGATTTTGTCTTACCTCTCAAATTCTAGATCCCCTCTCTTCATATATCCTTGCAAGACATCATTTTTGAAGATGATTATTGTCAAGAATGCCTAGCATGCCTTGATTTTCTCGATGAGCATCACCTTGATGCCCTTAACCATCTTCATATCTACCAAGAGACTATCACCTGTGCTTATAAAAAACATCTAAAAGAAGGGGAATTCAATATCAGAGACCTCATATTTAAAGAAAACCAACATGTAACAAATATGGAGAAAAGCAAAAAAATCAAATTTGCTTTCAATTAGCTTGGACCCTATATCATCACCCATAAGTATGGATCAGGATCTTATCATTTGTCCTCTCTTAAAGGCAAACCAAAACCTAAGCCTCTAAATTATATGCATCTACATCCTTTATATTATTAAGGAAGATATAATAAACCTTATTGTCTAACTTAAGCCTATCCCTTGTTTTATGAGATTCTCACCTCCCTTACCCTATTACCCTATTCCTCTTGGGGACATGTGATTACAATATACCCATGTGATATCCATCATAAATTTTAGCCCAATCTTAAACATGGGTACCATGGCTTAGCCCATGACATGGTTCTCATGGATACTTTTCATTTTTAACTAGATGGAATCCCATGGTCACTTGTTTCCCAAAACCACTTTCCAAACCTCACAAGCACCTTTTGTGGTAAAAATATTACCGCTATAAAGGTCAACCTCTAAGTTTGAATAGATATGTCCATGTTTAAAATAGCATTCAAAAAATTCTACATGGGATATAAAATATTATTTGGGTCCATTTTCTTAAGTACAAATCACTCCCTCAAAGGATGGCTGACAAATAAAGTCAAAATAGATAGACTAATCCCTCAAAGGATATCTATCAAAAACTTATTCATATTGATACTTAGACCACTCCCTTGAAGGATGGCTAAGCCAACATATCAAACCTAATCTCTTCCTAAAAGCCACAATCAGCTCTATTAAAGCATTTTAAGCTTCCCACATTGATCAACTTCACCCTTTTAATTAATGTGAGCAATAAATGACCCTATCAAAATATATTTATCCCATAAGGGCTACAATCAATTCTCTCATGAAAACTTATATTTGTAGACTTCTTGCATTGATCAGTCTACACATTGTAAAGACATGGACTTATCTATTTTAGTTCTCAGGTCACCTATAAAAAGGGTAAGTAAATCCACATTAGGTTCCTACATCATCCCTTTTCCCTCCATTTACCTATCATCCCCTTGTCTTATATACGCTCTATAAATCAAGGGACTATGAGCTCACTTGGCACCCGATGTTTATGATGGCACCTTTTCACTAAAAGCATGCTAATGCAAAGCATATGAAAGGTTTGTTTTCATTGATATCAATCCACCCTAGGTTTAACAATGTCCAAGCCAATGAACCCAACAGGTCTTTTTCTCAATTATATTAGTTCACAAGGATGTTGTTTCTAATTATATTACATTTTTTACCTACACTTACTTTGTGTGTTTTCATTAAAACATTAAATCTTATCTCTACACATCACAACATTCTTAAAATAGACCATAATCATAAACTAAGAAAACTGATCTAAATAATCTATATATCATCACATCATCTAGAAAAAAACATTAAACCATATATCATCAGATGCCTATACTAAGAAAATTGATCTAAATAATCATCATAAACATAAGTCCATAAATAATCATCATCTATAACATCAAAAAAACTTTCGTCACTCATCAACATCAGTCCTAATCATCACATCATGAACATACAAAAATCCATCTCATTAGACATAAAAGCATAATCACCATAAACATCTGAATCATCTCATATAAATCATCTGAATCATATATATATATAGACACACACACACACACACACACACACACACATCAATACATGTATATATCAATTTCTCATATACATCTCACATCGATAGCATGTAGGCTAGTATCAAAATACAAATATACATATCAAAAAATATATAATTTCATCATGGACTTGCACCTAGAGTACCATTGCCACTAGCCCCATCCATACCTATACCTGATGGTGGTCCCCCAAGGACCCCTGTCTGACCCACTATTGTATCCCACTAACCTGGGGCACCAAGCACAACCCCACCACCCATGAGAGCTCTATACTCAGTGAATCTAATGGCATGGGGAAACTGATCAATACCATCACCTCATAATAATGAAGCTCCTATACAGTGGCTAAATAATGTGCCTATGGCACTGAATCTACTAGCCCTCCTACTACTACACCTACCACACCCAAACCAATTTTGCCTTGTAATGTTCTTATCTGGCCATGTAGACTAGCTAATGCCCTTACAGAATGATAACTTGGGCCCATGCCTAGTCCCTTTCCACCATCACAGCCCCCACCTATCCCTATAGCATCATAATTTGGCCTTGTAGTGTGGCCACCTACCTCTATAATTTGGTCCTAGGTTGTAGCCAGTGTCTTCATTGCCTAAGGATCACCCTGTGTTGGTCCCTATGCTAGATCAATGTCCATAGGTCCATGACCCCCATCCCCCCAACCAAAATTTGCTACCACATATCTACCCTAGAACCATGCAAGATAATTAGCTATAATTCCTACATCATCTCTCTCTCTAATGGGTAGATCCTCATGGTCTAACTCATCCTTTTATGGTTATAGCTCTGGCAATAAAAACTTTGCATTCTCCCGCTTGTACCATGAAAAATCATGTAGAATACCCTTCACAAGCCTAAATTGTCTCTGCACTCTCTCAAATGGGATGCAATCCATCTTGCCATCCTACCTTGTAAGCACCCATCTCTAACTCTATAAGGCTAATGTATGATATATGTACCCAACCCATACATGCCAAGTCTTGTATGGCCTCCAAACTATATCTCAAGGACTAATCCCTCCAAGGCATCTCAAAACCAATCAATATCCCTCGTACCACCACTAACCCCTATCATCACCCCATCCCTCCTCCAACAATTAAATTTAACTCTATATTCCATCAGCAAGTAACCCTCTATAGGCAAGCCCAATGGTCTCAACACCCATATGTGATCATATGCCCAACAATGGAGTACAAACCCCACACTGATACCATAATTATTGTGTGCTTAGAATTCCCTTAGCTCTCTATAGATATACACTAATAGAACTTGGGCCCATTTGAAGACTATCCTCCCATGTACTAGCTCCTTAAGTACCCCCAATATAACATAAGGGAACCTCCCTCCAACTAAATCCAATAGAGCATAACAAGTCACCACCAACTACATCATCATTAATAGGTATCTCTCCTTAGGCCCACTAGTATAACGGCCTAATGTTGAATCCACCAGTGTGGAACTATGTATACAATCTATCTACCCTAAATAATATATCTATATAATCATCAATCTCCTCACTCTCTATATGATATATTGCATCCCCTCGAAAGGGTAACTAGTTGATCCTATGCACATCCTCCAACAAGATGCTCATCTCTTTGGTTGGTAACTAGAATATGTTAGTCATCGAGTCCCATCTCTTGATGAGAGAAACTATCATCATAGCATCTATAAGAAGGTGTATTTAATAGTACATCATTCCATAACCAATTTCCTCTATATGTTTCTAATCCTCTATGGATATTTTATCTTTTACCTCTACAAAAATCTCAGGCACTCGATCTCACAGTTGGATCTACTCTCAAGCCTACAAAACAATCATACCCATCATACAGTGACAACCTATCCCTATTTACATTTTCTAATTTATGATGACTATCAACCACTAGTACACCCACTAATAATATTTCATTTACCCCTTTTTCTACACCTATCTCTCACAACTATACACAAAATTCAACCCTTCATGAATTTCATGCACCTGTCATCTACTCAATACTAATTACTCTTATCACCTCAATCCTACCCTTCATCTCTTTCTAAATGGATATTTGAATAACTACCTACCTCTAATCTCTAACCAAGGGCCTAATACCTATACAAAGCTTCCCAATACCCTTAAAACATTATTTACACCTTCTTCTACCCCAGCCAACAACAAACCATCTATATTTAAAGCTACTCTATACATGAACACAATAATTCAAGCCATCTACATTGATAAAATTTCACATCCAACCATTTACCCATTACACAAATATTCCATTATTATATATATTTACACTATCCATACCAACATTAAAACCTTGAGAAACCAAGCTTCAACATCAAACCCTTAAAAAAAAACACACCTACTCCCTTCCCATTTCCTTTAAAAAGCAACTTCCCTATATTCTAAAAGACAAACATTCAACTTTCAAACTAGTTATAATAAAATACTACTATAATCTAATCATATCCAATTAATCAACTCCCACTTCCTTCCCATCCCTTTTCCTACCCAAATACCTCTATTTGTCGACCATCGATGGATCCCTCAATCGTCACTGATTTTCTTGGGGTAGTTTTTTCCCCTTGGGTTAACCATCAATAGTCGGGTCAAATATCAATGGTCACTGTTAGTGACCAATGATGGTGAGCTTCAACCCCTTAAACTCCTTTAAACTACACAAACTACCCTACTTCTTATACTTTCTATTCCTTTACCTCTCTTGTAACAATACTAGCTTACATTTTCCTAACCTTATATTTATTTTGCTTATTTTTTTCCACAAATTTTCACATGACCCTAAAATGCCAAACCCTACAATATCTCTCTACCCAAACAATTTACAATAAAAAAATACCTAAATAATCATAAAATCCTATATAAAAAATTAGATTTCAAAACATAAGGTGGCCCTACCTCATTCTATGAATGATGATGATGTCTTAGTCCATGTCTAACTACTTAACCACATTCATCTCTAGCATCTATCTTAGATCTACTCAATCACCATCTCAATCACAATCACCAATACACTATCAACACCTAATCATGCTTCCAATGATCACATGCACATCTCATACCAAGTGCTCAGGCAGTGTTAAATGACAACAGCAAAGTTTCAAATGGTGATAAAACTTTAACCACTTTCCTTTTTACTATGGTTTTAGGGGTTTTACGCAACCATTGATGGTTAGACCTAACCATTGATGGTTATGAAACCAGTGATGGTTAACCTAGACGTAGATGGTTATGTTCCCACAACCTTTTCTACCATCTCATTTCAAACCCAACCTTGTGGTATACTCTAGTGGGGTAACCCATTTTTCCACAACTTCACCTCCTTGAGAGTAACCCTCTCCCCCAACTAGTAAGAATTACATTGGTCTTAAAGTCCATGTTGGATCCACTATCCATGGGACTATGTAGGTATTATCCTCTTTCCTAGTGCATCATGAGTCAGCTCAACCACTACCTACCCAACCAACCACCCAACCTATTAGCCCATGTCTACCTTAACATTAGACTACTTTGTGAACCAACCTATTTGCATGCCTTGTGCCGACCCTACTTTGGTCATGCTTGACCACCTTGATCAATTTTTCCATGTTAAACTCTTACATTTCATACCACCTCATGCATGACCCAACCATTTATATTTTTTTAAGGAACACTTCCTATGCTAGAAACCTAAGAAAATACCCAACTTATCTAGGAGACTTGATATGTGTGACCCAATTAGCTATGACCAATACTGGAGACTAGTTACCTCAACATTTCTTCTTGAACCTACATTTATTATTATCAACATTAGTAACTTTAGTCTTTTCATGATTTTGACTCTCACACTTAGTCGCATTTTGTGTATGTATTTGCATTTCAACTACCTACACCTTTTAGTCACTAGCCTTGTGACCTCCATTTCACCTTTTATCAAATCATGACCTAATTTTAGTTTTGCCTCATCAACTCTTGGTTTGAGGGGGAATACCCTCCTCCCATACTTGAAGCAACCAAACCTTGATCAATCAATAGTTCATTTTTGTTCTATGGTTTATTGACCTAAATTTTCACAATAAAAAAGGGGAAACTATAGGCACTCAAAAACATCCCCTTGACCATTTTTTGATGTCAAACTACCTTTCACCTATTCTTGACCTTTAATTAGCTATCTACCTAGTTAACTCACCCTTAAAATACCTCTTCTACTTTAACATTCATTAACACACCTAGGAAACCTTGGCTAAACATTTTAAAACCTTAACTTAGAACTTGTTTTCACCCTTTTGTGCTTGGGGGTATGACCATCGATGATCAACCTAACCATCGATGGTTAGCCTGACCATTGATGATCAGGTATCTGAGCTTATAAAATAAGAACTTCCAGCTATAAGCAAGATAAGCACAAGTAAAATAGAAACTTTCCCATGAATACCTTACATATTTCTATCTCTTTGAATTGGCATCTTTATCCCGAATCAACTTAGCAATTTCCTTCCTCCTCACTTAGCAACATTTTTATATAAATTGAAGGCTCTTGGAAGAGAAAAGGATCCAAAAATTACATCCAAACTTTCTTATTTTTTTTTTAGGCACCCCAAACCCCAAAACTCTATCCACATGACTTTTGAAGGTTAGAGTACTGTTATTCTATCAAATTTCATTCAAATTATCATTGGCTTCCAATTTCCATCATACATGTATTCTTTTCTTGTTTCTAGCATTTCCTTTATTCATTAAGTCTTTCTATCTTGATCAGTTCACCTACACATTACCCCTCACTCTCAAAATCCATATTCAACTTTTTATCCATTAGTCACCCTCCCTCCAATTCCACTTCAATATCCCACCACATCCCTTAGGTAATCGTAGCTAGTTACTATAACTATCGATAGTTATAGCAATTGCCACTGGTAACTTAACCATCGACAATCAGACTAACTACCACTGGTAGCTTGTTATTTTTGACCTCCTAAAACCCCACCAGACCCTCTTTTTGCTTCTAAACTATCTAAAGATCCTATTCAAACTCTTTGAACCTAACCTTGACCCACTTTAGCATGGTATTGACCTACCATGCTATATTTTTCTATCATATTGAATAAGTACATTACTTATTTCTTACATAAGCATTTATGTTCTTATCAATTTATCATCTTTCATTTCTATTGTCAAAATATTTTTATCATTAGGGGAGTGGATTGACATCCATACAAGGGAGCTTTCACTTCTTGGATCTAGTGTGTTGCTAGGTAGTCCACCCATCATACTCATCTAATAAACAAGTTAGATTAGTGTGATCTTATTGCAGGTAGTCCTTCCTTACCAAAAAAGTGTTGTGACTTTGTCTAGTCATCAATAAGTGCAACATTTAACTAGGTACACACCCCTCATCTTTTGTTTCTCTTTTTTTTTTTTGAAAAGTTAGAAATAGAGTAAGAAATAGTAGGAAATAATACCCAACCACTGATAGTCACTGTTTGTCATTTTACAATAGCAAGCCAATTTGACCCATCTACCCATACCCAAATCCCAATTTGTGAATTTTTATTTTATCATATAAATTAAACTTATTTTTTGAATCAAGTTTGAATGATTTATCATTAGCATTCAATTTTTATTTCTATTTTTAATCATACTCAATTGTTTTTTTTTCCAACATTTCTTGTATTTGATTTTAGTACCTTTTATTATTTCATGCAAGTACCCATTTTTAGTTTATCAAAACTTAAGTGTTTTAAAAGTTTGGATTGACATCCTCCAAGGAATATTATGCTTCTTATAAATATCTCATGCTAGGTAGTCAACCCTAGTATCTTACCAATTCACCATTTCTAGATAGCTTTCCTATTTGCAGGTCATCCTCCCCAAATAAAGAGGAGTATCGACAATCGTCTAGATTCATGTGTGCACAACATATCTAGGTTTTAATAACCTCACCCTAAATTCAAGTTTTACATCTTTCTAAACAATTAAAAAAAATATATATTGAAACACATATCAAGCATTCTTTTTTTGTTTTCTTGTTAGTTTCTTATATGAAGGTAGTCACAACCATTTGATTTATTAAATTACATTTCATTTACATTATCTTATGAATTTAACAACCTTAAAATCTCTCTTGAGACACCTTAGGACCTAAATAACCTACTAGAAAAATTAGACTTCACCTAACACCCAAAAACACCTCCCAAAACTAATGACATAATTCAAATTTTCAAAATGCCAATTTTGGAAAGAAAATGCCAAAAGGCTACCAAAACACACTAAAGGACTATTATAAAGACTCAATTCCCTTTTAATGGAAGATATAAGATGAAATAAACTTACCCATGACCAAATTTACATATTTTTCTTGATTATACTATGTCAATTGGGCTACTCCTTCATCCATGTTCCAAGATTATAACATGTGGCCTTATTTAAAACATAAGGATGTATTTTTCTAAAGTTGGAAAATAAGTCTAGCCATTTTAGTCTTTAAATTGTGGTAGGAAAGGAACTCTCAAATATTCAATGGATTTTAATCTTTAGTGGATATATATACCAATAAAATTGGGGTGGATATCTCTAAAAAAATAATGTCCCATGTAGTCGGTCCTCATTTTGCTTTATCTCAATAGGATGTTCAAAATCTAAAAAATTATAAGTTGTTCTCTCTTACCCTATTTAATGGGTCAAGGGTAGTCTTTGGAGAGTAGAATCATTTCATAATAAGTAATAATTGTCTTGGACTACTCTCATTTTAAGGGTATTTAATCTAATTTATAATGGTGCCTCATGAGGAAATATGGGTTCTTCAAGTGCTAGTTTTGTCATCAAAGATTGTGTGGGTTATTTAATCTAGGATCCTCAATCAAAATATGTGATGGGACAAATAAAAATGTTAAACATCATTCCTTTTTTTAGGATTCAAATGGTTTCTCAATATGATATTAAAATTATTATTATAAAAGGATACTTTATGGCTATTATAAATGCACTATGAAATTAGGGCTATGGAAATTGGAGAAAAAAATTCTAAACCAAATTCGAGTGAATCGTAGTGATTTCAATACTTAGTAGGCCCAAAAATTTTTTAGAGAAGCCAATAAGTTCTTATAAAATTATGTTATTGATCAACAAGACATTTTGAAGATGGATAATATGTTGGCTAGTTAGCATGGTTTAAAGGATTGTTGGATCTTGGATAGGCCAGCTAGGTCCTCCCTAAACCTCATAATGATGGTTATTATAGGGGCCTTAGATGCCTTAGGGAAATTTTTTGATTCAATTATATGTAGATATTTATTTGTACAAATAAATTTAATTAAAAATATTTTATTTATAATTTTGATCCTCACTCCATTTGCTTCCAGTACACTTAGTTTGGGATAGGGTGCAACATAATGATAATTTGTAGTGGCATGGCTAAAAATAATTTCTAACCTTCCATATAAGAAAGGTAATTAATGTAGGTGGTATGATACATGGGAATTTATTTATATGATTTACTTGTCATTCGTAATTTATGTATTTCTCTATATTTCTCCTTCTATCATGTGGCATGTGTTTTTGTTATGCTTTTGGCATATGTATTCCCCTACTTCTACCACCATAAGACCTTCTTCATTACTCCCTCGCTTATTCATGTATGGATTTATGTGTGAAATTTGATTTTTTTTTGTTCTCTATGATGAGTGGTTGATTACTATGTTTTTTTCTTAGATTGGAGACATTTTAAAATCCCTTAAAGTAATTTTGGGTGTGGATTATATCGAGATAAAGATACATAATATAGTTAACTCATAAGCAGATCAATGTTCATCACTAATCTCATGTCTCTCCTTCCAAAAAAGTATAATTTTTGTAGTTGTTGAATATTTTATCAAGAAAGAGCATCATGGAAGGATGGAAATAGGTTTGTAAATATTTGATGTGGTATCCCATGTTGATCTTCTAATTTATAGCCATGAATGTTAGGGAATTGTTACAATGGCTTCATTCAAAGAGTTGGAGTCTCCTTCAAATTGGTGGAGATACTAAAAAAAATTCAAAACTTTTTTAGAGATGGGAAAGGGTTGAATAGTGTAATGGATTATCTTATGCATGTGGATATGGACACCCTATTATAGTTCTTATTCTTTCATCTCATCACATGATGTAAAATAAGGCATCTATCTTGGAAGTTAAGATGGTGAATAAATGGGTAAGGTTTGTAGGTTTGTAGGTTTGTTAAGGTATTTTTAGTTGTTGATGTGGATGGATTATTTGTGGAAGCCTTTTATTCCTCTCAATATAGGCAAGAGGTGGCTTCATCTACTTTTGATTTTATGGACCTAGACTCTAAGATGAAGGTAGTTCTTTGAGGCCTCTATGCCAGGTTTGTTAGTGTCCATATTTTGTTGTGTCTTTTGACTTCATATAGGTTATGGGTTCTAAGAAAGATAATTTATGTGATATTTTAAGCCTAGTAATAATCTTTTTAGTATGTTTAAACTTGTATTTTTTTATTAAAAATTTCTCTTTTAGTTAGTTTCTATGTCATCTAGTTGGTGTTCAGTGTTATATATTATTCTAGTCACCTGTGTTGACTAATTTTATAGGGGTCATGTTTGGCCTTAGTACTTAGATGATGAAATTTACACTGTAATATTTTGATGATTATTTTATAGTGTAAATTTCATAATCCAATCACTGAGACCAAACATGACCCCTACAGAAACCAATCAACAAGAGTGACTAGAACAACATATAATGTCGAACACCAACTTGAGGTCACATAAACTAATTAAATGAGAAAATATTTATAAAAAATACAAGCTTCAACACACTTATATATGGGTGGGGGAACCTATACTTTCTTTATGAATCAAAAAAACAATTATTACATTATTCTATAAGCTTTCAAATTTAAGTTTAAATTATCTAATTATTATAGCATAATTTATTTATCGATATCTTAATATTTTTAATAATATTTGATTATATTATTTTATATGATTTCAACTTTGATTTTAAGTAATGCAATTTTTTTAATTTATTTTATTTATCAATATCTTTTTTTTTCATTAATGGTTTTATAGTTGAAAAATATTTCAAACATTTGATATCATGGTATTTTTATAGTAAATATTATCATTAATTTGAGGATAGTTTGATTAGTAGAAGTCCATAATAATAAATTTTGACCTTAGCATTAAAATATTTAATATTTAAAATCACAATAATATTTTAAAATATTTTAATATATTAACTATGTTTATTTTTATAACTGAACTCATGTATCTACTTAAATTGATTTAAAGATTCAATCAAACTCTCATATAACATATATATAATCTTTTATTTTTTTGATAAATTTTAGGGTTGGTGGGACCCCTACCCAATAAAATGTAGAATGAGAAAAAATACAAGCCTGGTTTGAGGAAATAAATTCCTCAAGACATCTAACTAAATATAAAATAAGTCATTTAATATGAACTAGTTTTATTATATTATCAGAGTGTTCATATACAAAGTTAGGCTATGATAGTGCTAAGAGCTACTAGAGACTAGACTGAGAAATATAATAAAAACCATAACAAAAATTGTTTACCACAAACAATCAATCCAAAATAACAAGGGGCTTACCACCCTAGCTCACACTCAAAATTTCACTATCCAAAAGTTGCCTATCAGCTTTCAAAGGTTGAGCTCGCACCTCAACTTTTATGAGATCCATAACCTTCTTTGAGTCACCTGAAAACACCCCTTTCCATACACTTGACACCTCCACTTTATACCCACCAGTACCATGCACCACCCTTTCTGTAATGGAAGACCTTGTAGACACTGAAACCTATTTACCAAACCAATTGGGCACCAAAAATTTGCCCCTAAAAGGGCCATAAAGAAGGAATTTTACTACCTCAATGTGAGAAGGATTTATATATGTTGCTCTCTACACCATTAGCTCATCAAGAGGAGCTTTGATCTCATATAACTCTAGTAACACCACCCTTTTCTCTATTTTTGGCCCCTATTCTACTGAATAAATCCCATCGAACTCCTTAACAAAACTAAAGAGGTTAATGAAGCACTCCTCTAAGGCCCTATAAACTAAGATAGGGAGGAAGCCGAGTCTATATGTACTAGATAATGGTATCTCCTTGAATAACCTTACTTTAACAGCTCTATCTCGACAAAGAGATTCAACCTGAATTCTATCCTGACAAAAAACTGCACCATCTCCATCACCTTCCCTTTGTCAAAAACCAACATGAGGAGATTTATAGAAAAAAGAATTGTCATCTCTAAGTTAACATGTCAGTGCAGGCTAGAACCAATTTCTTCCACCCTCGCCACATGAGCAAATGCCTGTGTAACCTCAAAAAATGACACTCAAAATATATGTTATAGCATACATGAAGAAACTAGCCTAGATAACCCCATTTCCCTTTTGGGAATGGAGCCAAAAACCACCAGCCATGTTACTACTTCCACCAAAGTTTTCTCCATTCCCACACCAACTAGCACCTGCAAATAATCTTAGACCTTGATACTATCCAAAAATTCCACACTAAACTAAATTGTTGATAAAAATTACCACAATAGATATAAGAATGGGATGTTAGCTCCCATGTTATATATTTATTGCATTCATCATAAAGGTGCCACCAAAAAATTTACATGCTCCACAAACCACGATGTCATTATAAATATATAGTATCTATCTTGTCAAAATATAGCCACCTTTCTTTGTAATTAGCAATGTGATTAATCTCTACTTGATCTATCCCCACATTAGACACATAATCGGCTACCCTATTTGACTCATGAAAGCAATGCAAATCCTTCCATTGTTTGAGATGGCCAAGGTGTTGTCATGCCTTGTCCAAAATATTATTAATGTTCTAAGCTTTGGCTTTTTTATTATTTAATGTTTGAATCACTACATGTGAATCACCTACAATAATTAGGCATTTGATATCATAATCCACAACTAATTTTAAGTCAATAATAAAATCTTGAGACTCTATTTCATTATTAGAACCATCCAAAAGTTTGGCATGGGTTGCCCTAATCAGCAAACCACTACAATCCTTCAAAACACAATCCACCCCTAACACCCATGGATTTTCCCTTCAAACTCCATCAAAATTGAGTTTGAACCAATCAGAGGGGATGCTCCCACATTACTTCTAATCTACCTTTTTTATTTGACTTTATTATCAAAGACTCATTAACATGAATATAATCTTATTTTTAATAATATAATAATATTAAATAAATATATTAAAATAATTAATAAAATTTATTAAAATCAATTAAATGAATAACCAAAAAAATATAATTATAATTATATTAAAAATGATTAGAAATATAATCATTTTAATATTTTTTTAAATTTAAAATCATAAAATGATTGCCATGGCAATTTATATTATAAATTTTAGACAATTTATTCCATTTAGAAAAAGAGCACATTTTTATTATTAAAAATGGGAAATGAAATGTAAATGAGTTGTAATTAGAAATCAAAAAGTATCATTCTTAAAATAATTCCATCAGTGTCAATATCATAATAGTGTGTACAACCTCATATTTCATCCAGATACCTTTTTAACATTGAAAAATATAAACTAAATATATCTTTGTCATCATTTCAAGTGTTATGCATGCAAATCACTTTTTTATTTTATATATTCACACCACATTATTCATTTGATTGAGACAACGGTAGAATAAAGTAGAACACACAATTCTCATACATGTAAGATAATAACATTTTATCCATGTATTTGGTACTCAATTTTTATAAAAATAAATAAAATTAGAAGTAATAAAAAAAATTGTAGTTTTAAATATATTTTTAAATTAATCCATGTAAATTTTAAATAAGATTTATTAATATTTTCATGAATATGTTTATTAATATATTATTTAGTGAGCTTAAGAGTATTAATAATAAAAAAATTAGGAGGAGGAATTCCTTATACATCTACATTTAGTCTATATAGGAGAGCCAAAAATCTTGCATACCAATAAGATTTGCATCTTTATTTGACTAGTTGCATAGAAGATTGAAGTATCAAATATGAATATTTTTTGTTTTGACCAAAGTAAGAATTTAATATGTATTGGAGCCTATGCAACATAGTGATAATGTCGACAACCAAAGAGATAAAAAAATAAAATACCACGAGCTCTAAAAGAATAATTTTTCATACTCTCTAGGATGTAGAGACTAAAACCATGCCTAGATAGGATAAATTGAGTAGTTATACTTAATGTTTTTATCTAGTTGTTTATCAAGTTATCACATGAATGTACCTTGACCTAGTAAGAAGAATAATCCTTGATGTAGAACTTAAACAATGGGAATAGCTTGCATTGTATAAACTTATGTTTGTTTGCTCACCATAATGTAATAACAGGAGGATGTGACCATCTCATATCTTCTAGGAACAACACCTTAAATATTAATCATAACTCACTTATTTGTGCATGGTTAACATTTTTAGATAGGCATAAAATCATAAAGTGTGATAATTTCTAATTTAAAAAATTATGTGCATGTTTAAGGAAGTTTTTAAGCCTTTTGGTAAGCTACAACCCCTAAAAGTGCAAAGATTACATTATATGTATAAGGTACTAACTATACTGTGTATTGACTTCGGGTATTAAATAAGGTACTTATCATTTTTTAAGTTTTTTTTTATTATTTAAAATCTTAGTTTCTCAAAATGATCACACTCAAACCCTAATTAGACATTTGAATTAAATGGTGCATCATAAATCCCAACTAGAGAGCAAGGAGATTTGAAAAGTTCAATGGAAAGAATAATAAATTAAACATTATTTAAGTGTTCCTTGCATACTTTGACCATCATAATATTGGTTAATTTTGATGGAAATGACCATCATTGGCATTTATCTAGGTATATTCAATTATGTATTGATAGAACACCTTGTGGTTTTTCAGTCTTTGGGACACCATTAGGCATTCTACACATTTGGTTATTGAAGTGCTTGGTGAGCATTATTTTGAGGACCTTAGTCCTAGGCATGCATCTTAGGCCTTTCCTTTTAATCATGGGGAGGTAAGACTATTTTAAAATTTTAATTTTTAAGATTGCATGGTGGGGCATGTAAAGTGCATGTCATATCTTAAATTATGATTACAATGACTAAATAAATTGAAATTATCTTATTCAAACCTTAACCAAGATATTGAACTATCAAAACTTATTTAGGGTATGACCTTATGAGGATAATGATTGAGTATTGTGGAGTAAGGGAAGTGGGATTTAAAGAGCATAAGATTTTAATGGTGAAGATGAATCTGTAACCTGTTATGAGGATAACAAAGGGGCTCCAATGGCAAAGCCTACAAATGAATAACGGTATAATAAAACCTTGATGAATGTAATGTATAAACATGGAATAAATAATGAATGAGTAATAATCCAAAGGAAAATAAAGTATTCATGACCTACTAAGGATTTATTATTCTTATGCTTTATCTCATAATCATTGACTAAAAATTGCTTACATTTATTTGATCATTTTTTCTTGATTAATGCCTTTTGATACACAGTATATGTCCATATTCATGTACCCTTATGCATGTATACATACAAATATGGGTTACAGGCCTATGGTTTTCCATATGGGCCCTTTTTTATTCCTTCAATGCATCTATTTAGTGATTTTTGGTTTTTCATAACTCAGACTTTAAAATGTTCAAACATTATTAATTTATGACTTGTATAGCAAATTTGGTAAATGGTTATTATAGCATGTATCATTTTGAGGCAAAATATAGTATTGATCTACTATTTTATAACCATTCAAGGAATACATGTTCAATGGCATACACATTCCATTTTATCTAGTGGTTTTGATTGCTATCTATTTGATTAGCTATCTTTTTAATAAAATATAATGCTGACATTAAAAGATAAACACCCTAGTTTTGGGTCTATCTTAAGTAGTATATGTGTTTACTTATTTCATTATCTTAACTCATATCAAATCATTGTATATACCCTAATATTATATTAATGATTTATGTTGCTATTATTTCATTGTATATAAGCTCAGTCGACTTTTGAATCCTATGAAAATTTTAGGATAGTTACATTGCAAGTTATGACGTCTCTTTGATTCGTAAAAAAATTCCTACAGGCATAATGCTAGTAAGTGACAAAAATCTTCAATTTTCAAGGAGTGCATAACTTGGTTGTAAATTTGTCTTGAGTCCTTGATTTAAATTGTTATAGAAGTCTATTGATTTATTAGAATATATGAAATTGTAAATGTTGAATGCAAATTTTGTTCTATGAAATTATTTTTATCATTAAATAAAAATTTTGCATACTTTTTACATGTCCCTTGGATTAAAGTAAAAAGGGATATTTGGATGTAGACCATTGTTATTATAATTTAAATCTTGGACTAAATATTAATTTATGTTTTTAGGTATTTTTTTTGGGTCGAATACATACATGCAGATGCTTGATGAAGTTGTATTCACATCTTAGGCTAGAAACACTTTTTCCATTCCTAGGAAACTTACTTTCAAAAAAAAATTTAGGACTTGAATACTTTTTAAGGATATATAGGTTATCTATTTTTTGTATAAATTTGGATTGACTCTTATCTTCATACACCTCAATAGAACTTCCATCAGGAAGGTTAAATTGTTATAATAGTAAATTACATTAAAGTAAGTATAAGTTGGTATACATATGCCAGACATGTGTATAACATCATATGCTTCCTTGGAATTGGGTTATATTTTGAATGCATCAATTTATTCATGAAATGTGACACTACAATATTTCCCTTATGGAAATGTTAAGTTGTGGGATCTTATATGAGTTATTCTTTGAGATGTTTCATTTCTTCTTTTGGAGGTTAGTTGTGAGTTTCATGTTTATTTAATTTATATAATATAAATAGGACCCTTTGTAGATAAAAATATATATCTAATTTTACATGGGTTGTATTATATAGGGTTACTCCTTCATGGGTTTTGTGGATCAAACATATTTATCTCTATTACTCTTTGACAGTTTTTGTTTACCTTAAGAAGAGTACAATGCTAGATTTGGGTTGATGTATCTTGTTTTTGTTAGGTTGTGGAACTAAAAGCTTCATTGATGCAAATATGGAGGAGGTTGCTGAGTTACAGAGAAACTGACATCGACAGTGCAATTGACGTCGGTCATCTTCAGTGTTTGCATTAATCGACGTTGGTTATGGGTCGGCCAACATCGATCAGATAGGCACCGACGACGGCAGCTTGTGTGTGCATGCGTTTGCATGCACTTCTAGAACTGGTCTTATTTTAGATGAAAAGTTTGTTTGCATGTAAAAGACTAATTATAGTCTTAAGTTTACATTTCTAATTATTGTAATTAGAAGTCTAATTATTATTTGCATGGGATCTATATAATAGACCCATGGGGCTGTATTGTAATCAAGGACAAGGAAGAGATCCTTCTGATTATAAGATCTAGGTTTGCAGGTGTGCAAAACCAGGTTCATCTATAGTATAGCAAGATCAGGGGAGATCTCCATGGTAAGTAAGATCATTTGATTTGCAAGTTGTTGCAAGATCAAGGGAGATCTACTTGGAGTACTTTGAGTACCTATTTGACTGGTAGTATTGTTACTGATTGGTGGAGGGTACAACTCTGTGTTTGAGTTGTGGTTGTAATTGGTTATGAGAGAAAGAACTCTTGAGGGAGAGTTACTAGTATGCCCAAGAGGTGTTGGAAGAGTGTAATCTCTTTATTGTATTTCCTTCTGGATGAGTTGAATACAAGATTGTATTGTCTCTCAAATTCTATGTTGTTTCTGATTTCTAGTTACTTGTTACTTCTGGTTAAATTTTGTGTTTAGTTGCTTATACAAGGTAATCAATTGTGCTCCTAATCTTGACAAAGTGGTATTAGAGCTTGGTTAGGTACACTAACAGGTGGTCAGAGCGTGTTAAGTGTTTGTTGATTACAGGTCACTCTTAGGTGTTTTTGATTGAGTGGGAGTAAAGCAATGGCAGAAGAAAGTACACTGAGAATGGAGGAATTCAATGGCAAGAATTCTCAATTACTGAATTATGGAAAGAAAGAGCAGGTAAAGAAAGATTGTTGGTTGGTAGAAGCTCAACATGAAGGAAATGAAGAAATAGATGTTGCAAGTATTGTTGCACAAGATGCTCTTATATGTTCCTTGGATAAAGTGGAATCTTGGGTTTTAGATTCTGGTGCTTCTTTCCATGCAACCCCAAATAGAGATTTTTTTCATGAATATGTCCAAGGAGACTTTGGAGAGATTTATTTAGGGGATGGTAAGCCTTGTCAAATGGTTTGCAAAGGGAAAGTGCAGCTAAAATTGCAGATGGGCAACACATGGGTGTTGAAGGAGGTCATGCATGTCCCAGTCCTGAAGCGGAACTTAATTTTTGTTGGAAAGTTGGGTGATGAGGGATGCACAGTAACTCTCATAGCAGATTCTTGGAAGGTTTCCAAGGGTGCACTTGTTTTAGAAAGAGGCAATAAAGTAAGTACACTTTATCTATCTACTTGTATTACTGATTCTCCTTCTGGTTTATCTACTTCAGTTGTAGATGCGAAGATGTGGCTCCGTAGGCTTGGTCACATGAATAAGAAAGGGATGCATGTTCTTGAGTCAAAAGGTAAGAGTTCAGATTCAAGAAGCATAGATCAAGATTTTTGTAAGCAACAGAAGAAAGTGAGGTTTCTTGAAACTCATGCTACAAGAAAGGATCGGGTCTATTGCACAAAGAGGAAATCTGATGCTTTTGACAAGAACAAGAAAGCCTTGGTTTTCAAGGAGGAGATGACAAACAAAGATTATCTTAAGGGGATGAATAATTCTAAGTAGGGCAGTTTGGACAAGGTTATGATCCAAGGTAAGCTCGTGGGTAAAAAGTCATCACTCATAGGAAAACAAAGTTACTGACATCGATCAAGTGGAACTAACGTTGAACAGGCAGGTACCAACATCAGTCATGTGTAAACTAGACTTAGTGGTGTTAGGTAGGTGGTGACCAATGTCATTCAGAGAACTAATGTTAGTGACCAGGTAGACACTGACGTTGGTCAGGGAACTGGTGTCAGTGATCAAGTGGAATCGACATCGGTTGGGTGCAGACCAGGGTCGACTAGAAAATGGATTTTGAGTGGACAGCAAGCTGTCAAGGAGTCTCAAATGCCCATATGGAGGACTGAAAGGGTAAGTAAGCCTCAAATTTGTTATTCCCCTTCTTTAAACTACTTGTTACTCACTGATGGTCAAGAACCAAGAAGTTTTAAAGAAGCAGAGTAGGTAGAATCCAAGAAACAGTGGGAGCATGGCATGAATGAGGAAGTTGATTCCTTGGATGAGAACCAAATGAGAGATTTGGTAGAGTTTCTAGCCAAAAAGAAAGCACTAAAATATGAATGGATTCCCAAGTTAAAGAAG
Organism: Torreya grandis; assembly: GCA_037957365.1. Taxonomy (NCBI): domain Eukaryota; kingdom Viridiplantae; phylum Streptophyta; class Pinopsida; order Cupressales; family Taxaceae; genus Torreya; species Torreya grandis. The sequence goes on from JARHVA010002453.1 coordinate 226,038, forward strand.
AGAGAGAATGGACATGTGAGATGGAAGGCCAGGGTATATGGTCTTGAGCAGGCTGCAGGACAATGGAGTTTTGACAGGTGTATGACAAAGCATGGCTTTAGTCAATGTCAATGTAACCATTATGTTTCCTTTACCAGGTTGGATAATATTAGCTACATTATCCTATTACTGTATGTTGTGCGTATGCTTGTTGCAGGGTCACACATGCAGGGAGTTGTTGAGCTAAAGGTAAAGTTAGTTCAGAGGTATGTCATGAAGAATTTGGGAGCAACAAAATTCTTTGGCATGAGTATTCCTAGAGACGGGGAAGATCACAGGTTGATGTTGTCTCAGGATGATTGTGTGAATAAGGTAGTGGCGAGGTTCATTATGCAGGATGTAGAACTGATTAGCACACCTATGGATGGACAATTCATAGAACAGTGTCCTAATTCACATGATGAGGTTAAGTACATGTGTACTAGACCTGATGTTTCCCAAGCAGTGGGAGCTGTCAGCAAGTTTGTGGCCAATCTGGGAAAGAAGCACTAGAAAGTATTTTAGTGGATTCTCAGGTATCTGAGAGTGAACAATAGTAGGTATACATGTGATGCAAGGTTAAGCACTTCTCTACATGGATATGTCGATTCAGATGTGGCAGGGGACTTGGATGATAGGCGTAGCACCATAGGATGTGTGGTGGTTGGTCTTCAAGATTGAACTTGAAGAGGGATACAAGCCAAGAAACAAAATTAGATGATGGACATGTATAGGTACAAATGTAACTATTTATCTCCAAGTGGGAGATTGTTAGGTTGTGGAGCTAAAAGCTTCACTAATGCAAACATGGAGGAGGTTGCTGAGTTACAGAGAAACTGACATCAGTAGCACAATCGATGTCAGTCATCTTCAGTGTTCACAGTAACTGACATCAGTTATGGGTCAGCTGACATCGGTTAGATAGGCACTGACGTCAGTAGCCTGTGTGTGCATGCGTTTGCATGCGCTTCCAGAACTAGTCTTATTTTAGATGGATAGTTTGTTTGCATGTAAAAGACTAATTTTAGTCTTGAGTCTGCATTTCTAATTATTTTAATTGGAAGTCTAATTATTATTTGCATGGGATCTATATAATAGACCCATGGGGTTGTATTGTAATCAAGGACAAGGAAGAGATCCTTCTGACTGTAAGATCTAGGTTTGTAGGTGTGCAAAACTAGGTTGATCTACGGTATAGCAAGATCAAGGGAGATCTACATGGTAAGTAAGATCGTTTGATTTGTAGGTTGTTGCAAGATCAAGGGAGATCTACTTGGAGTACTTTGAGTACTTGTTTGACTGGCAGTATTGTTACTGACTGGTGGAGGGTACAACTCTGTGTTTGAGTTGTGGTTGTAATTGGTTGTGAGAGAAAGAACTCTTGAGGGAGAGTTACTGGTATTCCCAAGAGGTGTTGGAAGAGTGTAATCTCTTTATTGTATTTCCTTTTGGATGAGTTGAATACAAGATTGTATTGTCTCTCAAATTCTATGTTGTTTTTGATTTCTAGTTACTTGTTACTTCTGGTTAAATTTCGTGTTTAGTTGCTTATACAAGGTAATCAATTGTGCTCCTAATCTTGATAGTTTTATGTTTTAATTATAATATTTAAGTTAATTAGAAACTACATGACCTAATATGTATTTGATCTATAAATCACAATCATGTTATCATTTCTTTTATCTTGTGTAAAGAACAAGTAGTTTGAATGATTACAAATTAATACTAAGCTTGGTCAAAATATGATTCTTCCCTTATATAAAATGCATATTGATTTCACTGCATTCTTGACCTTATAGATACCCTTGAGTAATAGTGAATGTAACAACTTTCAAAATTAGAATTTATTAGAATATAAGTGCATTTTGTTTTTAAATCACTTCCTCTGAGCTCATTGAGTTATAGTTTCTTATTTATGAAAGAAAATATCAATATCAAATGTTGTAAAATAAAAATAAACAATAAAATGATTTGTCAAATATATCTAATAAATCATTTATTTATGTATGTCTTCCACTACATTAAAAAGATTATTTACGTTGTGACAGGTTTGTTAGATAGAAATATATAAGTATCTATTATAGTCTGATGAGATTTATAATAAGATGCATCATGAAAACACAGAGGAATTTCTCAAGAAATTAAATCCTTTGTTAGTCCTCTTTTTTTTTTTAAGATTAATTTTTTTGGTTGTATTTATTGTGGTCTCTATAATTAATTTAATCTACTTGAGAATAGAAAAAATCTTAAGGTATAAGGTAGGGTAATAGCTAATCAGATTCAATTAATTACCTCCTCAAGTATCCTCTTGATCTACTCTAAAGGTTTGAGTCAACCTCATTTCTTTTTGAGTGATCCTGGAGGTTATTATTCTTTGTTTTTAAAATTTTGAATCTTTAAAGAGAAATTTTAGTTCAAGTTTTACTTATAAACATGAATATCTTATAGACAATAGTCTTTTTAGTTTATTTTGATTCTCACTATCAGAGTGGGACATAATCAAGGATCTACTAGCAAGAGTCAAATACACAAAGTTGAATATGTATGGAGTATTGAAATTTGAAGAACAACTCACAAGAGAAAGAATCTTTTCTTCACAACAAAAAGTTTCATTAACATTCATTAGCCAAAAATTACATAAGAAAGTACATTATATACTAATAAATTAGGTCACCCAAATAACTCAACTCATAATTATAAAAATGACTAAAGTAAATTTCTCTTAATGACCTATTATTAACTAAGTTTATTAGACCATGTAGGTATAACCACAAGTGGGAAAACCCTACACCAATACCCCCCCTTAAGTGTAGCTTAGGTGGGTAGACTAATTGGATCACTGCACAAAGTCTTGATGAGGTACCCAAGGTCATAGTGATGATCCCCTAGAGGAGTAATAAGATAGATTTTTTGAACCCCAAGAAGATATTACAAATGAAAATACTCTCTCTAAGTGAAGGGTTTGGTGAGTATATCAACAACTTGATTTTTTGTCTAGATGTAGAGAAGATAAATGAATGTCTCATGGATGATCTCCTCGATGAAATGCATGTGAATTTTGATATGTTTAGTCCATTGATGGAGGACTAGATTACTGCTTATCTGGATTGTGATTTTGTTATCATAGTAGATGATTGTTGGTCATTAAAATTAGATTCCAATCTTATTGAGAATCCATTGAATCCAAATAACCTAAATATAATCATTAATATATCATATGTATTTTGCATTGGTAAAAGATAAAACAATAGCATTATGCTTCTTGTTAAACCAACTAATCAAACCTGAACTGAGGGATAAAGTATAGCTTGAAGTAGACTTATAATTCTCAATATCACCAGCTCAATCTAAATTTGTATACCTCAATAAGTCAATGTTGATGCCTAATCCAAAGTGAATCCCAAAACTATGAGTACCCTAAATGTAGTGGAGAATCTACTTTGCTACATTCCAGTGTAGATCATGTGACTCCTAAATGAATTTGGAGACCATGACCACTACATATGAAATATTAGGTCTATTATGTGTAAGGTAGATTAGAATGCCAACAAGTTATCGATATGAGGTAACATTAACCAAAGGAGATGTACAATTATCCTCAAGCTTCACACCAAATAGAAAAGGTGTTAGAGTTAGCTTATAATTTTCCATGTTAAACTATACAATTAAATCAAGAGCATGCTTATATTTTGTAATAGTGATCCCAAATTTAGAGTGAGAAATTTCAATCCTAAGGAAATAGTGCAATAAGCCCAAGTTAGTCATTGAGAACTTATCAAACAAAGTAGTTTTCATTATCGTGATGGTGGAATACCTCCCTATTATCAATAGGTCATCCACATAGATAACTAGAATTTGTAGACACCTAAATCTGGTCACTAATAACCTCCAATTAGGATTTTGGCCAATTTCTACCTTAAATGCATAATTTGGCCTAAAAACACTAAAATTTATTAAATGATGTGAAACTGACATATTCAAGTGCTGATCTTGGCCAAGATATCCCTAAATGGGGCAATGTAATTTATAGGCCAGCGAACTTTGATCAATGTATTTCAAGTCAAAATGTCAATTTTGTACCTGGGTGCTCTGGATTGCTCTTTTATATCAAATCTTTTTCACAAGACATGTGCCTTTGTTATTTTTTGTTGGTAACATCCTAAATGGGAATAAGGTTCCAATGTATCTAACATCACCTTCTAATTCCAATCCAATCAAATTTTGAACCAATAATAAGACATTCTAATTAATTTGAGTAATTTATGCAAAAATTGCTTAATCATACTTAAGAGCTAATTAACCCAAATCAAGGCCTAATTAATAATTCCATGGAAACTTGTTGAATACTTGTTTTTAGAAATGAATATTGAATATTTGCATCATCTAATGACCTCATTTCTTGGGAATACATCCCTAGGCCATAAATGCCACAAATATCAGGATTTATGCCTCCCATGCCTCATCAATTCCTTCCATGATGCCCTCCATACCTCTTAATTTCTCCTGTATCCCAAATATTGATGAGCCTATTTATTGATTTTAATTTCATAATAAGATTAATCCTTAGCCACACATCTCAATCCTGAGATGGATGGTTCAAGTTGATTCTAGACATTTGCAAAAATTTATAAATAGGAGGCCTTACCACATCATTTCTAAGCTATTTTGGTGAAAAATTATAATGCTCAAATATCTTCAAGAAGCCATTGCTACTAGTGTTACCATGACAAATTGATTCAAATCAAAGCCAAGTCATAAGCCAAAGGTGCCACGGAGAAGAGGAGATAGCCAAGCGTCCTTTGATGAAGACTTCATGAGCACAAGCCAAGCAAGCCAATACTACAAAGGTATTTTGAGTATCCAAGAAAGGTGAAGGAATTATTGTGTTTTTATTCCTTGATTTTTAGTTGTGTTTGTCATTTCCTTTTGTTAACTAAGCTCTCCCTAGTGTCTAGGCCTAGAGATGTTATGTTATTAGTGTGTTTACTTCATTTTATTTATCATTTTGGAACTAACACCATATTAACCATCCTCTCTTGAGTCAAATTCCTAGAGCACATAATGGCATGCCCAGTAGGACTAGATGCATCTCACACCTGAAGAATATCATTTTGTAACTCTAAAATATTTATTTGGACCCTTAAAACTTATGCAAATTGATTTTCTAACTTTATTTTGCCATTTTTTGTTTATCATAGTTTTACATAGTAATCAACATCAGTAAGTAAGACCGACATTGATTACATATCTTAACCATCGTTGGTTAGCAAAATTGACATTGATTAGATCTTGGTAAGCCAAAGTAACTGATGTTGGTGGTAATAACTAACGTTGATCATTGTGTTTTTCCAAAAACACAAACTCGTGAGCTATTTTTCCAAAGTTTATTATTTTAAACTCAAAAGAGCTTAAAAGCTCAAGGACATGCTAATATTTTTGCTACAGGACCAAGCTTGATATTTGTTTAAATCACCTTTGCATGCTTAAAAATCAATTAGGAACCTTGTTTTGGTGTTTAACAAAGAATTTAGATGTTTTTGGTGAATGTTTTCAAAGTTTGAAACTAAGACCAAGGGGTCAAATGAACACCACTAAATGTTTCATTTTGGGTTTAAAATTGAACACACTTGTCAATTCTTGTTTGCAATAGTTTTTTAATCAAATTTTATTTGGAAAAAAGAGGAATGTTCCATGTATGCTCTTCTATTTGTCCCCTATAGGGAACCCTTGGAATCAAAAGTGCCATTCCTATTACAAATAACGTAGTCCAAAGCTTAGAAAGAAAGTCATCTAAAACACTCCCCAAAAATTCATCAAAGTTTGGGTGACCTTGAAAATGAGCCTAAAGTCTTTCTACTTTCATGCTTTCTTTATTTTTATACATCTTGGCTTATGACAGGGACTTCCTCACCTCCCACAAGTTCTTTAGGGAATATTTGACCTGGGGTTTCATCTCCTAGCATTGACCTCATTTGGATCCTTTATAATTGTACACAGGATGTAGTGGCACTTTGGACATTGCACTACACTGAGTGAATAGAAGGATGTAGTGGTTGAAAAAAGGACTAGACTTTTTTTTCAACAAGCCAAGTGATACAGACCTAAAATCCATGCTTTTATTTTGCATTATTTGACATGAAAGTCAATGTGTAATTGATTCCCTAGATCATGAAAAAGCTTTTTAGATATTAGACAAATCCCCACTTGCCATAAAAGTATTATTGGTGCAAGGTGCACCTCAAGGTCCATGTCCCAGTACTATCATTTGAGAGAAGGGGGGTGTAAAAACCCTACTATATAATGTTCATTTACTTTTGGATGAACACTTAAAATCCTCTTAAAATGAATTATATTGATGGATTCCAATAATACCAAGCAACCTTGTCAATTTAGGATCTAAGGGTGATTAATTAGTTGGTCTTATCCTAGATTAAAGTCTTGCTTGAAGTCAAAACTTGGTGTAAAACAAATAATCCAAACCAAACACATAGTCCAAATTTTCCTTTAAACAAATAGGTGTTATGTTTCCCATGTGTGATCATCAATTTGCCTTGTTCAAAATTCATCAAAAGCTTAAGATTCATATCATCCACTTTGGCATAGTTATGCTACCTAATTGAGTCTAGACATTTACCAAAGTTTTTTAAGTCCTTCACTTATAATTTAAATTCATAATTGCACCTTTAAAAGTTCATAGAATTGATGTGTTAAGTGGGTTTGATATTTTCACTAAACTTGAGGGAACTTAGGTTTAATTTCCAATTTGGGTTGAAGGCCATTTAAGACTCATAATCATTATCATCACTTGATAAACTTAAGCCATTTTGTGATAAACACTTGCACTTTGAGTCTATACACCACAACATTTTGAGTCAAGACAAGTAGTGTTATGCGATCAAAATTTTGGAAAAATGTCTTTGCCTTAGAGAGTCTTTGAAACAAACTTTTTTATCAAACTGTTTGTGTAGTATAGCATCATTATGCTTCCCAAATCATTTCAAATATTGTTTCATAAACCTTCTTACATAGAATTTCAAATTTGTTCCTACATTTTTAGACCAATCCAAGTGTACTTTTATGATCCCTTGTCTAAAACACAGTTATACCATTCACTTTTGTCTAGTTTATTTGTTAAACGAACCAAGTTTTATACCATTATTTATGAGAAAATAAAGTATTTCTAAAGTTCCTTTTGTTTCATAAATCATACTTAGTTGATCAAGTTCATGTCCAAGAATCAAATGATTAGTGTTTGTTAGAAGTGTTTCAAATCCATTAGATTAAAACTTTCATCTATTTTCAAAGTCTATATTTTGACGTCATTTGGCCAAGAGTCCTATCATATGCCTTGTTTGAGCCTAGCTTTTGACATCACGTTTAGCCAAAAGACCTAGCAATTTTTAAATTTCTAGAGTAGATTAATTTGAAAAACTTTAACCTTAGAGTTTGGCATTTTAATTTACAGTCCATTTACTTGCTTATCTTTATATGAATAATGAAATGTTAGATACTTTATGCTAGCTTGTTTCCTTATAAATCTTTACATAAACCTTTTCATCCTTTTGACAAATCTAGACCAAGTTAAAGTGTCATCTATTTTAAATTCTATCCTTTTTAGAGTTTATAGAATTCTTTGACTTTTTATCACAAAGCATTGACTATGGATCCCAACATGTATTCCTACACTCGTAGTGGACGCATGTACAACCCAAGGATTAGTAATATAGCTACGTAGGAATAAATGGTGCAAGACCCCTATGTGGATAATATCACTTCTGAGATGGATTCTCATCCCTCATATAATACTTAATTAGGGTCACAAAGCCAAGATTCATTAGTTAACTATCTGGTTAATACACCACCTTATTCAAAATAGGACCAAGAACAAACCACACAATACCTAGCTACAATCCCTACAGTGGATGATTCAATTCTTTGACAGTCATATTCTACTAATATGACTTCTACGTATGATCTATTTTTGTTGGAGTGGCATTTGTTAGAGAACAAGGATGAGATTTTGGTTAGAGCCATACAGGTAGGGACCAATTTTCTAACAAACTTCCCCCATGAAAATTTATGAAGTCTAATAAGAGTGCCCCATAATATCATTTATGATCAATAGGCTTCTTCTAGTAATCCTATGGCTCTAGTCCAAACAATGTATCAAGACCCTAATATATCTAATCGAGGCAAAAACATCATGGAAGATCACTTTAATAAAATGTAGACAGCATATCAAACCTACCTAAATTTAGCACATGATTTCAACTAGATGAACATGGTGAGTAAGCCTCTTATTGACCTAGTTCCTTCAACAACAGTGTTGATAGAGCTAACTGGATAAGAGGATTCAATTTTTGACCCATTCATACAAACTAATTTGATAGATAACTTGATGTATATGCCCATTTTTAAAGAATTGTCTTCAGCCTCTACACTGAATAGTGAGCCAAATGTAGTGGATAATGTGCAAATAGCATCTAATCCTGATCAAAGTGGTACTAACGCGCAAAATAACTAGCCAACATGTGCCTATAGTTAATCCCATGAGTAGATCATCATACCAGGGAATAGGATTTTCTACACCCCAACCTCAACTGGTTGCTTTCTTAAGTGTACAACCAATGGGATTAGGTAATCAAACAATGTCTAATGTCATGCCTCAATGATAGAATGTAATTAATCCTACTCCTCCTCAACAAGTAACAAGTAGTATTCCACAACAACAAACACAATCTAGTGTATCAATGCAATAGAGAACAAATATATTACCACCTCAATTAGGGGAAACTAATGTTCTACCTCACCAGGTAATGATAAACATACCTCTTCAATCATAGACTAATATGACAAAACCAAGCAATGACTATTCAATAGTGTGCAAATATTGGTCAGCGATAGATGTCAAATCTACAACCTATTTTCACTTCTTCATAGAGATTCATACAATAAGGAGGTCCTCATGTTTCTCATGTACCTATTATATAATCATTGGTTCAAAATGTGCCATAAATATAGAGATAGGGTCTTGGTCCATAAGTTCCCACTCCATAGCAAGGTTTGATTAGTTGGCAGATGTCCCTTTTCAACCATACCAGGCATAGTATAGTTATATCCCTCCATCCCAACCACAAAATCCTCCAAGTCAAACCTTTAATGCTAACCCAAACCAGAATATTGCACAACCAAATGTGCAATTTCAAGTACATCCTAATCCATGTATGCATATTTTTGGTCCATTCCCCAACCAAACCAATATACCCCAATAGGTATCTCCATCATACCCTAGTCAAAGTGTCCCACTTGTGACCTCCCAGCCATTTACCCAAACCAATATTCTCCCTCAAACCAATATTCCTTCTAGTTTCCTATCCCAAAAATTGTAACATATGAAGGATGCAATTGCTAATATTTAGGCTAGGTAATAGATTATTTGTAGATACCATTTCCTCCAAGATACGAACCACCCAAATTTGATAAATACAAAGGGAAAGGTGACCCTAAGGCTATTTTGACCAAATTCTTTGTTGCATGTCAACTAGTGGCAAATAGTGACATATACCTTTTATTGTTATTTCCAAGGAGCTTGGTTGCATAATCTTTGGAGTGATTTTTAAAGTTGCCCAAGAATTTAGTAGTAAATTTTGATGATATTTATGATAAGTTTGTGTAGCACTTTTCCTATAATCTCAAGTATGAGATTTCATTAGTGGACTTAACACAAGCAAAGCAAAAAGATAGGGAGAGTTTTGAAAGTTATTTACAATGATGGAGAGCCCTTGCAAGTTGTTTCACCCATAGTTTACCAGATAAATAATTAGATGTTGTGTTTACTAAAATTTTCATAGTGAGATAGCTTACCATCTGGAACTATAATAAGCACATACATTCAAAGAGATCATTGATAAAGGTTTATTGATCGAACAAGCGCTCATCAATAAAGGATTCATCAACCTTAATTCAACTAATCAAAATCAAGGTGATAATCAAAGAAATGGCCAAAATCAACATCCTCTTCAAGTGTAAGCATTGTAACCAGCAAAGAAAGATCGAGGCAATTCAACCATAATAGGAATGTTGTAGGAAATAGAGTAACCAAATCTCATTATGTACAAACTATGAAAACATCATCTATGCCACATTTTTAGCTTACTCCTACCCAATAACCTCTCTAACTAATGCCACAAGCATAACAACCAAAACTTGCACAACAAATATAACAGCCTTTACCATTGCAAACCCCTCCTCCTAAGAAAATCTTGCCTACACATCGTGTCTTTAGTGACCTTGGAGAACCTATTAAATCTATATTTTATAAGTTTAATACCACTAATCTGATTAGTTGGCCTATACCAAAGCATTATCCTCAAGGCATTCCTTATCCTGATTGGTATCATGAAAACAAATTTTGTGACTATCATCGGGTCAATGGGCATAATCTATGAAGATGTGTCTAAATCAAGCATTTAAGTGAAAATATGTTGGAGAATGGGGAGATAAAATTGGATAATTGTGATTCCACTTCCAATAAAACTCTTGGAATTTATCGAAACCCCTTTCTCTAACATAACAATTAGCAACAGCAACAACAATAATGGCTAGTGCAGCAACAAATCAACAGTATCAAAATCAAAGGCCGAACCAACAAAATTAGTAGTAGACCTCCCATTGATAGAATAATGGGAAAAATTAAGGTTAGAATGGAAACAACCAACAAACCTACCATGCATTTTCACATGACTACAACAAGGTTGTAGGTGATATTATAGGGGGTAGCATTAATACCATCTCCATCAATCCTAGACCAAGTACTAATCAGCCTAGACTATTGTTAGACAATACCATTCAACAAAATTACATGGATAATCCTTCTTTGACTTGGGAGTGCATATAGGCAAACTAGGACTCCCCCTTTTGGACCTTATATCAATAACTCATTCTTGCCATGTGACAACATGCGAGTGCACCGACAATTGAGACTTGTCATATCTAGTCCCACACCATTCTCAACATTTGTTCGTAATAATGGTCCAATATTTAATTATGATTTTGTAATCACAACTTAGAGGTTGAAGATTACTATCTAAGGACCACAACCATCTACCACTTTTCCTATCATCCAACCAACCGTTTAGCCTTAGAATAAACCATTCACCACTAACCAAGACAAGAAATTTGATATTATGGAACAATTGCAGAATATACTAGCACAAATTTCTATTTTAGATTTGTTGTGAATGTCAATAACCCACAAGAACATCTTGAATAATTTTTTGACTTAATCCACTATTTCTAGAGACATATCCCTTGACAAATTTCAAGCTTTGGTTGGATACCTAGCTCTGGCCCAACAAGTCACATTCAATCAAAGTGATATGTCTTCCCTTGGCCTGCTCCATAATAATCCATTATACATAGAAGTTTATATAAGATGGTATAAAGTGAAACATGTCCTTATAGATAATGGATCTGGCCTCAACATAGTGTCTCTAAATCTCATCAAGCTTCTTGGGTACATAATGGTAGATCTTCAGCTAAAACTAATAACCATCAAAGCTTATGATAATCAAGAAAGAGAATCAAAAGGTACCATCAGTTTGCTAGTTATCATTGGGCCTTTAACCCATGATACACTTTTCCATGTGCTTGATCTTGAGTTATCATACAATATGCTTCTAGGTAGGCTTGGTTATATGAGATTCATGTACTCCTATCAACATTACACCAATGTATCAAGTTTTCCTACTTAGGGATGGAAGTGAATATTCCAAGAAATTTCAAATCTATAATTATCAGTACAACATGAATATAAGTTCCAAGTAGGATAAAGGAAAGGCTATACTTATTGATACTTTACTAGATAATTGCATAGATCCTCATACCTGAGATTCCCTTTCCCACATGTCACCTCCTAAAGCTTTCAATTATTTCACTATTTCAGATAATGGACCAGGAGAGTATGTGACCCATGATACATTTCATATTGACAATCTTCCTTAGAATCCAAAAACCTTTGGTTAACTTAAAGTCACCCCACATATGCATTGACAACAAAAGAATAAAGATAAAGGACTTGTCACATTTGTACCAACATCTGGCTTAGAACCTGACCCTCTTGAAGGGGATGAATCATGGTTATACAATGACAACCAAGCTAATTATTATAAAAGTACAAAGTACCATATTCCTTCCTAATAAGATCATGGAGTGTCACAAATATAAAGGAAGAGGCATTAGACTGAATCAGCAAGGAACCATTAAGCCAATTTCCATGACTAAATATGAAAGACCTTATGGCCTTAGATTTAAATGACCTAGGGGTGACCCCACATAGCTTATTCAAACTCCATCACCAACAACTAGTGATGATGATGCTAATAGTGAAGCAGAGTCCGATCATAGCCTCACCTTTGATGACCTAGTTAAAACCAACCTGTTTGATAATAATGCCATTTGTACCCTTACCCTAGACATTCATTACAACCCATTTCCATTATTATATTATCCCCAATTGATAGATTGGTACCAAAAAGAATCTAGTCTGCCAATTAATGAGTTCCAAAATGATGAGGTATTCTATGATTTCTTAGGCCTCAGAGACAACGTTCCATTGGGATATCATAAATCAAGATTCTCAATCACATTGGATCCTGCAACCTACTTTGGAGAGTGAGTGAACACCCTTAGCCAAAAAAAAATAAGTAAAGCATTGAGGTCCCAAAGTAAAAACTTCTTTGAGGCACTTTTTGACTAGGGAAAAAGTAAAGATAAAGGCTAGTCTAGTGGTGAAAACCTATCTCAGGTGTTATTAGATGGGGGTGTTCTTTCTTATTTGAATTTAGACCAGGAGACCAGCAATGATGAACTTGCCGATGGATCTGAGTTTAGATTCAAGCAACAACAAGTATTTGATCAAAAAAATTGAGAATTTTTGACTATTTTTGTCACATGGCCATATCTCCCATTAGGTGACTCAGATTCATCATGCCTAGGAGAAGTTGAAGAGAAAGTCCTAATGGAGGACCCTGACATAATTAAATAGTTCAAGTTGTTACTTACTATCCTAGAAGATGGTTCGACCCTTCGATTCAAAGATACAATAGAGGTAAATATCATTTTTCCATCAGACCTAAAATGGATAAAATTAGGTGCATCCCTTACTAAGGAGGAATAGATGTCTTTATAGCTCTATTGAGAAAATTTGTAGATATCTTTGCATGGGTCTATTCTAACATGTCAGATTTAGACCTTTCCTTGGTCCTATACCACCTTATGGTTAATCTTGATGTCAAACTGATAAAACAAAATCTACGTAAGTTGCATCTTTGCATTATTGTATTGATTAAGAAAGAGTTGGAAAAACTCTTAGAAGCAGGATGTAACCGATCCATTGATTATTTAGAATGGATCTCTAATGTGGTACCTATTAGTAAAAATCTTGAAGGGATCAAAATTTGTACTGATTTTTGAGACATCAACAAAGCTTGTCCTAAAGATGATTTTCCCTTACCTAATATCAAAATGATCATCAAATCCATGGCTGGTTATGAAATGATTTCACTCATGGATGACTTTTCAAGAAATAACTAGCTCAAAATAGCACCAGAAGATAAACATGAAAGAGTGTTCACCAATCCATGTGGAACATTTTGTTATCAAGTGATGCCATTTGGCCTCAAGAATGCTGGAGATACATATCAAAGGGCCATGACTATCATATTCCATGATATTATGCATGATATTTTTGAGGACTATACCGATGACATATTAAGAAAATCCAAAACTAGGGTTGACCATCCAGCAGTGATGCATAAGATATTTGAAAGATTACAAGAGTAAAAAGTCAAACTCAATCTAAATAAATATGTGTTTGGTGTAACTTTATTCAAATTACTTGGCTTCATTATGTCTCATAGAGGTATTGAATTCGATCCAGCCAATGTCCATGCTATAACTGAGATATTGCCACCAACCAATTTAAAGTAACTTCATAGTTTACAGGGTAAGATCCAGTCAATATGATGCTTCATCTCTCAATTAGAAAATAAGTTCCATCTATTTACACACATTTTAAAGAAAGGAGTTGTATTTCACTATGATGATCACTACCAAATAGCTTTTCAACAACTCAAAGACTATCTTATTAATCAACCTATTTTATTACCTCCTATGCCAAGAAAGCCATTCTTGTTATACCTATCAGCTATCGATCATGCTTTGGGGGCACTCTTGGATCAACATGATGATAATGGAAAGGAGCATGTTGTATACTACCTAAGTTGTACCTTAATTACATATGAACATAACTATGCACCTATTGAAAAAGCTTGTCTCACCATGGTCTTTACAGCTCAAAAACTACACCATTACATGTTGAATAATAAGACCATTGTCATTTCAAAAGTAGATCCATTCAAGTATCTACTATCTAGAATAGCTTTGAAAGGTAGAATGGCTAAATGGATCATGCTTCTCAGTGAGTTTGACATGGATTATGTCAATTAGAAGGCAATCAAAGGACAAGTTCTTATAGATCAACTTGTTGAAGCATCTCTCATGAACACACAACCACTCACGTTTCAATTTCATGATGAATCCATAATGACCGTCATTAACACACCCTTGAGGAGAAACCTTGGAAGCTATATTTTGATGGTTCATTTCCTACACATGGATCAAGGGTAGGCCTATCATTTATTACACCATAGGGGATCTAATTCCTAAATCATTCAAAATCAGCTTTCCTTATAAAAATAATATGGTTGAGTATGAAGCAATTATTGTAGGACTTCGATAAGTAGTGCATTGGAATATATCTCATCTTCAAGTGTATGGTGATTCTAGGTTAAACATTAATTAGGTTACAAATCATTTCTAGACCAAAGATGACAAGCTTGTTCCATATAAAGCCATGGTCAACACTCTTAAACACCAAATTGCCAACATTCATTTTGAGCATATACCAAGAGATAGTAACAAAAATGTAGATGCCATGGCTACTATTGGCTCTCTAGTTTGACAAATAGATAAAGCTAGAGAGTATCAGTTCCTCATCAAAAAAAATTTAGCACTAGCTTATGAACCTTCAACCATTTCCATGATTTGTGATATTGTTGGTCTTAATTCTATCTGGTACTCAGACCTTTAAAACTACCTTCATGACCAAGTTATACCACTTAACCTCTCTCAAAAATAAACCAAAGCCTTCATTCACCATTCTGTTCATTATACTCTACTTGGATCCACCGTTTACCATCATAGTTTTGATGGAATTCTGCTTCATTGTTTAAATTTGGTAGAGTCTATGATAGCGTTAAGATAAGTTCATGGAGTATGTGGAGCCCATTCTATCAAGGTAGTCCTATCCAACAATATATTGTGTACTAGTTATTATTGGCCCATAATGGATGCAGATGCAACTGCATATGTAAAAAAGTATGACAAATGTCAATGACATGCTAATCTGATTCATGCCTTAGCAAAAAATTTAGAACTAATGTTAACACTATGGCCATTTTCTACATGAGAACTTGACCCTCATTGGGAAGATTAACCCCAATTCATCAAATGACCATAAACATATCCTTACCACCACTGAATATTTCACTAAGTGGGTTGAAGCTATACCCCTCACTTACGTGACTAGAAAGCAAATTTCTAAATTCTTCTTGAATCATCTCATATATCACTACGGTATCCATTCTGACATTATATTTGATAATGGAGGATCATTAAATAATAAGGATGTAGACCAACTATGTACTAAATATAACATCACACAACATTTTTCTATAGTATATTACCCTCAAGGTAATGGCCAAGCTAAGACATCCAAGAAAACCATCGTCAATATCCTCAAATAGATTTTCAATGATGTCGATCATGATTGTCACCTCTATATATTCCCTACCATTTGGGCATATCATACCCCCACAGGAGCCACTCCATACTCACTTATTTATGGTACTAAATCCATCCTTCCCATCGAGGTCGAATTGCCTTCACTACCCATCTCTTTCAAGCATGTCTTGGATGATCATGACTATCGAGTAGCTCACTTGTAAGAGTTAGACATAC
This sequence comes from Torreya grandis, assembly GCA_037957365.1. Taxonomy (NCBI): domain Eukaryota; kingdom Viridiplantae; phylum Streptophyta; class Pinopsida; order Cupressales; family Taxaceae; genus Torreya; species Torreya grandis. Next base: position 242,136 of record JARHVA010002453.1, read on the forward strand.
TAAATGAGAACATATATCCAAACTCAATAATCTTCAAGCATATTAGAACTAAGTCAAAGGCCTCTATAATTAATGTGTTAAGTATAGAGCATTTAAACTTGGTGATCTTGTCCTTAAAGAAAACTAAAATAATACCATGGCTGAGAAGAAACATAAAGGTAAATTCAAACCAAACCAGATAAGGCCTTTCATCATCACTATATATTATGGATCAGGAGCATATAGGCTTGCCACATTGGCTGGAGAAGAACTTTTGTAGCTGATGAACATAATTCATCTCAACCAGTACTATGCTTGAGTGTTAAGGTGTATTATCTATAAGGACCATTTCAGTTATGCCATTTTATCACTATTCTTCTTTGTACAAATACCATCATTATCCATCCTTTTCATCGTATCCACTTTCCACTTCTGACCTATCAACCCAGTGTGTTCTAAATCTTAGCCCATTTGACCTTGGTTTTTCCCATTCATTACGCATTTTTAGCATCAAGGTATCTAATCAATTTTATCAATTAGATTAAGTACTTTAGATAGAGATCATACTTTGGGATAGTGTGATAGAATTTTTAACAATTGCATCCTTCATTTTTTATTCTTTCTTACCACCGGTCTTGTTACTAATCATAACTGCCTTTGGATAAATTAGTACCTTTGATATATGTCATTGTGTCCTAGTTATAACCACCTATGGGCAAACTAGGGGCAACATTAAGCCTTGACGTACCAACTTGACACTTCTTATGTCGTATTATGCCTTTTTACCAAATTTTCCTATTTTTTCTAAATTTACTACTGCACTATTCAACTTCTTCCACTATAAGGGTGGAACTATAGTGACTTGAGGTCCTATTATAAGACTATGTAAGCAATGCTCAATACATGTTGAGGTCAGTTTAGTTACCCTTTTCCCCATGCTTTCACCATTTTATGAGCAACCTTAGCCATGCTCTTACCATTTTATGAGCAACCTTAGTTTAAACGCTCTCACCATTTTGTGAACTTGAACCATTTAGTGTCTCTTCATTCTTGATCGAGTTGAGATACTTCAAACAATTCCAAAAATATTTGAAAAATCATTAGAAAAAAACAAAAGCATTGACCACTTCTTTGCTTTAAGGATTTTTGAAACCCTTACCAATAAATCACTTGTCACTTAGTTTCCCCATCCTTTTTGGCCTTTTCTCTCAGGCACTTGCCATTTTGCAAGACCATTCCTATTCTTCTATCACATCCATTCTATTTGTTTTCCTCAATTATCATATTCTTCCCATTCCCTAGGAGAACTACATTTGGCCTAAAAATTTTTATTGGATATTACATCAATAAAATTGTGTAAGCAGCATCCACTTACCTAGTGCATATGGAGACAGCTCATCCACCCCCTTCCTTTTCTTTTATTCCCCCATTTTGTTCATTTGTTAAGTTGTCACCTATTTTCTAGGGGCAATGTTTGTAGGGTTTCTATTGTATTATTTATTTGTTTATTTCTACTTATTTTTATTTGTCTATTTGTTTGTTTCCTTTCAGTACTATTGCCTTGATTCATTTTATGTGTGTTCATTAGGTGATTCCTTTCCCACACTTACACTTGAATCCATCCATATTCATATGTTTACATTATCATCATGGTTTCTATCATTGGTGCATGATTTTATATTGAGAATTGGATTGTGGGAGTCAATCCTCATGCATATTTAGGCTAAGTCCTCATTATGTTATACCATGATGCCTATCGACACATGCTATAACAAACCTAAGCTTCAAGAAGTTTATTGATTAATGGACGCATATCTTTGCACTAACATCCTGATTCACTCCTAATCATATCCCACATAAAGTAATTAACCATGAAATAATTTTAACCTTTATTAGTTCAAATGAGCATCTCCCTACCAATAGGTTGTTCCAATTCATCATTACCCTCTATGTTAAGTTATCATCCTTCTTAGCCATTTTTATCATGTTGGCCATAATCGTGGTCCAATGATTATAACTGCCTATGGGTAAATCATTGCACACCATCCCACCGGCATTTCTCTATGATTATAACCGCCTTTTGGCAAATCATTATGTTGTCAACATTTTAAATTTTATGCCTATATGGGGGCATGTTATTATCTTATTTTTCTATCCTAACTGAGGTAGTTCCATCTTCTCAATGATTATAACTATCTTTGGGAAAATCATTGTGTTATCATACCATCTTGCCACTATCAAGGTATAATGTTTATAACCACCTTTGGGAAAACTAGTGTACACCATCCTACTTGTATTCTCAATGATTTTGACTACTTTTTAACTATAACTATGTTTTCACCCCATCATCTTTCCTTTTTTTGGTCCCCTTATTTCACTTCTTTCTTTTAGAGGGATTGTTTATTAACCTACTTATGCCAACCATTCCCTTAAGGGGGCATCATACAGTTAGTTTATCATCATTGCAGTTGTAGGCATACAGGACTTCTTCATTATTTTAGAAGATGTTAATATGATTATAGCTTGTAATGCCTTCCCAAATAGGGGTAAATTATAGACACCTAAATCTGGTCACCGATAACCTCCAATTAGGATTTTGGCCAATTTCTACCAAAAATGCATGGCCTAAAAACACTAAAATGTATTAAATGATGTGAAATAACATATTCAAATGTTGATTTTTTCCAGGGTATCCCTAAATGGGGTAATGCAATTTATGGGCCAGCTAGCTTTGATCAGCTTATTTAGAGTCAAAATGCCAATTTTACACTTGAGTGCTCTAGATTGCTCTTTTGTATCAAATATTTTACACAAGACATATGCCTTTGTTATTTATTATTGGTAACATCTTAAATGGGAATACAATTTCAATGCATCTGACATCAACTTCTTATTTCAATCTAGTTGAATTTTGGACCAATAATAAGACTTTCTGATCAATTTGAGTAATTTGTGCACAAAGTGCTTAATCATGATTAAGAGATAATTAACCCAAATAAAGGCCTAATTAATAATTATATGGAAACTTGTTGAATAATTGTTTTTATAAATTAATATTGAATATCTACATCATCAAGTGACCTCATTTCTTGAGAAGACATCCCTAGGCCATAAATGCCATAAATATCAGGATTCATACCTCTCATGCCTCATCAATGTCTTCCATGATGCCCTCCATGCCTCTTAATTTCTCTTCTATCCCAAATATTGATGAGCCTATTTATCAATTTTAATTTTATAATTAGATTAATCCTCAGCCACACATCTCAATCCTGAGATGGATGGTTCAGGTTGATTCTAGACATTTGCAAAAATCTATATATAGGAGGCCTTACCACATCATTTCTAAGCTATTTTGGTGTAAAGTTATAATTCACAAATATCTTCAAGAAACCATTGCTACTAGTGTTACCATGCCAAATTTATTCCAATCTAAGCCAAAGGTGCCAAGGAGAAGAGGAGATAGCCAAGCCTCATTTGATGAAGACTTTATGAGCACAAGCTGAGCAAGCCACTACTACAAAGGTATTTGGAGCATCTAAGGAAGGTGAATGAATTCTTGTGTTTTTGTTCCTTTCTTTTTAGTTGTGTTTTTCATTTTCTTTTGTTAACTAATCTCTCCCTAGTGTTTAGGCCTTTAGGCCTAGAGATGTTATGTTATTAGTGTGTTTACTTCATTTTGTTTGTCATTTTGGAACTAACACCATACTAACCATCTTCTCTTGAGTCAAATTCTTAGAGCACATAATGGCATGCCCAGTGGGACTAGATGCATCTCACACCTGGAGAAGATCATTTTGAAAATTTAAAATATTTATTTGGACCCTTAAAACTCATGTAAATTGATTTTTTAACTTTGTTTTTCCATTTTTTGTTTGCCATAGTTTTACATAGTAATAAATGTCAATAAGTAAGACCAACATCAGTTACATATCTTAACCAACATTGGTTATAAAAATTGACATCGATTAGATAAGCTAAAGTAACTTATGTTGGTGGTAACAACTGATGTTGGTCACTATGTTTTTCTAAAAACATAGACCTAAGAGCTATTTTTCCAAAGCTTATTGTTTCAAACTCAAAAGAGCTTCAAAGCTAAAGGACATGCTAACATTTTTACTACAGAACCAAGCTTGATATTTGTTCAAAACATGTTTAAATCACCTTTTCATGCTTAAAAATTAATTAGGAACCTTGTTTTGGTGTTTAACAAAGAATTTAGATGTTTTTGGTGAATGTTTTCAAATTTGTAACTAAGACCAAGGGGTCAAATGAACACCACCAAATATTTAATTTTGGGTTTAAAATTGAACACACTTTGATCGATGTGATTTATGGGTGAGTGACATCATCCAAAAATGCCTCTATTCTAAAATTAATGGTGTCACTCCTTACTATATTAAATTTTATGGTTTATAGGATGTCATTGTGCAAGTGGAAAAGGTGGGTAGACCTAGAGGTGTGCTTTTGTAAGTGGCAGATCTCGATAGCTATTTTTACAAGTGCTAGAACCCAAGGGTTATTTTTATAAGCATCAAAATATGTGGGTTGTGTAGACAAGTATTAGAACCCAATAAGTGCAAGATAAAACGTCAAACCCTAATAAGTGTTTGAGTAGGCATCAAAACCTTATGGTTGTTTGAGTAAGCCTCAGAGCCTAATACATGCAAATGCAAGGATTGCAGCCTGATAAGTTTAAATAAAATGTTCAGAGCCCTAAAATTGTTTTTATAATGGTTATAATCAAACAAATGTTTTGAGAAGGGTCAAAACCTGATAGGCATGCACATAGTGACTCAAATTTTCAACAAGGGTAAAATGTTCGACAGGGATTTTTTTGATGAGAAAAGTCCTATAATTGCCAAAATTTCCTATGAGGGGTCAAAATATTGAAAAACTAGAAAACCTCCAAAAATGTGGATTCTAATCATCTTCTCCAAAATTTGAAAGACCAAATTATTTTCTTGACAAACCTAGAAATGCTTTTTCCTCAAAGTCACCAAAAAGTATAGTATTTTTGTAGATCAAAAAATAGCCTTGAAACCCTCCAAAAATGGTCAAAACTAGATCATGTTTATAATCATTCCTAGTGTTTTTCCACATTTTGAATTCAATGGCTTTGTCTATTTTTTACTTAGAGACTCTTGGTATGCAGATGTGCATGGATTTACTAGAAACCCCACCAAACCCTAGAAAATCAAAATCAATGAAAATTTTGAAAAAGTAGGAATGAAATATCTCACAACATAATCAATGGATTAATCTTCCACATATATTTTATTCCATGTCAAAGTAGGTCACAATAAAGGATCTACTAACAAGAATCGAATGTACAAGATTGAATCTATATGGAGTAGTGAAATTTGAAGAACAACTCATAAGAGGAAGAAGCTTGTCTTCACAATAAAAAGTTGCATTAACATTCTTTATCCAAAAATTATATAATAATGTACATTATATAGTGAGGAATTTAGTCACCCAAAAATATAATTAACTTCCCTCACAATTAGAAAGTAACTTAAAGTGCATTTCCCCTAGTTACCTATTATTAACCTAAACAAGATAATTAGACCATGTATGTAAAACCACAAGTGGGAAAACCCTACACCAACACTCATCTGATATTTTTTCAATGGTAATTTTAATTATGTTCATCAAAATTTTAAAATATCATAATTGGGTTAAGTATTCAATGTGAATTTTTTGTCATTGCCTTTCTTTAGCCACATAACAAAGTTTGAGATTTTTAACAAGAGCCTTTAATTATATGTAAGTCCTTAATTGGCTTATTCACAATCATCAAATTAGGTTTACTACAAGTTATTATGCACTCTGTTAGTCTAATATTAAATTTTACTCAACTCAAGGTGATTTCGATTATAATTATGAGTTGAACAGTACTCAGTCTATGAGCTCTTTTATAGATACATTAAATTGTGTATGTTTGAGTTGAAATTATAAGTTATAATAAGAAATTATCTAAAATTATTTCTCATTTATTCATCAACCTCATACTTTCCTAAGTCGGTTACAATAGCAATGCCTCCAGTTGGGTTGTGGAAATTATTAATAATCTTAAACATGCATTTTAGTTATGAATCTAATGGAATAACCTTGGGAAATATAATCATTCACTTGATACAATAGATTATTTTGACAATATTGTTTTATGTCTTTGAGGTCTAAATCCATTTTGTCTCATCAAGGCTTAAACCTTAAAAAAATTGTTGGTAAAATGAGAAACTTTGGGCATAAGATGTTAACCCCTTTTTCTATTGATTGGCATGGAAAACATGAGTTTATTAATACATGATTATTTACTAGTGTTGTAAGGAATTCATTTTCTATGAAATTTCATATGAATTATGCCATGTATACAAAAAATTATGGATCCCAAATTAATATATGTGTAGCTTTGTATGCATGCCTATAATAAACCTAATAGAAGGCAAGAAGATATAAGTTTCATCATACTTGTGTAATGAGTAAAAGTAATACTCAGTATTATTTTATTCTCAATAATGAGAATGAAATCCATTCTTAGCCTAGTATGAAGTGATTATGTTTATTGATATAATTTGGTCGCCATCAAGCTTCCATCATGCCACTACCCTAACTGATCTAAAAATAAATATAATTAACTGTAGAGACATTGTTATTTTTACTTGTCTTATCCCATTTTCAAAAGGAGTTTGTGATTGATTCTTGCTTGTCTTATAAGACCCTTATGGTTGTATCTAATTTTAACATAGGGATGGTTTCATATCTATAGTGATGATTCTCCTCTTATTTTGGTTGGATTTTTAGAAACATTATAACCTATCAATAGATTTATCATAATAAAAGTACATTATTGATTTTTTAATTATTGTGGTATTGAGCACAGGGTTACTCTATTCTAGGGACTATGTATCACAAATAAGAACTTTATATTAATGAATATATTATTTAATTTATCTCATGTGGGAAACTAATAAAATATCCTCAAATTTTCAAAAAAATATATATATTTCAAAATTTTGAGGTTATCACATTTGGTATCAGAGTCCAGGTATCAACCCTAGGGATCTTTAGGAAAAGAAATAAAAATATTTTGGTCAGTGAACTAAGATAATATTGGTTCACTTTCAGTAGTATGTTTTATGTTACCATGAAAATTAATTTTAACCTCTCAATAGCTTAACATGATAGTGTTTTGTTCCATGACATTACGGTGCTAAGAGCCAATAATTTTCTTTAGAACTACAACATTTTAGGGAAATGTGAAATACCATTAGTATAATTTTAATGTTCACTTACAAAATTATATAATTCAACAATTTTTGTGATAAAATATTTCATTATGACATGTTTCACTTGTCTATCATTGACTTGTATACGCAGGTCAATAGGAGGAATTTGACAAAATTTCACTCTTAGAATTAAAAATGCTAGAAAACATCTATTAATACTTGTATGGGTAGGTCATCATAAGGTGATTAAATCATGATGTCCTTAGGTAATTATAAGGGAATTACTCAAGCCTAAAGGGATAATCTAGGTGAGTAATACTGACATGTTTGAAACATGTTAGTAAAGTTTGAGGGATCTCTGTTGGTGTAAGCACAAGGTAGGGTATCCAATTAAGGACAACCTTTATGCCTATGTTTCATATGTTTCACAAATCCATGGACACATATTTACACAATTCACTTAGTTTCATATTGTTTATTGCATTTATTTTTCAAAGCATTATAGTGGAACACACATTCTCATATGCATGCCACAATCATGCTTATTAAATTCATAAACATGGAGGAATTAAAAACATTACCACATCTAGTTTATATACATAATTCTTCCTTCAATTTTACATTATCATGCCTCCATAATCAATTGGAGAATAAAATTTACAATACCAACTTAAAAATAATCAATCCCAACTGAAGTGACATTAGACAAATGCCATTTTTTCATTTAAGGTGGGAATGGTATGACCCAATGTCTTCCCCATCTAGCTCTTCACATTTAATGATGTTTCAATTTTATCTCTAAGTAAAATATATTCAAAGAAGACCAAAATATCACAAATCACATTTCACTCCTTCTACCAGACCTAATTGGAGCTTTATAGGGCTATCAAAACTTATTAAAATGCACTTTCCATGATAAAGACCTAAGTAGGATTTTTTTGGTTCTCTAAAAAAAAATTAAAATGGCCCATACCTAATCAATCCATCAACCCTCAATTAGCGCTATGAATTTGGAAAACACCCCCACTATTCTTATCAGGCTTGTGACACTGATCGGCATAGTGAACACATGCCTTACCTAGTTGATCTTGTAATCCCAGTCCCAATTAAATCCATCATGTGCACTCTACCATGACCTAATAAACAATTCAAAGTTGATTATAACTACTTGAAAATGACTAATAAATATGAATACATATTCATCACTCCAAACCTTGCATACAACTGTTGCTTTGTTTGAAAATTTTACAGATCTAATTGGTATGGTAGCTCTAATTAGCATTGCATAAAATGAAAGAGTCTTCTACCATGATAATCAATGTTAAGAGAATTGATTAAAATTATAATCCTAATTAATTCTTCTATAGTTTTGATTAGATTTTTTAATTTTATTATCATTTAGATACTTCTAATGAGCAACATAGATGTAGTCAGGGATTTGATCTCTCATATAATTTCACTCAATGAATAGGCTTGACATTGACCTAATCAAGTATTAAATATTAAATACCATTAACATACCAAAATTAAATGTTTAGCGACCTAATTGGGCTTATGATCTTGAATAACCAAGTGTACTTATTTTTCAAATCTCACTGACCTAATCAATGATAAAAGTCTGATTAGCATTAACAAATACAAAAAAAAATGTTGAATACCTAATCAGTAATTCTGATTAGCAATACAAAATGTTTCATAATGTCTCAAAGACCTAATCATGGATTATGAACGTAATTAAAACTACAGAACATAGAATGATCTCACCAAGACCTAATTAGGTTTGAGAATACTAATTATCATTGTAACCTCATAAGACCAAATCAAAATTTTATCTTAACAAATTTTGAAGCAACTAAGAAAATGTTCACGCCATGTGTCAAAATCAAAATTTGATGGTGACATCATGAAAAATCCACTAAAGTATAAAATGACCTAAAATATAAATTAAGAAAATAACCTCCATCTAAACACACCAGAATGAAATGATAAAGTAAATAATGGAAAATAAACAACACTTTTTTTTGGTTGATGCAAGATTGCCTAAAACCTTATATTCTCCTTCATCATCCACCTATGAAGAAACACAATGAATCATTTTCAATCCATGATGCATAAATGGTTGTTATAAACTTTTTTTAGTTTAATAGATACTAAATGTTAGACTCTATTATAAAAAACCTTTTACTTTGAAGAGATGTTATTATATCTAGGATCCCTAAATCCAAATATGTTTATATTTCATTGGATGTTGGTCTCAAACAACTAGAATGATTTCCAAAGAAGTGTCAGATCTTGTATGTTTCATTGTGTTAAATATTTTTTCAATTACATTATCACTTTATATGGGTATAATTTATATGATGAGAAAACTAATGTTTGTGTTTAACCCTTTTTATAAATATTTAAGGGGAGAATATCCTAATCAAACAAATGGATAAGTTATTCCAAAATCAAGCCAATTAAATAATTCAAACTCATGATATTCTAATACATTGTTGAATTATGAAAGTATGCTAAATATAGAAAGTACAATGTTAAATAGTAATTTGAATGTAGAAACATAAAGAATTAATAATTATTATTATCTTATTTACTGATGTATAAGAATATCTATAAAATACAAGTGTATGATAAGACATTCTAATGTTTTAAATTGATTCATCAGATTCTAAATATTTGTTTTTTGTCTATCTGGACACTATTGATAAGATCTAGGCACTATCATCAACACTTATGTCCTATTTTAGATAATTATATCTTATAAGGAATACATATCCTTTTCTTGAATAACCAATTATTTCTATTAGTGTTTAATTTTGCCTGATAGATTTTTTTCTTAGTGATTTAACTTATTTGGGAATAATGGAGTTTTATTCCTATTTAGTTAAGGGTCTAGATTAATAAATTAGTACAGAATATAGCAATAAATACAATCATAATTTGTGTAATTGTTTATCTTTTTCACCTTTCTAAAAATAACAATAAATAGGAAGAAATATAACTTAGTTGGAAAATAGACTAAGATGACTGATACAAAGGTTGAAAATGGTTGTGAAGGACTGGGGAGGTGTTGTAAACCTAAATCTAGATTTTGTTTGGTGAAAGGACAAGAGCATCGAAAAGTGGATAATTTAGTGTTAGACACTATTGTCCATTTATGCCACTATTATCCAAACTGATCATAGAGACCTAAAAAATTTTGGGTAGTTATGTTTTTCCTATGTGAGCATGCCTTTGAAAAATCAAGCACTGGTTATTGACAAAACTTGCTTTGTAGTTGATTTTGTCTCCAAACCCTAACCCTTCATCATGCTTGATAAAATGATATTTGAGTCACTTGAGAAAGAGGGGGGGTTAGTGTGTAAGATGTAATGAACATGCAATCCACAACCCTTATGTGGGCACACTACTTATATACCAATAATCTGAAGAGAGATCAAGCCATATGTACTTCTCCCAACTAGTGTGCTTTGTGTAATAGTGTGATGTAAATGCAAATGCCAATTTGATAGTTTTTGAGGTGGATAGGGACTATTATGAGGATTGGAGTATGTTTGTAGTTGTGTTAGGTCACTATGTGCAAAGAATAGGGAAGTTTGCCTTAGTGATTTGTTTGTATTCTTGATTTCTTTGTAGTTTTTATCACGTCCCTTATAAATGAGATTTGAGTGGGATTTTATAAGGAATAATTGGTCATGGGTTAGATGTATTAATGTTAGGATAACTTAATTAAGGATAAAGACTAGATGAAAATGATTGTTGGGGTTCAAATTGCAAATAGATAGGACCATCAAAAATGAGACACTCTGATGTTTGATGCTATAGTCCAAATGGGGAACTTTTGTCCTATAGGCTTGAGACCTATGGAAATAGGTTTGGTATGGGCAATACTACCTGGCTAAGGTGGAATTACTATTTTATAAGGTTCTATATGACTGGTAATGAGAAAAAAAGTGTTTGGAATGGTTGTAAAAGCATGCAAAAAGGACTTATGGATGGGACATTACAAGCCACACTCAAACTACCAATTTAGACATTTTATATGACTACATTTGCTTCCATTTATTTTAGTGATGTGATGTAGCAAAGTGAAATACTAGGATAAAGGAAAAATAAAAAGCGTACCTGAACTTACCTGCAAGGGTGAAGCTCATGAAGATGTGTAATTCTGAGTGTATGTAGAGAGAGCATAGTGTATAGCATAAATATAGAAGATAAAATAAGGAGTAGATTAATTCTTAATAGACACACTATGTTTAAAATAAAAACATACAAAGGTTGGGTAAAAGAGAGAGGAAGAGAAAGGAATGAATACACCTCATTGGGTACACAAACCAATAAAAACTTGTAATGTTGAGTGATGCGAAGTGATGCGAAGTGATGTTGAGTGATGATGTACCAAGATTAATATCATGAATGGAGCTGAGTGCTCAATTTCTAAAGGGTGGCTCAAGAATACAAAGGTTAGCCCTTTGTCTTCATCATCACCCACTATGTAGTGAAGCTATTTGATTATGCATGTGTTAATCGATGTCTGGACTATGTGTCTAATACCTCTGAGTAGGTGGCTCAAGAATACAAAGGTTAGCTAGTCCTTTAGCTCTATCATTGCCCATTAAGTGTGAACTATAAACTAATACCAGTATGAATGTGTGTCATATGAGATGGCGCATGAAGCCCATGAATGTTCTATAATCTGAATATGTGATGTGGATAGTTGAATGTGTATTGATAACTAAGCCAATCTTTGCTACTCCAAAAGGTAGAGATTAGGCTTGTATGAAAGCCACTCTAAAACTAAGAACTAGGATTATATGAAAGCCACTCTAAAATGATGCCAACCACCTACAGATAGAATAAGGTAGGCAACTACTGAGAATACCTGGGTAATATAATGAATTCAAAAGAAAATAAGGCAAATGTGTCATGCACATCACCCCCAATCATTGGTATATGTAACATGTAGTCTCATTTGGAAGTTGTACCAACTGCCCAAACTAAAACTAGAAGTGAGAGCCATCATGCTATGCATGATGCCCCCTATATCTAGATAATCTAAGTAAAACTATACTAAAACTACCTAATCTAAGCTAGACTATAACAAACAAAACTATAATTAACCTTACCTTTCTATCTATTTCTAAAAAAATTGGGTTTTTGATTGTTTAGATAGGAGCACCAAAAAGTGAACACTTTAGTGTCCACCACTGTAGTCCAAATGGGGTGCTCTTGTCCTTTACTATTTTTGATGCCTGTTCTATGTTCATCACTATTTTTTTGGTCTATTTTGTATGTTTTAAACTCTAATTATTATTTTGAGTGTTCTAAAAACTTATTTTTAACTGGTAAAGGGAACTAATCTCTATGACAAAACCCTTGTTTTTTTCCCCCTCATCTAACGGTAGGAATGAATACCCTACAATGACTACCCTTAGAAGAAAGCTAATCTAAAAGATGTCTCAAGATATATCATAATTTGTATTAGAGAGTTTTAGATCAACAAGGTTATGCCTAGATAGATGTGATAATGTAATAGCATGTGTAGTATACTGAATTGAAACTAGAATTTTGGTTAGTTGTCAAGGAGGGATGGAGCATGATGTCCATCATGCCATTCAAGAAGGTAAGATAATGCATGATGTGGATCATGGAATTTATAAGCAACTAAGAATCAAATAAGAAAACAACCATGAAAGGTAAGAAGCATACAAAAGAGGCCAAGGGGCCAAGAAAACAAGGGACATGGACACATGTCAATTAGACAGGGAAAGCAAACATATAATGCATGTTCAAATGCCCACATACACATACAATTACAAACAAACAAGATTGGCACAAGGGCCATAAGCACATACAAGAGTATGAGCAAAGGACATTGGAAAAACGTCCTAAAGCACACATAAGTAACAAAATAGGAACTAAGAAATGTAACCACAGCTAGCTACTCAAAGAAAGAAAATAAGGCATGTAAATGTTGGAAATACTATCACATATAACTAATCAAAGCAAGAAGTGAAAGTATGCAAAACATATATTAAAAGACTAGGTAGATGTTAAAAAATACATGAGTGTTATATACTAGTGAGTCTTGATAGAATAATCTATGTAATCTAGTAAGTAATGTACATCAACATGATAACTAGAGTATGTGGCATAGGAAAGACATAACCTAGATGGTGGAATTTTGTAGAAGATGCCCTCAGAGGGTAAATATGTTGATGTATGTCTCAAATGTATAAGTAAGATACCCCCTCAATGTGTAGGTGAAGAAATCAAGGATCTGGGTGTCATTGCACACACTTAAAGAAGATCAATTGAAGCATGATAATGTAGATAAATTGACAAACAATAGCATAGAATAACAAAATGTAAGTCTAGCATGGCAGTAGAAATGTAAAACATGGATAATGCATATAATTGAAAAAAATTGATGTTTTAAGTTATTTGAATGTTTTTTTTATTTTGACATATTATATTATTTTTGGTATTTTGAAATATTTTATATTTTTTGGTATTTTAAAATAAGCTATGTACAAGTAATCATAAGGAAACTGTGTACAAGAAATTGAAAAGAAACTATGTACAAGTAAGATGAGAAATTATGTACAAGAAAGACTGAGAAGAAATGATACAAATTGATGAGTCTCATAAGATACTTTATATCATTGTATCATGTATCAAGGAGAGGGATCATGCATGATCATGAATCATGATGGAAGGGATGAGACTATGACTATGAAAGCTATGTATGTTGTAAATGCTCTAAAATTTCTATAGTTAAAACTGACTATGGGGTCCCCTTGTAACTCTAAGAAGTGGATGCAATTATGGGGTTCTTAGGGACCCATCTAGTAGTAGAAGAAGATCTTTAAAAATGTGCTCTATGTGTAGAGGCATGAGACCTCAATGATACTACCTTGGGTGTGAATATTGTAGCTAGAAACTATCAAGAGTTTTGAAACTATCACTGATGTAGTGATCACTCTAAGAGAGGCCTCTATGGAAGTGTATGATCTCTTTGTGATGGTAAGGGAGGCCTTGATTTATTTTAAACCTTAACTAGAGGAAGAATTGTAACTAGTGAAGGAGTTGAAACTGGTGAATGCAGAGTAGGAGATGGTTCTAAAGTGGTGAGTGGTAACTCATATGAAACTCCACCAACTATAACAACCTAATGAGAATGAATGTATTTTATGCATCTATGAATTTTATAAAGTACTGCATGAAGTTTTTGGATACATGTTCAACCAATCAACATTTCAAAGAAACTTACACTAAGAATAATAGTAAATGGTGTAGCTACATGTGTTAGACCAACTTGCAGAGGAATTACAATCTCACCCAATGAATTGTGTATGTACCCACTAAATCCATTGATAACTATGTATGTCAAGGTGATATCCTAATATAAATATCCCAAAAGATGAAGTAATTTTTGATGACTTAACATTGCACTTGATCTTAACCAATCAACAATGGGAAGTTTCAAGCTGCGGGACAATGCGGCTTGAAACAACCTCCAGATTTTAGAGAAGTTGGTCTCTTCTTTGTATTGGGTTTTTGGGGAAAAGGGATAGGAGATTAAATAAAAATGAAAATGTAGGAATTGAAACCTAACTATGGCAATGCGCCTAAGTGTAATCCTAATCCTAACCTGAGCACAGTGAGACTATTATAGGACTCAATCACATTTAAGAGCAGACAAGTGCATGATCAATGTAAGACATTGAAATAACAGAAATAGAGACTCACAACAGGGAAGTCTTTCACTAAGATATAGGGAATGTCAACAAAGGCATAGTGTTCAATCTTCTTAACTGAATCTTCTAATCACATAAGAGGTGCAGAAGTCATGTATAGTTATGTAAACCTTTCGATTCAATAAAATGAGACAAAAGCAAAAAACATTCCTAATCACAACTCCAGAGAATCTACAGTATAGACTACTTCACAAATGACATAGATAACACCAACGAAGGCATGGAGCTCAAATTTCCTTAATTCATTCAGCCACATAAAGGGCACAAAAACATGCACGATATTACTTGAGACAAGAGAAAATGATATTACTGGTCAAAAAATTTAGAAAGTCTAAACTATGAAAATCCCCCCTTTCTTTGATTTTACAATTCTTCTTATATAGCCTCAGATGTCTCTTTACATTGCTCTCTTTCCTGCACAATTCTACTATGTCCTTCACCCATAAGGGACAAACAAATGGCACTTTTAATGCTTTAGATGCATCTTGGTCTTATCAAGAACTGCCCTGACTGCGGCATGGTGATCCATGTCTAGTACCTCTCTTCATGCCTGAAAATCCTCATTCAATCACCTATTTGGCCACTTAACTATCTACTCTACCTCTACCTACAGGGGACAAATAAATGGCCCTTTAATGCCTATAGGTTCCATAAATCTACCCGGTGCACTATTCTATCTACCAGGAATAACTTCCACCTAGTTTCCCTCCATCTTTGTTATAACAGATAGACGGACATGAGGACACTTAGTCAATCCATTAAAATTCTCCCTTTTTGTCTAGAAGACACCAGAGAATGACACTTGGCCACTTCTGCTTTTCTATATTTTGCTCAGGAATGCTTCTCCTTCGACACTTGTCATAATCCACTTCCTCGATACTTTATATTTTTATCAAAACAAAACTCACTACACTCCTCGCTCTAGAAACTCTTAAGAAGGAGATGGATGCACATGGAAATCTTTGCTTGTTGATGCTTGGCACTTCCATAGTCCTTTGAAATAATGTCTGGGACCTACCATAATCTTTATTCGGTAATTAGGCTCGAGGATGGTCCCTCAAAAGTTGGCACATGGTGACTTTTGCTGCTCTTGGGAAGATATGTGGCATCTTCCACTTCTTCCACTAGGGGTATGTGGTGCATTCTGCTTCTTTTAGGGATGGAGTAAGAAGGAGCTCAGAGAGTGACACTTGGTAGCATCCACTACTTTATGGAACTTAAGCAAAATAAAATGATGCCTTTCTGCGTTAAATCAAAGCATGAACCCAGGCGTCCTTCAAATGCTAACACATGGAGACTTTTGCTTTCTTCTAAAAAGGTAGTTCAAGGCCTTCTGTGACTACCACCTGGCGCTTTTTGCTCTCTCTGCTTCATTTGTTAAAAGTCTTTGTCAAAAGGTAGAATGAAAAGTGGGTGCTTCTATGAGACATGGCTACTGACATGTGGTGCATTCTTCTTAACTACTACTGGATACATGGCACATTCTGTGGTCTTCCTAAAATTCACAAAAAGGGCTTTGGAGGGTGCCAGTTGGTTAGCTCCGTGTCTCGAAAAGTGACACTTGGCAACTTCCACTCAAATTTGATACATAGGCAAAATGAGACAAAATAAACAAAGGGGGAAAAGGGGACCCATGACTGGAGGATGACACTTGGCAGCTCCCACTACACTTTGATACTTAGGCAAAAATGAACATGCCCTCTGCTCCAAAACTCTACCACTTCATCTAGGATGTGCAAGAACCAAAATTGCAGCGCTCAATAGAAAGAAATAAAAAATAACGTGGAGTAAAAATTACTCTACAGTTATTGGCAACCCCCAAGACTTTTGAGCCTGCTCAAAAATAACCCGACTCCCACTCTATCAAAATTTCAAAATTGTGGAGATTACAGCTTCAAAAGAGCAATTTGGTAGATAGACCACTCATGGTCAAATAATCCTTGCTTGCTCTGCAACTCAACGAAAGCCAGATCTAGGTTAATGAGATCCTTGTGCAAAAAGCTATGATTGATCTAAACCATAGCTTTCAATTTGAACTCCAATCGGGAAATAGGAATTAGAATAGCTTCGACCTCTGAGACTGAGGAGTCATCCCGTAAGCTCTGGAAGATTATTTGATCCCTCTATATGGTGAGCAGCAATGGTTCAATTTGGTTAACCATTAGCACCATCTTTGCATCTAAAAATGGGGAAGGGAGGCCTAGTTGCACCAGATCTTCAATATGGTGCCTCATCTCACCGATGCCTTCTTTCCTGACAAGAAGATAGCTCTTGCAATTGTTGGCCGCAGCATTGCAACTGAGCACCTCATTGACCTATTTTGCAGTGGCCATTCTGTCTGAGATTCCCACGGTTGCCAATGTTACATCCATTGTGTCATAGAGTTTCTTCAATAATGAATGGGAGTTTGTGATTCTTATAGAAACCATGGCTAGAGTGTTTTGTACTGAATTCTCCACCCTCTCACACAGTTGTTGTGTGTTGAGAAAGAAGGTGAGAAATGGCCTGAGCTAGATAATCTCTAAAGAGATTCTCTCCCACGCTAACTCATAGAGCTCCTTCACCACCTGCACTACTCTGACACCTCTCGGCCTATTGGCCAGCTCAATTGTCAATTGTGCCATCCTTTGTTACTCTATTTGGAATTGGGCTTGGAAAGCCACAACATTGTTCTTCTCCTCCAGTAGCCTTTGTTGTGATTGGGTAACCTGCAGTTGGAGTCCTTCGACTCTTCCTTGCAATGTTGCATTCTCCTGCCTTAGGGTTGTTGTTGTGTCTTTTGCAAGTGTGAGCTTTACCTTTAATGAATCGTTCTTGGCCTAGACTACTCATTGAGTCTAAAGGGAAATAGTATCTTGCAACTGTTTATTTAGACTAGCTACTTCATTGTCTCTCCTATTTATTTCTTCAACCAAACTATTATAGTTTACCTTTTCTTTGGCCAAATTGGCCTCCATCTTCTGCAATCTTCTTGATTTCTTCAAATAATCTTTTGTGACCACAGAAGTGGATTATATTAGCAGCTTGACTCTATCTTTGGGCCTAAATAGGAACATATCAATGGCCACTACATTTATCATGTAATCTTTCAGCTGCATTTGCTCACTCAGCTTAGCAACATTGGGTGACAAATGGGTCACCATTAGTTTCTAATAGATGGGGTCAAATTGTGACCGTAGGTGTGGAACAGTCGGTGCCTTATTCTCCTTAATTCTCTTCTTCTCCAACCAGGCCTCTCTTGCCTTCCTAATAGCATCAGCCTACATCTGGAAGGTGGAAGGGGATGCAATATGTCCCCTTGCAAAAGGATAACCTTGTGGCAGGCCATATTGGATAGCCATTGGCTAGGTAGGGGTGAGTTGTAGGGGCATCTTTCTGGGAATGGAGGGAGAGAAATGGGGTAATGTGAGGGCCTGAGGTGCCAATGATGGGGTGACTTGTGAGATGGGAATGGTAGTAGTGGCAGGAGGTGTCATCTGACTAGGTGGAGGTGTCATGCTGATAGGGTGAGGAATAAATTGAGAGGGAGGAGGGGGAGTAATACTTAACTGAGGGGAAGTTGCATTGCTCTACACTGGGCACTATGAAGGCTCCTCTTCCCCCTTTGAATCCAAATGGAACTACACCCTTTTTCTCTTCTTAGGTGTCTTTGCCTCTGGCTATGTTTGTTTCCCTTTTGCCTCTACTATTATTGGTGGTGCATGTGGATAACTGGGGACTTCAATCACTCCTGATGATGGGGAAGCCTGTGGTGGTGATGACACCACACTTCTTTGTTGTTCTACAATAGCTGTAGCTTGCTCTAAAGTTTGCAGCTGCTAGCTTGGTCCTGTTGTAGCTTCCTACTCTGCCCCAAGTGTCACCATTTGGCTTGTTTTTGGACTAGATGTAGGGGATGGATTTCACTCATCCCAGAGTTCTTCCCACCTTTCATCTGAATCAATGCCTCCAAAAGCATGGGTGGTCTGGGAAATTTCTTGCCTATATTTCCAATAGGCCTCAATTTTCTCTGCATCCCAACCTTTGTTTCTCAGCATCCTTCTCAAACTAGAAGTCATCCTGACTTTGGGATCATAATCCCTCTATTTGTCATAAAAGGTTTCCCATGGCCTATTTTGTGGTAGGGGCAAATCTGTCAGCTCAACATAAAGACCAAGGGCATCTTCTATAGGATTTTTCCTGGTCTCCCAAAAAGGGCGGCCTTCATGCACAATCCTAGTTCCAATTCTATTTGTCCTCACTATGAAGGCTATGTAATCAGCTGGGTCATAAACCCACTTGTCCTCAACTAACAAGAACCCGAAGAAGGCCAGCTTCCTCAGCAACATAGTTTTAGCTTCTCTGGCTTTTAGGCTTACATTGCCTGCCATCCATGGGAGATTGTACATTTTCCTCTTCTTCTTCCCAGAACCATACTCATTGTCAACTACCGACACCTGCTTGATGACTTCCAGGAATGCCAACCTAAGAGTTAAGGTCTTTGGTAGTAACACTAGTTCTCCACAAAATCCATGGACCCTTATGATCATGTCATGGGACCCAAAATAGAAGTCACATGGGATTGGGCAACTGACTAGGAGGTTTGTCACACTTAGGAATAACCTGTTTATGATAAGCTCAGGGCTAAGGCAATGGAGAACAGGGGTAATGAATAGTTCCCAAAAATCATATGGATCACTAGTCTTTGATAAAACATGTGTCCATGTAGACACAAGGATGGTTCATTGGGGGTCAAAATTTGGGTCATACAGGTTCAAACTCATAAATTAGGTGAAAAGGTCAGGGTTTTGGTGCAGTATTAAATGGAACAAAAAGGAGGAATACCTAAATACCCCTTTTGACATGAATTGGGTTAGCTGCTCCACCATTGAGATGGCGATGTGCTTAGAGAAGTCAAGTCGATACTCCTGCATCCTATCAACCATTTTTAGCCAGAAAAGGATGGCCATTTGCTCAACATATACCATCCTGTCATCCTTCATGCCAAAGATGAGAGTCATCATTGACAACGCGTCTTGGCTAGCCAGTGTGAACTGAGTTTTTGATGCTGGGAGCATGGGTACCATTATATCCCCATCAGCCATTTGTAACTTAGACCTCAAAAACCTTGTCTGAGTGTTGACATTCACCCACATCCTTTACATCTTATCAATGGTGGGGAAGGTGGCGGTACTATCATATTGCAGGGCAAGCTTGTCCCTAATAACTTTTGGGGTGATCTACAGCATGAAGGGGCCTTGTTGGATGGTGCAAGATTGTGGATGGAGTAAGTTCACACATAATTCAATCACATCAAGACATGGGTGCATAGCTGGGACAATGAACTAAGCTAGTTGTGAGGTCCATATCCTCATTTCAAATGTTTCATATTGCCTCGCCCTGGCCCTTTGCAGACACCTTTGGTGTGCCCCTTCTCTAAGGTTCTTACCACTAGCTCTTTGCAAAATTAGGTCCACGATTCCATCTGCATAGTCCCTAACCTTTGACAGGTCAGTGGTTTGGCCGACTCCCAGGGCTTTTGTTCTTGGGTAGCTTTTTGGTGGTTGTGCAGGAGCTGTAGCATATGACTTGTTGGTCAGTAATCTATCGAGATATCTAGGTGTCCCTATTCCTTGTTATGATGATGATGTTCCTACCATCTCTATATCTCTTGTATGATACCTAGTATGAGCTTTGTGCAAGATAGAAACACGCTCCCTAAAGCAAACTTTTACTAGGTGCTAATAATCGTAATGAGCAAGATATTTTTGCAATTGCAGGAATGCTTGAGAATTTAAAAACTTTAAAATTTGCTAAGGGATATTTATGGGCCTATCAAGTCCCAAATAGCATTAATTTTGGGTGACCATTAGCAAATCCTACTCAATCTTTGGGAAACAGTGAGGTGGACACATTATGCAGTGCAAGGTACCTTAGAGATCTCAAAAGATTTGGGGAAGCATTTAATGCAGAAAAATTTAAAAGAATTAAAATTTCTAAAACACTGACTCTACATTTAAAATGCTTATTTTAAAATAAAAGTGGGAAAACAATAAAAAACAAAACAATGTAGGAATGGGAAACTACCTAACTACATTAATTGAACATCCTTATTTCCCTCTGGGATCAAAAACAAACTTTCCAACGTCTTCTTTATGACAAGCCAACTTATGTTGCCATACCAGTGATTGCAATGGGTATATCCTTAATGGAATGTCCTCTACGCTGGCCACACAAATCTGCCTACACTCAAGTGAGTCTGAGTTAAACATGCTTTTGATATCCACAGGCTCTTCTTGTCCTTGAAACCTCATCGAATGTTGGTTCTTCATGTTGTCATGTGTCATCAAGAAATCGATGGCTATTGGTTCTTCACTCTATGCCTTTTGATATCCCTCGTCTTCCAGCTTATCTTCTTCAGGTTCCAGCTTTATTTCATCATCATGCTCCTTGATGGCTTCATCCTCTTGAAAGGATGAATCTGAAAGCTGGTATCCCTTTTGCATACTCAATTGAGTCTCATAGTTGTCTTCTCCATATTCGCCCAGTTCATAGCTTTCCTAAAGGATAGTGTCACCTGTCTCAATGATCTGATCAAGGGAGTGTCCATGTTCTTCCATATCTTCTTGCAAAGTGAGGAAAAATTCAAAAATGATCTCTTCCTCATCAGAAGTTAAGACAAAAGCTTGTGACTTGTCCTCTTGTTAATTAAAGGGAGTACCTATAGTGATTTCCTCCTTATTTGTGCTTATGGAATCCTCTTGACTAGCCATGAATTGAGCATACTCTTTTGCATACTCAGTTGCTTCCTTCAAAATATATTCTTCTTTGAAAAGGGATAAAGAAGAAGGTTGTGATGAAAAACAAGAAGCTTCTTGAGGAAGGGTGGAAGGGACTTGAGGGGAAAGTGAGTGATTGGGGTCTTCTTCCCTTGCTGCTATCATAGATTCTACATTATTTGTTAAGTTGTAGAGCTAAAGGCTTCACTGTTATGCAAATGGTGGAGTTTGTTGAGTGTCAAATTAATCGACGTTAGTCAGCCCAACTGACATCAGTCATATTCAGTTACACAGTCAGTCGATTACCTGTGTGTTTCCAGAACTAGTCTAATTTTAGAAGGACAGTTAGTTTGCATGTAAAGACTAATTTTAGTCTTGAGTCTGTATTTCTAATTATTATTTGTTTGGGGTTCTATTTAAGAGACCCATGGGGCTGTATTGTAATAAGGACTAAGGACTAAGAAGGATTAGATCCTTAAGTGTAAGATCTAGAAGGTCTGTAAGAGTGCAAGATCAGGAAGATCTAAAGGTAAGCAAGTTCAGTTGATCTGCGGGGTAGCAAGATCAAGAATATCTATGGGGGTGTGTGTGTGCAAGCTTAGTTAGATCTATGGGGTAGAAAGATCAAGAAGATCTGCAACACACGGTGTAAACAAGACCAAATTAGATATGCAGGGTGCAAGATCAAGAAGGTCTGTGGACGAGAGTAGGCAACAACAACCATTGGGTTGATTGTCACTGGAGGGAACAACTCGGTTATTGAGTTGGTTGTAATTGATTGAGAGAGAGAAAACTCTTGTGGGAGAATTATTGTACACCCAAGAGGTGTGGGAAGAAGAAGAGATTTCTTCATTGTATTTCCTTCTGGAAGAGTGTTAATACAAATTGTATTATTTCTCGTATCTTATATTCTTTGTTGGTTTTGATTTCTAGTTACTTATTACTTCTGATTTAATTCCGTGTTTAGTTGCTTATACAAAGTTAATCAATTATACTCTAGGAGACAATCTTGACAGTTGGTATCAGAGCTTGGTTCACTAACAGTTGGTATCCACTTGTTAGTGTTTGTTAATTATAGGTCACTCACAGGGTTTCTATTTGAGTGGGAGTAAAGCAATGGCAGAAGAAAGTAAACTAAGAATGGAGAAATTCAATCACAAGAATTATCCATTATGGAATTGTGGAAAGAAAGGGCATGTAAAGAAAGATTGTTGGTTGGTAGAAGATCAGCATGAAAGAATTAAAGAAGCAAATGATGCAGGTATTGTTGCACGGGATGCTCTTATATGTTCCTTGGATAAAGTATAATCTTGGGTTTTAGATCCTGGTGCCTCTTTCCATGCAACCCCAAATAGAGAATTTTTCCATGATTATGTCCATGGAGACTTTGGAAAAGTTTATTTAGGGGATGGTGAGACTTGTCAAATTGTTGGCAAAGGAAAAGTGCAGCTGAAATTACAGACTGGCAACATATGGGTGTTGAAGGATGTCATGCATGTTCCCATCCTAAAGAAGAGACTAATTTCTATAGAAAAGTTGGGTGATGAGGGTTGTACAATAACTCTCACAACGGAATCTTGGAAATTTTCCAAGGGTGCACTTGTATTACCAAGAGGTAAAAAAGTAGGTACACTTTATCTATCTACTTGTATTACTGATTCTCCTTCTATTTTATCTACTTCAAATGTAGATGCAAAGATGTGGCTCTGTAGGCTTGGTCACATGAGTGAGAAGGGAATAGATGTTCTTAAGTCAAAAGATATGCTTTCAGATTTGATAGACCGAGATTTTTGAGCATTGTATTTTTGGAAAACATGAGAAAGTGAGGTTTCTCAAGACTGGGTCAACAAAGAAGAAGCACAGGTTGGAGCTTATTCACACAGAGGTGTGGGGACCAGCTCAAGGAGCTTCTATTGGAAGACCACAGTGTTATGCTATAAGAAAGGATTGGGTTTATTGTATAAAGAGGAAATCTGATGTTTTTGACAAATTTAAGAACTGGAAAGCCTTGGTTTTCAAGGAGAAGATGATGGATAGAGATCAGCATAAGAGGCTAAATAATTTTGAGCAGGGCAATGTTGATTTGGACAAGGTTATGATCCAAAATGAGCTCACGGGTAAAAATCATCACTCATAAGAAAACACAGATATCGATGTCAGTCAGGTGAGAACTGACGTCAATTAGGCAAAAACTGATGTCAGTCTAGTGTAGACCAAAATCGGTGATGTCAAGCAGGTGGAAACCAACATCAGTCAGGTAAGAACTAACATCGGTCAGGTCAGTCACATGGAACTAACATCAGTCAGGTGTAGACTGAGAGATGACCAGGATCGATCACTATTACAATGAAATTTGGGCAGACAGCAAGCTGTCAATGAGTCTCAAACACCCATGAGGAGGTCTAAAAGTGTAAGTAATCCTAAAATTCATTATTCCCCTTCTTTATACTACTTGTTGCTCACTGATGGTCGAGAACTAAGAAGTTTTGAAGAGGCAATGCAGGTAGTATCTAGGAAACAGTGGGAGCATGGCATGAATGAGGAAATTGATTCCTTGGAAGAGAACCAAACATGGGATTTGGTAGAGTTGCCAGCCAGAAAGAAAGAATTAAAAGATGAATAGATTCATAGGTTAAAGAAAGGAGAGAATGGATAGGTGAGACAGAAGGCCAGGTTATATGGTCTTGAGCAAGCTCTAGAATAGTGGTATTTGAGGTTTGACAGGTTTATGACAAAGCATGGCTTTAGTCAATGTCAATGTGACCATTGTGTTTATTTTACCAAGTTGGTGTTGGAGAGGTTCAATATGCAGCATGCAAAACCAGTTGACACACTTAGACCAGATATTGCCCAAGTAGTGGGAGTTGTCAACAAGTTTATGGCCAATCTAGGAAAGAATCATTGGAAAGCAGTTCAGTAGATTCTTGGATATCTGAAAGGGACCAACAGCAGGTATTTATGCTATGCAGGGTCAAACACTTCTCTACATGGGTATGTAGATTCGGATATGGCAGGTGACTTGGTTGGTAGGAGAAGCACCACAGCATATGTGTTCACTGTTGGTGAAATGGCGGTTAGCTGGATGTCAAATTTGTAGAAGGTTATTGCAGTCACAAAGGCTAGCAAGGATAAGAACCCTACAAATATGTTAACAAAGCTGGGAACAAAAGAGATATTGAATCTTCATTAAACTTTTGTTGGTCTTCAAGATTGAACTTGAAGATGGAGATACAAGCCAAAAACAAAATTAGAGGATGTTGTTATAGGGTGTGGGGCTAAAAGCTTCACCAAGGAGCATTCATTATCAGTTTTGAGTCTACACAGACACTGGCGTTGGTCAGGAGCGACCGACATTGGTCAAAAGCAGTTGCAGAGACGCCGACGTCGACAGAAGATCGGCTGACGATGGTTACAGACAAGTAGCAGGAACCGACGTCGGTTACCTGTGTGTCTAGAGAGTTATTTCTATGGACAGAAGCGAGTGTTTGCATGATGACTTTGAGTTGTCTCAAGCTCGCGTCTCTATTATTGGCGATACTATTTTTAGAGCCCTTGTTCAAGTGGCTTAACTACTTGTTGGAAGTACATGCTCAAGTCTCCTAATTCTATATGTAGAATTAGATCTTCTTAGCTTATTCATTATTGTAGTTGGGTGAATTATTATTGTAATTCATTGTATGAGAAGAACAGTACAGAATTGAATCAATCCAAGTTTGTTGGAGTTGATTGTTCTTGAGAGAGAGAGCTCTTAAGGAATAGAGATCTATTGAGAGATCTATACATCTAGGAGAGGTGTGGAAGAAAGAAGCTTTCTTCAATTGTATTCCTTTTGTAAAGAGTTTGTTAATACAAGTTTTTAAGGTGTTTTCTTCTATCTCTTGTTCTTGCTATTATCATTCTAACTACTTGTCAATCTGATTTAATTCCACGTTTATTGCTTTCACAATTGTAATTTATTGTTGGCTTGATCCCCCAACAAGTGGTATCAGAGCCTTGGTTGCAGGTTCAGAGCTTGATATCCAACAATTGGTATCAAAGTTCAGGTTCACTAACAGGTGGTTCAGATCTGTGTAGCGTGTATTGATTACAGGTTCTCACAGGGATTTCTGCAAGGATTTTTGTTTGAGTGGGAGAAGCAATGGCAGATGAAAGTAAATTGAGAATGAAAAAGTTTAATGGCAAAAATTACCAACATTGGAGAATGCAGAAAGAGGATTATCTGTATCAGAAAGATCTCTACTTACCATTAAGTGGGGTTGCAAAGAAGCCCAAAGACATGGAGGATGAAGAATGGGAAGTTCTTGACAGAAAGGCTCTGGGGTCTATAAGACTGAGTCTAGCATCCATTGTGATATCCAATTTATCACAGGCAAAGTCCACAGTAGAGTTGATGACTACGTTAGCAAATTTGTATGAAAAAACCTCAGCTTCTAATAAGGTATATCTTATGAAGCAGTTATTTAATTTGCATATGAATGAAGGTGGATCTGTTTCTACTCATCTAAATGATTTCAATAGAATTGTGAATCAATTAAGTTCAGTGAATATAGTGTTTGATGATGAAATAAAAGCTCTTTTGATATTATGTTCTTTGCCTGAAAGCTGACATGGCTTAGTAATGGCAGTAAGTAATACTGCATCTGCATCAAATATTTTGAAAGTAGAGGATGTTGTTAGTGTTATCTTGAATGAGGAAATACGCAGGAAAAGCACAGAAGAGGCATCTGGGAACGCTTTAAGTTTTGAGAGCAGGAGAAGACAGAAAGAGAAGAGCAAGAAAGGTAGATCAAGATCCAAATCTAAGGGGAAAGGCAGATCTAAATCTAGAAATGGCAGAAGGCCACAATGCTGGAATTGTGGAAAGATGGGGCACATAAGCAGAGATTGTTGGTCAAAGCCTAAGGAGGACAATCAGCACGAAGGAAAGGAAGAAGCCAAGGTTGCAGGTATTGCACAAGATGCTTTAATTTTCTCTCTTGATAATAATATAGAATCTTGGGTATTAGATTCTGGTGGATCTTTTCATGCTACCCCTAACAGGGAATATTTTAGTGATTATATCCATGGAGATTTTGGAATAGTGTATCTAGGGGATGATAAGCCCTATAAAATAATTGGCAAAGGTAAAGTGCAGCTAAAGATGCAGAATAGCAACACATGGGTGTTGAGAGATGTGATGCATGTTCCTAGCTTGAAGAGAAATTTGATTTTTGTAGGAAAGTTAAGGGATGAGGGTTGTACAGTAACTCTCATAGCAGAATCTTGGAAGGTGACCAAGGGTGCACTTGTTATGGCCAGAGGTAAGAGAGAAGGTACTCTCTATTTGTGTAATTGTGTTACTAACAAATCTCCTTCTGTATTATCTACTTCAGATGTGGATGCTAAATTGTGGCACTCAAGGCTTGGCCACATGAGTGAGAAGAGGATGTCAATTCTTAAGTCCAAAGGTATGCTTTCAGATTTAAAAGGCATAGATCTAGAGTTTTGTGAGCACTGTGTATTTGGAAAATAGAAAAGGGTTAGTTTTCTCAAGACTGAATCTACTAAGAAGAGGCATAAGTTGGAGCTTGTTCACACAGACGTGTGGGGACCAGCTCAAGTTGCTTCCATTAGAAGATCACAGTACTATGTATCTTTCATAGATGATGCTACAAGGAAGGTATGGATCTATTGTATTAGGAGAAAATCTGATGTATTTGAGACTTTTAAAGTTTGGAAAGCTATGGTTGAGAATGAAACAGGTAAAAGATTAAAGTGCCTGAGATCAGATAATGGCAGTGAGTTCTGCAGTCATAAGTTCAGAGATTATTGTTACATGCATGGAATTCGTAGGCAAAGGATGGTTCCAAGGACACCTCAATAGAATGGTATTGCTGAAAGGATGAACAGGACAATAATAGAGCGTGCAAGATGTATGAGATTGCATGCCGATTTGCCCTTACAGTTTTGGGCACAAGCTGTTGACACTGCAGTATACCTGATTAACAGAGGACCCTCTATAGCTCTGGATGGTGGTATTCCAGAATAGGCATGGACAGGTAAAAAGGTTGATCTCTCATACCTCAAAGTTTTTGGTTGTGAAGCCTTTGTGCACATAGATAAGGAAAATAAAAAGAAGCTTGATGCTAAGTCTATGAGATGCACGTTTATTGGCTATGGCTCAGATGATTTTGGTTACAGATTGTGGAATCTAGAAACTAACAGAGTAATCAGGAGCCGTGATATTGTTTTCAATGAAAGAGTGATGTATTGTGATCAGCTAAGGAAGCTGAGTCAATTTGAGCAGAGCAATGGTGAATTGGATGAGGTGAAAGTCCAAGATGAGCTCGTGGGAAAAAGAAATAATCACTTTCAGGAAAACATAGAGACCGACGTCGACAGGTTAGGAACCGGTGTCGGCAGGATAGAAACCGGCGTCGGCCGTACAGAGACCGATGTCGGTAGGACAGGTACCAAGGTCGGTCAGGCAGAACCAACGTCGGCCAGTAACAGGTCTACAGGTGACCGAGGTCGGTCACTGTTAGAGAATTTGGGTGGACAGCGTGTTGTAAATGAGTCTCAGACACCCATCAGGAGGTCAAAAAGGGTGAGTAAGCCTCCAATTAGATATTCTCCTTCTTTATTTTATCTATTGCTAACTAATGGTGGAGAATCAGAGAGTTTTGAAGAAGCAATACAGGTGGAGTCCAAGAGTGAGTGGGAACATGGCATGGTTGAGGAGTTGGAGTCCTTAAGAGAGAACCAAACATGGGATTTGGTTGAATTGCCAGCAGGTAAGAGAACACTCAAGAACAGATGGACCTACATGTTGAAGGAAGGTGAGAATGGACAGATGAGATATAAGGCCAGATTGGTAGTGAAAGGATTTGCACAAGAGCCAGGTATCGACTTTGGTGAGATTTTTTCTCTTGTTGTTAAAATGACTTATATAAGGGTTGTATTGTCTTTGGTTGCTTTTGAGGATTTGCATCTTGAGTAGCTAGATGTTAAGACAGTGTTTCTTCATGGAGATTT
This sequence comes from Torreya grandis, assembly GCA_037957365.1. NCBI lineage: Eukaryota > Viridiplantae > Streptophyta > Pinopsida > Cupressales > Taxaceae > Torreya > Torreya grandis. The sequence continues at coordinate 270,879 of JARHVA010002453.1, forward strand.
GGTGAGAAAATTTATATGGAACAGCCAGAATGATTTGAGGTCAAGGGTAAGGAGAAGTTTGTGTGCAGATTGAAGAAAAGCTTGTATGGCCTCAAGCAAGCTCCTAGGCAATGGTACTTAAAATTTGACAGGTTTATGACTGAGCATGGCTACAGTAGGTGTCAATCAGACCATTTTGTGTATTTCAAGAGATTTGATAATGGTAGATATATTATTCTATTGTTGTATGTAGATGATATGCTGGTTGCAGGATCTCACATGCAGGATATCTCTGAGCTTAAGGTAAAATTAGCTCAAATGTTTGCTATGAAGGATTTGGGAGCAGCAAAGAAAATCCTTGGCATGAGCATTAAGAGAGACAGGGAAAATCACAGGTTGATATTGTCTCAAAAAGATTATGTGGACAAGGTGTTGAAACGGTTCAATATGCAGGATGCTAAACTGGTAAGCACACCTTTGGCTGGACATTTTAAGTTGAGTAAAGACTAATGTTCTAATTCACATGATGAGGTAGAGTACATGAGTAAGGTTCCATATTCGTCTGCAGTAGGGAGTTTGATGTACGCAATGGTGTGTACTAGACCGGATATTGCCCAAGCAGTGGGAGTTGTAAGTAAGTATATGGTCAATCCAGGTAAGGAACATTGGAAAGCAGTTCAGTGGATCCTTAGATATCTGAGAGGAACCAGCAGTAGGCACTTGTGCTATGGAGGTTCAGATACTTCTCTACATGGCTATGTAGATTCAGATATGGCAGGTGATTTGGATGGCAGGAGGAGCACTACAGGTTATATTTTTACTGTAGGTGGAACGGCGGTTAGCTGGATATCTAAGTTGCAGAAGGTTGTTGCCTTGTCAACTACAGAAGCAGAGTATATTACAGTCACAAAAGCTAGCAAGGAGATGATATGGATGACACGGTTCATGGATGAGCTTGGTAGGGAGCATGAGAGTTGCAAATTGTATAGTGACAGTCAGAGTGCAATCCATTTGGCTAAGAATTCAGCGTTTCATTTAAGAACAAAGCACATACAGCTAAGGTATCACTTCATACGACAGGTATTGGAAGATGATGAGTTGAAGCTAGAGAAGATCCATACAGATAGGAATCCTGCTGATATGCTAACAAAGCTAGTTACAAAGGAGAAGTTGAATCTTCATTCAACTTCTCTTGGTCTTCATGATTGAGTTGAAGATGAAGGAGCTAGAAGATGTTGCTGTACAGGTACTAGTGCAGCTATTTATCTCCAAGTGGGAGATTGTTAGGGTGTGGGGCTAAAAGCTTCACCAAGGAGCATTCATTATCAGTTTTGGGTCTACACAGACACTGGCGTCAGTCAGGAGCGACCGACGTCAGTCAAAAGCAGTTGCAGAGATGCCGACGTCGACAGAGGATCAACGACGGTTACAGACAAGTAGCAAGAACTAACGTCGGTTACCTGCGTGTCCAGAGAGATATTTTCGTGGATAGAAGCGAGTGTTTGCATGATGATTTTGAGTTGTTGTCTCAAGCTCGCGTCTCTATTATTGGCAATATTATTTTTAGAGCCCTTGTTCAAGTGTCTTAACTACTTGTTGGAAGTACATGCTCAAGTCTCCTAATTAAATATGTAAAATTAGATCTTCCTAGCTTATTGATTATTGTAGTTGGGTGAATTATTATTGTAATTCATTGTATGAGAAGAACAGTACAGAATTGAATCAATCCAGGTTTGTTGGAGTTGATTTTTCTTGAGAGAGAGAGCTCTTGAGGAATAGAGATCTATTGAGAGATCTATACATCTAGGAGAGGTGTGGAAGAAAGAAGCTTTCTTCAATTGTATTCCTTTTGTAAAGAGTTTGTTAATACAAGTTTTAAAGGTGTTTTCTTGTATCTCTTTTTCTTGCTATTATCATTCTAATTACTTGTCAATCTGATTTAATTCCACGTTTATTGCTTTCACAATTGTAATCTATTGTTGGCTTGATCCCCCAACAGATATCAAATTTGTAGAAGGTTATTGCAGTCACAAAGGCTAGCAAGGATAAGAACCCTACAGATATGTTAACAAAGCCGGGAATAAAAGAGATATTGAATCTTCATTCAACTTTTGTTGGTCTTCAAGATTGAACTTGAAGATGGAGATACAAGCCAAAAATAAAAATAGAGGATGTTGCTATACAGGTGTTTCTATGCTAAAATCGCTTTCTACATTCAAAAGATAGAAATGAGAAACTAAGAGATGGTCTAGGGTTAGAAGATACCTGAATGTAGTCATGCACACCAAAATCAGATGTTGGAAGGTACTCCTTTTTGGTTGTGGAGGAATGACACCTGCGAAGAAAAAGAGACTAAACACAAACAACATTTGACGAGGAGACGGTGGGCTGTCAAGCAAAAGCTTGATCCCTGAAGTACGAAGACTTCCTTAAGGGATATCAACCCACTAATAAAAAGCAAAATATTTGACTAAAGTAGAAATAATGAAAGACAGAATGAAAGCAATAAAAGACAAAAAGCAGAATGTGTACCTGATATACAACAAACTATTTTGCACAGTCACCGGTGTCAGTCTCTGTGCCAGTGTCGGTCAGCGAAGGGAGCCGACGTTGGTTAAAGTGCCGACGTCAGTAAGGGTAATGACCGGCATCGGTCGGGGCAATAGTTTTGGACAGGGTCTGGTCGGGTCTTGGATAGAGTTTTTGGATTACAGAAGGGTATGAAGTTTTTGTCTGAGGGTTCAAGAAGCCAATTTGGGAGTCAGAGGGATTGTTTGGGGGTTTTGTGCAGGGATCTAGGTAGAGTTACAGAATATATTTTCTAGATAGGGTGGATAGAGGTGATATGGGAGGAAGTTGGGTCGGGTCTATAGTCTAACTCTAGATCTAGGTAATGATAGCAATTAAAAACAATAACCAGAGAGTAGAATAAAAACACATAGCAAAGCTTACCTGTTATGCGTTGAAGATAAAAGTTAGAGACATGATTGATGTTGTTGCTGTGTCACAGAAGTTTGGTGTATCAGAATACCTATACTGGAAAGAGAGAACGTGAGAGATCGATTACAGATTGGTTGGATGCAAAAGTTGGCTGATCATAAGAGTTGGTTGCTGATTGATACGAAGGAAGGTTCGATAACTGATCAAGAAATAGATTGGCAACTAAATGGATAATGGATAATGGATAACGGTTCCTGCATTCAGGTTAAGAACGCAGTGTTAAGGATGATCGATGCTAGCAAGACTGCCAACGTTGATCGAGAAGTGATCGACATTGGCGATGTCGGCCGGGTAGTGACCATCGTCAGCAAATGCAAAATAGGGATAGAGGCTAGCTTTAGCTTTTTGCTCATTTTTACATGCTGCTAGGGTCAAGGCTCGTGGGGAAAATGGTCGACAGGGGTTAAATAGGCGTGAGAGAATAAAATAGGGGTTAAGGGGAGGATGACAAGGGTTAGACACAATTACAGTGTCTACATTTGCCCCTTTTTGTCTTGTTGGTTGTTCTAGACGAACTACAAGACAAAAATAGGAGTTGGTTGCCCCAGGTGTGGGATAAGGTTGATTTCATCTTGTTGGTTGTTCAAATAAACTGTAAGACAAAAACAAGAGGTGGATTGCCCTGATTATGGATGAGGTATTCCCCCTCAAAGCAAGAGTCAAGGGAAGGGAACCAGGAATTGGGTGCTGATTTGACAAAGAGTGGATGAAAAAGGGGTGAGGGTGAATGCTACAAAAGTCATGATTGCATGTGTACCACTTCACGAGATGGTCAGGTCAAATTGTCGTAGGTCAAGGGTTGAGGAGTGCCAAAATTGAAGTAACTGGGCCCCAGTATTTAGTCATCTACTGATTGGGTTATTCAATCTAAGCTGTAGCTCCAAATGGTCATCGTGTTCCAGGTATCCTAGGCTTAGGAAGTGCTCCTAAAAACACAAAAAAGTCACAATTAGTGCGGATCAACCGGCTTGTGATCCTATACTTGTGAGGGTCCAAAAAATAATCTGTGCACAATTTTGCTAACCAGTCATGAGGTAGCATACAGGTAAAAACAACCAAGGCAACATTGTCTTGGAAGTGGTCGAAGTCAGGGGAGATAGGCATGATCTCCAATGGTCATTGGTCGAGGGGGATGGATGGATGAAAGGATGTGGCTGAGCTAACCTCAGAAGACGTTATGTGATCTGTGTGTTGCCTACATAGCCCTTGTGTGAAGGGCCTCAGGCCAATGTAGTTCTCCCTAAAATGGAGGAAGGGTCAAAGGGATGGAATTGGTCTTGGTTGAGGGCAAGGTCATGGATTGGTTTTGGACGAAGGCAAGGTCATAGTCAAAAGGAGGAAAGAAGGTTTGTCCATCAGAGAGATGAAAAAATGAGGGTGGTTGAGCTAACCCTAGAAGATGTCGTATCATCTAAGTGCTGCCTACATAGCCCCGGTCTTAAGGCCTCAGACCAATGTAGTTCGAATAAAGAGTCTGAGTGGTAGACAAGCGGTGAAAGTGGTCGATAGACTGGTCTTGGTCATGTGTCGAAATGATGAGGAGAAAAAGATGTTACAACCTTTTTCAAATGGTGTATTCTGTAACATTGGTGATGTGGTCTTTCATCCCTAGTAATTTTCCATAGTCGCGATGGACGTATGCTAAAAATGAATTGAGGTCTATTTATGCTTCAGCAAGTATTAGTGTATGCTTAACATAAATTGCGTCTGGTTGGTAGTTTCCATGTGTATTGGTGTCCATAGAAACTAGTGGGAATAGGCTATGGGAGTGGCCTGAAAAGAGAGTTGAGTTGAGTTGATTAGGTTTGACAAGTGATGAAGTTGAATGTGACCAAAGCGTAGAAAAAGTGAAAGGCATATTGCTCTTTCATTGACAAGGACCAGAAAGATAGCATAGATAGGGTTGTTAGAACCAAGAGCCCCATTCATGCATGACGTTGTTGACCATATGTGTTAGAGAGGTAATCGAATCACTTTGATATTAAAGTGAGCTCGAAGTCCCTTAAGCAGGTGATAGGAGGAGGATAGGGTAATCCGTTTTAGAGCAGAGATAACTTTGCCCCTTTTTATAGGAGACCCTGAGACAACTACAAGCCAAGTCCATGATTTGTTTTTGATTTTTTTTTATGCAAACTGATCAATGCGGGAAGTCTACATAGAGATGTCATTTGCTTGGTGATCATTTGCGAAGCTAATCAATGCGGGAAGCTTCTAAAAAAGATTGTTATTTGTAGCAAGAGTTAGTCATAGCCATCCTTCGAGGGAGTGGTCTATAATTTGCTTTATATATAAGGGCTTTGAATAGTTGTCCTTCGAGGGAGCAGTCTATTAACTACAATAATGATAGTATAGCTGTCCTTCGAGGGAGCAGTCTGCCTTTTGATGTGAGTTTGGTGACCTTGAATATTTTGACATCTTGATTTGTTTTGACAGAAATGTGAGTCATGGACAAGACTATAGAAGGTCAAGGGCTCCCTTTTATTAGGACAAAGCATCCATATTATAAAAAAGGGGTGTATAGGATTTGCTAAGGGGAGTAGGGTTGAAAGGAATGAGGACTAAGAGGATGGGGATTGCTCAAGGGATAAGCTCAAGGTAAATATCAAGTGGACGAGTACTTGACTAACAGTAGAATGGTCGTAGATGCAACGCATTAAGAGGCTCAGGTTCTGGTCTTCCATCGAGAGAAGACAAATGATACGTCCCTGATCCATAGTTGTGTGTGATAATGAAAGGTCTGAGCCAATTAGGGGCAAACTTGCCTCGTTTACTTCACTCCATATTCGTCACGTGCTGATTCTCTTTGAGGATGACGTCTTTGATATTGAAATCTCATTCTCACAGATTTTTGTCATAAGCTCGCCTGATGCGATGTTGATAGACATGGAGATGATTGAGGGCAGCAAGGCGATGCTCATCAAGTAACTCAAGTTGAGCTAAGCAATCTTGATGAAAGTCATTGTTAGAAAGAATGTCATGTAGAGAGATGCAGAGAGACGGGATCTGTACTTCGAGAGGTAGGAGAGCCTCTGTTCCATACACTAAAGAGAAAGGGGTAACACCTGTGGAGGTTCGAATGCTAGTGCGGTAGGCCCACAAAGCGAAGGGAATGTGAATATGCCAATCTCTTCTAGTGTCGTTGACCACCTTCATGAGAATTTTAGTCAAGATTTTGTTGGAAGCCTCGGCCTGCCCATTTGCTTGTGGGTAGTAAGGCGAAGAGAAACTGAGCTTGATGCCAAATGAGTCACAGAGTTTTTGGATGGTATTGTTTTTGAAGGACTTGCCATTATTGGTGATGATTTTATGAGGGACACTAAAATGACAAATGATGTGGGTGTTGATGAAGTCGACGATCTTGTCAGCTTTTGTGGAGACGAGAGGAATGGCTTCCACCCACTTGGTGAAATACTCGGTGGTGGTGATGATGGATTGATGATGAAGAGACAAATGAGGGTTAATCTCACCGATGAGATCTAAGCCCCACTGAGAAAAAGGCCAGAAATCCTGAGCGACTTGTAAGGCGTGACTAGGAAGATGAAGCAAGTTAGAGTGCTACTAACACTTTATGTAATGCCAAACATAGTCACTACAGTCTTGATGAAGGGTGGGCCAATAATAGCCCAGACGAAGGATGCTCTTAGCAACCAAATTCCCACTGAAATGTCTACCACAAATCCCATCGTGGACTTGCTTAATGGCCTGAGATGCTTCAGTGGAAGTGAGACAGTGAAGAAGGAGGCCGTCGAAGCCTCACTTATAGAGAAGACCCCCTAGCATGGTATAGCGAGCGGTATGCTTGATAAAAGCTCATCGCGCATTGTTAGAGAGGTTGGGAGGAATGACAGATAAAGATAAGAAGTCCACAAGTTGCTTATACCAAACATCTTATGGGCTAGAGTTTATAGTGTTGACATGATTAATGTTAGGAGAGATATAGGAAGGCAATGGCACACGATGCACTGTGACAAAAAGTTTAGATGCAGATGAGGAAGATGGGATATGAGAAGTGAGAGAAGCCATGGTGTCAGCAAACTTATTCATGGATCGAGGAACAGTCTACAGGAGGTAATGGTCAAAAGATGCAAGGAGGATGTCAGCATGGTTTTAGTACCTTTGTAAAATTTCATTTTTACAGAGGTATGAACCGTTGACTTGATTGACGACAAGCTACGAGTCATTGAAGATGTTGATGGACTTGATGCTGAGAGAAAGGGCGGTCTGAAGTCCCAAAATTAAGGCTTCATATTCAGCCATATTATTGGTACAATTAAAGTCGAGCTTGAAAGACAAAGGCATGGGCTCACCATCGATTGGGACGGAATGACTCCTGCACCCCCACCAAGTTGACATTTAGAGCTGTCAAAGAACATGGTCATTTGGTAGACAGTGTCATCAGTGGAAAGCGCGGTGATAGACTCGTCAGGGAACTCACACTGCGAAGGTTGATTTTTGGGAAGAGGGGCATCTGCCAGTTGATCAGCGATGGTTTGCCTCTTGATAGATTTCTATTGGATGAATTCGAGGTCGAACTCAACAAGCAACATGAGCCACCGAGCCATACATTAATGTTGATATGGCTTGGAGTGCATAAACTTAAGAGGGTCAGTGTGAGTGATGACAAAGGTTTTATGATTAAGAAGATAGTGGTGGAGCTTGGTAGTGGCAAAGACTAATGCCAAATAGAGTTTCTCAATATGAGAATACTGAGTTTCATAGTCGACCAGTGTTTGGCTGATATAGTAGACCACTTGCTCACGGTGATGCTTGTCTTGGTGTGCGATCATGGCACCTAACGAATGGTTGGTGACAGAGATGTAAAGGTAGAAGGATTGATCATCTTTAGGTGGAATGAGGACTGGTGGAGAGACCAAATAGCATTTAAGGGCTTCAAAAGCCTCTTGATAGTCCTTATCTCATGTAAAGGAGACATCCTTCTTAAAGAGATAATGAAAAGGTTGGCAGCGGTCAGAAAGCTATGAGATGAAATGATGAATGGACTGGAGCTTCCCTTGTAGACTACAAAGCTGCTTGAGATTGGTCGGGGGCGGCATCACGAGGATAGCATGGATCTTGGCGGGATCTATCTCGATGCCACGGAAAGAAACGATGAAACCTAAGAGCTTGCCAGAGAGGACCCCAAAGACACATTTCTTGGGGTTAAGGCAGACATTGTATTAAAGAAGGTGAGAGAAGATGATTTTGAGAATGGTCAAATGGTCACGGCGAAGCTTGGACTTGCCGAGAAGGTCATCCACATAGTCCTCCATGATTTTGTGGAGGAGATCATGGAAAATGTAGGTCATGGCACATTGATAAGTGGTGCCTACGTTCTTGAAGCCGAAAGGCATGACTCGATAGTAGAAAGTCCCCCATGGGGTAATGAAAGTAGTCTTGTGCTAATCTTCTAGAGCAATTAGGATTTGATTGTATCCTAAAAACTCATCCATGAGAGATAGCATCTCATGGCTGGCCATGAGATCAACAAGCTGGTCAATGTTAGGAAGAGGAAAGTCGTCTTTGGGACAAGCTAAGTTGAGGTCATGATAGTCTGTGTAGATCTGGATCCCCCCAGTCGCCTTGGTGACTGGGACGATGTTAGAGACCCACTGCAGATAATCGATGGGCTAGATGAAGGAGACAGAAAGGAGGTGCTGAAGCTCCTCTTTGACAAGGAGGGCAATGCGAGGATGCATCTTTCAAAGCTTTTTCCTGAGAGGCTTAGCCTCTGGTTTAGTGACAATGTTATGGGTAGCGATGGTGGGGTCGATGCCAGGCATGTCATGGTAGGTCCAGGCAAAGGCCTTGCTATGGTCAGAGAGGAATTGGGTATAGTCAAGCTGCTCTTGAGCATCTAAAGATTGACCAATCTTTAAGACGTGAGGAATATCAGAAGAAGGGAGGTTAATGTCAATGGTTGATTCATTTAACATAACCTGGGTCTCAGAAGGGAGAGAGCACTGGATGAAAGAGTCATCGGTGCCCATGTAGGAAAGAATGGCGTCATCGTCAACGTAGTGGATAGTGTGAATGGTTGCCGACTCAGCTTCTATCATGCTAGGAAAAATGAGAGGGAGAGACCTGGACACCCCATTGAGATGATAAGTTAGGGGTTCCAGGCGGATGGTGTTTATGAAAAAAAACCTAGGAGGGATGGAAACCACCGACTCCGTAGGTGAAGGAGGAGGGATGGGTGAGCTTTGAGGAGATTGGTCAATGGTGGGTTCTGGGCAAAGGTCTGCAGGGGTCTGAGTGGGGTCATGATATTCCAGGCCATACCGTTTCTTGGCTTCGTCATCGTTGAGCGATTTGATGGGCTGATGGGAGCCCTACTCATAGCGTCCAAAACTAAAACCCTTCCATGCACACCTGTAGAGGTAAGTGTGTGTAAAGGCAGGGTTGCCAAGAAATGAAAAGTCTGATGTGAAAGGTTGAGGTGAAGAAGGAGGATTGCCATCAGTAGGAGCTTGATCAAGCCCCCCATAGACAAGGTTGGTTCAGAGGTGAGGAGGACCATAAGGCACAATCATCTCGATCCGATGGTCGTAACTAGGGTTGTGATGAAGGCGTCCATACTCTTGCGGAGTTTGGAACATGTCTAAGGCCAAAAAGTGATACTCCCCCAATGAAAGTCTTTAGAAGATGTCTTCCATGGGGTCTGTGGTCATCGCTTGAAGGGGAGGTGTGAGGGTGACCGCCGGTTGTGAATTGGTTGAAGCTTTTGCAGATGGAGGCAGTGCCGGGGTTGATGGCTTGATAGGAATGAGAACGTCATTTGGATGGTAGGTGGTGTTACAAGTTTTGAAGGGTGAAGGGTCAGCAGGAATGGTATGGACTTGCCCATTGTGCTCAAATTTCACACAACGGTGCAGGGTGGAGGGGACACAGGCCATGGCGTGGATCCAGGGTCGGCCTAGCAAGATGTTGTATTGAAACTCTCCTTCGATGATATAGAAGAGCTCCGAGACTGTGTGTGGACCAACGCGGATGTGAAGGATGACTGTGCAAATGGTCGTGGCAGTGGTGTCATTAAAGGAGCGCAAGATTACGTCAGTTTTAGAGACGCAATTCTTGGGAAGGGCCAACAGTTCAAAGGCATGGGTGGAGATAATGTTGATGCTGGCACCTCCATCGATCATAACACATTTAATGCATGTCTGATCAACATAGGCAGTGATGAAGAGGGCGGCATCCTATTCTTTCGTGTTAGATGTGGGAATCTTAGAATCACTGAATGTGATGGAGGCAACAGGGGCTAAAGAGTGGACAAGGGCAGCAAGTGGCTAGGGGTCTTCGGGTTGGACCTCCACTGTCTACAGGGCTCTAATGAGGGCTTGGCGATGCTGGGGTGAGTTTTGGATGAGATCATAAAGGGACATCTTCACAAGCATTTGGTGAAGCTATTTCAACATGGAGTCATGAATTTCCCCTGAAGAGGAAGAAGAGTGTTGAGGCGCGCCAAGGATAGAAATCTTGGGCTTGGGCAGTTGAGGTGGCTAGATGAAAGGGTAGGTCCAAGGAATGGCAACTTTTTCCTTCGCCTTGTCCTTTTGTGACCTGGTGGTTATGTGAATGGCATTGATTTCAAAGATAGGGGGTGAAGGAGATGAAGGGGTCGTGGTCTGCTGATGAGATGTTGATGGGTTTGAAGAGGTTGGAGGGTTATGAGAAAGATTCAGGGGTCAGTCGAGAGTGTCCTCAAAGAGAAGAGTGCCTTTCTCCAGATAGCGGTGAATGATGGTCTTGAGGGCACAACAAGTCTCAGTATCATGTCCTGACGTATGATGATATAAGCAAATCTTCATGTCGTCAAACCAGGAGGGCTTAGACCCGAGAGGTTGGAAAGGCTTGATGGGCGGAAGGGTTATGCTAGAAGTCTGCAAAATTTAGTGTAAGATCAAAGAGTACGAGCCCACTAAAGGGTCTGTTCTCATTGATGTGTGTGATACTGGTGACTTTTGATTGGGCGGAGTCAGAGGAGGCTTCCGTATCACCTTCGGGTTAATGGTGTGGCGACAGGTGGAGATGGTACTTTCTTCATGAGAGGTACCACCCTTTTGGGAGAGGGTAGGCTGGAGGTAGGCAAAGGAAGCAAAGGAGGCAACTGGTTTTCATTAAAGGTCAGAGTGGGAAGGACTCTGGTCAGGGTCGAAGGATGGGGGCCCAAAATGGAGGGCAATGATGACGGAGGAGGAGGCATTTACCTCTGTGGTTTAGCAGTCTTCTGTGACTTGGGTTGAAGACTACTATTGGTTGAGGTCTGATCTAGGTCTACCTTCACTTGCGAATGAGTGAGGTTGGAGACAGGGCGAACGCCCAGTGACTTGATAGATTTAGATGGGGTAGATGCAGGTTTTGGTTTTGATGGGGTCGGTTGAGGTTTAGAAACGGGAGTCTGGTTTTTGTTAAGGGTCTTGGGAGATTTTGCCATGGGAGGACTAGCTACATGAGACGAGAGGGCATGGGCATGTTGAAGAGCTGTGAGACGCTCCCACAATACCTGATGCTCCACTTTACTTGAAGGGAGAAGTTTGAGTTTCTCCACTAATCAAGAAAATGGCTGAGGAGGTTTGGGTCTTTGAGAGGATGTGGACGGTTGTGGGTTTGAAGATGAGACTGGTGTAGCGGTCTCAGACCCAAGGCATGATGTAGTCGTGACAGGTTCGTCTATGGTTGGAGACGAAGGAGAGGCAGGTTCTTCCTTGGGTGGAGAAGAAACTGGAGAATGAGGCTCCTCAAGTAGGTAAAGGGCAAAGATGATTGTACCCTCCACTTGCGGTCGAGGAGTAGGAAGGGTTAGGTCCTCCATGGGCAACAAGAAGGAGGATGGTGAAATTGGTGGTACTGGTAAGGTCGAGGCGTCCTCCAAGATGAGAGAGGTTGACGGAAAACTAACTGGATAAAGAGGTTCGTCCATATGTGATAGACTAATGGATGGACTCACCTCTTGAGGTTGTGAAAGAGTCTAGTCAGGGATGAAGGGCGAGACTATATTGACTGTTCGTATATTGTGTTCGTGAATGTTGTTAGTCAAGGTCTGGACATTGTTTTGAGTTGGTGGATGATTGGGGAATGGTTGCTTGAAGATGTCGATGCCCTGATTAGGTGGTGCATTGGGATTGTCGAGGATGAGGTCACCCTTTTCTAGCATGACTTGGATGATGTTTTTAAGGGTTTTACAGTTGCCCATGTCATGTCCTTTAACACAGTGGTAGTTACAGAAGTCGTTTTCCCTATACCACATAGGGATGGCGCGTGAGGGATCAAATTGTGGAGGTGATCAGATCTGGGGGAGATTGAGGACCCCCTATTTGATGAGTTTTTCCAGCATAGACGCGTATGATTCTTCAAGTGGAGTATACTGTTGCTATATGTATCTCTGCTGGAATAGGCGGGTGGCACTCTAAGATGTGGATGGCTCAGGCTAGTAAGTTGAAGGCGAAGAGGAGGAAGATCTAACAACCACAGTGTTTTCTGAAGCTTTAGATTTAGGATTGGATGAAGAAGGCTTAGAAGAGGGGTCATTGGTCTTGGATTTGGGATTCTTGCTCCACAACTTGACTTTATTCTCCTCAACAGCACGTAACTCAAGTTTACGGGCCATCGTGAAGGCTTCGTCAAAAGTGCAAAAGGTTTGAACCCTTAAGGTGGAAGAAATATGTCTGGCACAGGCTTGAGAGAAAAGTTCAATGAGTTCAGGTTGGGGTAAGGAAAAGGAGAGTTGATTGATAAGGCCCCTCCATCGAACAACAAAATCAGCAATGGATTCGTCCTCGAATTGGCAGATAGAATAGAGGTCTGTGATTGAGACCTTCTTGGTGATGTTGATGGAGAAGTGATCAAGGAAGAGCTGAGCCAGCTGAGTGAATGTGAAGAGGGAATGGCTGGCAAGGGAGCTGTACCAGTCAAGCACAGCACCTGAGAGAGACATAGGAAATGTGCATAAAAGCAATGCATCGTCGTGGGCGATCAGGTAATAGGCATGTCTAAATGCTCGTAAGTGCTATTGTGGTTCTTCCTTGCCTTGAAAACAAGAAAACTTAGGAAGTTCCCACTGGTCGGGGTATGGTCGGATAGGGACGGAAGGATGAATGGGCTCATTGCAAATTTGTTCGTATGACAGAGTATTGCGTGAGCCAGAAACAGAGGTCTCTAGGCTAGACATCTTGTCCATGTCAGGGGATCTAACTCTACCAATTAGAGCACATATGATTACTTCTCGTATTAGCAATTAAACATGAAATTATACCACAATGATAAAGCAGCTAGAAACTAGAGACAACAAAGAATTTGAGAGACAATACACACTCTTGTATTCAATATTACTAGAAGAAAATACAAATAAGGAAGATGCCACTTCTTCCTCCACCTCAAAGGCTTGCCACACCTCAAGACCTTCTTCCCTCTCTCTCTTGCTCAACACAACAACTCTAAAGCCTGAGTTGTTATCCCTCCTTGAATTCTTCAGCTGATCTCCTTGACATTGCTAGCTTCAATGCTTTTACTTGCCTTCTTGATACTTACAATACATGCCTTATGGGTCTTTAAATAGGATCCCATGCTTACAAAAATAAAACTCTAGTTACAATAATTAGACACGCAGCTCGTGACTATAATTAGTCATTTAACATGCAAACACTCGCTTCACTTAACTGACTTTTCGTCAATAGTAGTTCTAGAAATACACAGGCGACCGATGCCGGTCCCTGCTTGTCTGGTGCTGCTAACGTCGACCGACTCTCTGCCATCACCGATCTCCTTCTCCACTGCATCTAACCGATGTCGGTCATACTGCCGACGCCGGTGGCTCTGGTTCTTCAGCATCCTTCCTTGTGTCTGCAAATAGTTGAAGCTTTTAGCTCCACACCATAACAATCTCCCACTTGGAGATAAATAGCTGCAACTTGTACCTGTACCTGTACACCATCTATTTTGTTCCTTAGGCTCTGTATCCCTCTTCAATGTCACTCTTGAAGACCAACCACCACGCAAACCTGTGATGCAATACCTATCTCTTATACCACAAGAATTTTGCTGCTCCCAAATTCTCCATGACATACTTCTGAACCAACTCTACCCTTAGTTCAGAAAACTCCCTGTTTATGAAACCCTGCAACAAGTAACACAATACAGTAATAGGATAATGTAGCTAATATTATCCAACCTGGTAAAGATAAAATACAATGGTCAAACCTCTATTGTTCTACAGCATAATCAAGACCATATACCATAGCCTTCTGTCTCATGTGTCCATCCACTCTCTTCTCTAAAACGGGAATCCATCCCTCTATCCAGTGCTTTCTTCTAGCTGACAATGCTACCAATAATTACCTGTTTGGTTCTCCAATGACTCACACTCCTCATCCATGCCAAGCTCCCACTATTTCTGGATTCTACCTGCATTGCTTCTTCCATCTTCCTAGTTCATGACTATCAGTAAGCAATATAAAGAAGGTGAACAATGAATATGAGGTTCACATACCTTTCTTGACCTCCACATGGGTGTTTGAGACTTATTAGATTCACCCCACATCCGTTCCAGTGACCGATATCGGCCATCTCCCAGTCTGCTCCCGACCGATGTCAGTTCCCTGCACTGACCCTGACTGCCGACGTCGTTTCCCTGGTCGACGCCGGTGTCCCCCCTGCTGACGTCAGTCCTTATGACCGACGTCGGACTTCTCCTACCCGACCTACCGACCCTGCTGGTCTGCACATGACCGATGTTGGTATCTGGATGATAGACGTCGGTGCCAAGCTATCGACATCAGTGTCTGTGTGTTCCTGTAAGTGATGAAATTTTCATTCGCGAGCTCTTCTTGGATCAAACCTCTATCCATGCTACCCTGCTTAGATTTATTCAACCCCTGTGACTGATCTCTGTCCTTCATCTCCTTCGTAAACACCAAGGCTTCTTTGTTCTTTTCAAAAGCATCAAATTTCCTCTTTCTGCAATGAACTGTATCTATGCTCTCCAAATTTGAACACATACCTTTTGGATCAATAACTTCCATTCCCTTCTTATTATTGTGACCAAGCCTATTAGGCCACATCTTTGAATCTCCACCAGAAGTAGAATCAGTAATACAAGTAGACAGATAAAGAGTATCTACTTTCTTACCTCTTTCTAGAACAAGTGCTCCCTTGGTAACCTTCCAAGAATCTGTTGTGAGGGTTATTGTGCATCCCTCATCTCCCAACCTTCCTACAAAAATTAGACTCTGCTTCAAAATTGGAAATGCATGACCTCTTTCAACACCCATGTGTTGTCAATCTGCAATCTCAGCTGCACTTTCCCTTTGCCAACTATCTAACAAGGCATACCATCCCTTAAATAGAGCACTCCAAAATCTCCCTGTTCATACTCATAGAACAAATCTCTGTTTGGGGATGCATGAAAAGATGAACCAAAATCTAAAATCCATGATCCTACCTGACTATCCAAAGAAAGTATGAGAGCATCCTGCATCACAATATTTGCATCCTTTGCTTCTTCCATACATGCATGTTGATTCTCTTTATCTCTCAACCAACACTCCTTCTTCATGTGTCCTTTCTTTCCACAAAACTAGCAGGTAATACCTTTGGACTCAGATCTCCTTCCCGACCTTGATTTCCCTTACTCAACCTTCTCCCTTTGCCTTCCCCTGCTTTTTGCACTTAGAGCATTCCCTGATGATTCACCTGTGCTTTTCCTGCGTATTTCCTCATTCAAGATCACACTCACAACATCATCAACTTTTAAGATTTTAGAAGCAGATGCAGAATTACTTACTGCCATAACCATACCATCCCAACTTTCAAGCAAAGAACATAAAATCAAGAGAGCCTTTACCTCATCATCAAAAACAATATTGACTGAAGCTAGTTGGTTTACCAAACCATGGAAATCACTGAGATGAGTATGTACTGATCCACCTTCCTGCATTTGCAAAGTAAATAGCTGCTTCATAAGATATACCTTATTAGAAGCTGAGGGCTTTTCGTATAAATTCGCCAAGGACTTTATCAACTCTTCCGTTGTCTTACACTGTGATAAGCTGAAAATCACAGAGGATGCAAGGCTCAACCTTATGGAACCGAGAGCCTTTCGATCAAGAACGTTCCATTCTTCATCCTTCATATATGTGGGCTTGCATGCAACCCCACCCAATGGTAAGTAAAAATCTTTCTGATATAGATAGTCCTCAATCTGCATCCTCCAATGTTGATAATTCTTGCCGTTAAACTTTTCCATTCGTAGTCTACTTTCTTTTGCCATTGCTGAACTCCCACGCAATCAGAAAACCCTATGAATGACCTGTAATCAAAAACAATACCCTGCTTCCTACAAACCGTAGCTCTGATACCACTTGTCAGGGGATCTAACTCTACCAATTAGAGCACATATGATTACTTCTCGTATTAGCAATTAAACATGAAATTATACCAGAATGATAAAGTAGCTAGAAACTTGAGACAGCAAAAAATTTGAGAGACAATACACACTCTTGTATTCAATATTACTAGAAGAAAATACAAATAAAGAAGATGCCACTTCTTCCTCCACCTCAAAGGCTTGCCACACCTCAAGACCTTCTTCCCTCTCTCTCTTTCTCAACAGAACAAATCTAAAGCCTGAGTTGCTATCCCTCCTTGAATGCTTCAGCTGATCTCCTTGACCTTGCTAGCTTCAATGCTTTTACTTGCCTTCTTGATACTTACAATACATGCCTTATGGGTCTTTAAATAGGATCCCATGCTTACAAAAATAGAACTCTAGTTACAATAATTAGACACGCAGCTCGTGACTATAATTAGTCATTTAACATGCAAACACTCGCTTCACTTAACTGACTGTTCGTCAACAGCAGTTTTGGAAATACACAAGCGACCGATGCCGGTCCCTGCTTGTCTGGTGCTGTCGATGTCGGCTGACTCTCTGCCATCATCGGTCTCCTTCTCCACTGCATCTAACTGACGTCGGTCATACTGCCAACGCCGATGGCTTTGGTTCTTCAGCATCCTTCCTTGTGTTTGCAAACAATTGAAGCTTTTAGCTCCACACCATAATAGTCCATCAGCATTTTGATGATATCTACTGATGGATTAGCGGGTGGAGTGCCCCCTAGATTGTAAGGTGCTTGAAAGAGGCTAGAAGAGGTATACGACGTAGTCAGTTGTACCAGTAAGGGGGCAACGTACGGATGACTAGTCGTAGGGATAGAAGAGGAGACTAAGGATGGTTGGGTAGAAGGCACAGCTAGGCTCGATGTTGTGATGGGAGGTTGGTTAGTGGTAACATGGGCCAATGGATAGGAAGCCACCCTAGTGTTGATAGGGGCCAGGGTAGGTGGAATAGAGATGACCAGATTCTGAAAGGGCGTAGAGAGTGGTTGAGTGGGTTGAGGTTGATAGGGGGCTGAAACCCCAGTGGAAGTGGGCTCAAAGATGGAGGGAGAAGCCACACTTGGATGGTTGGTCAAAGGCTGGTCATTGGTCGAGGTAATAGCCTGGGTGTCTAAAGGTTGAACTACGGATGCTGTTGATATGGCCACAGTCTCGAGAAGAGAGGTCGGCATTCTGTAAATTGGATTGCCCAAGGAGTCTCACATTCAGCTATTCATGAGATAGTGCTGCAAGGCTTTGACATTGAGGTCCAAGAATCGTGCAAAATCTTGGTCCCCTTCTAGGACAATAGGTGTCTGGGTCGAGGATGGTCTAGTAGGAGTTCTTTCGGTCTCGGAGTGGAACTCCATTATAGGACTGGTTATAGACGGGGTAAACAGAAGCGGGTGATGCCTCGCGTGATCAACTAGAGCCTTGGCTTGACTATGAGTCAGAACCATTCAAGGCAAGAAAGAACGTCCTCACAATCTTAAACAAGCAGATAAGAACTAAAAAGATGAAGAACACAAGCAAATCTTAAAAGCCTAGGAGTAAATTATTAGGATTATAGTGGCTTATGCCTTAGAATGTGTGTAGAGGAAGATTGGCTTTTGAGTTGGGTCTTAGAAGAAGTAGTCTATGGATGGTTTCAGGTTAGTTATGGTGCTCAAGAAGTCTGTGTTAGGTTTCATACAAGGCCTGGTGCTAAGGAGCAAGCTTCCCTCACTTCACGAGTCCAGTGATAAGTTGGGCCCACTTAGCCAAAATATACTTCCCCTAGAGATTAGACTCTACCAGAGAATAGAGTGGGCTTTCCCCTTGGTGATGAAATCCAAGTAAGATCATTGGGATGGGTAAGGTATCCGCTGGGGGATGAAATCCTAGTCGGGCCTTGTCTCAGGTAAGTTAAGATGTTTGTTTTGTGCAAGTGGTTTGGTCATGTAACATCAAGTGATCTAGATTAATTCAATATGCGGTTATTAATTACTAAGTGTGGTCTAAGAAATGCAAGCAAGCAGAAATGCAATGCAATGTGTTTTAAGCCCAAGTCAAAATGTTTGTTCGTATGAAGACGAATGGAGAAAGGGTCGAAGAGTATGAGTTTTGGCTAGTCTAGAAGTGCAAGAAAAAAAAGAAAAGTTCTTTTTAGTCCTGCTTATGATGTCATTTAGAAGAGATGAAAGAGGCAAAAAGGAAGGAACGTAATGGACCTATATGAACGAAAGAAATAAAGAACCCAAGGAAGGTCCTAGGGTCCCACCGGGCGTGCTAGAATGTTTCTATGCTAAAATCGCTTTCTACATTCAAAAGATAGAAATGAGAAACTAAGAGATGGTCTAGGGTTAGAAGATACCTGAATGTAGTCATGTGCACCAAAATCAGACATTGGAAGGTACTCCTCTTTGGTTGTGGAGGAATGACACCTGCGAAGAAAAAGAGACTAAACACAAAAAATGTTAGACAAGGAGATGGTGGGCTGTCAAGCAAAAGCTTGACCCCTGAAGTACGAAGACTTCCTTAAGGGATATCAACCCACTAATAAAAAGCAGAATATTTGACTAAAGTAGAAATAATGAAAGACAGAATGAAAGCAATAAAAGACAAAAAGTAGAATGTGTACCTGATATGCAGCAATCTATTCTGCACAGTCACCGGCATCGGTCTCTGTGCCGGCGTTGGTCAGGGAAGGGAGCCGACGTTGGTTAAAGTGCCAGCGTCGGTAGGGGTAATGACCAGTGTTGGTCAGGGAAATAGTTTTGGATAGGTTCTGGTCGGGTCTTGGATAGAGTTTTTGGATTGCAGAAGGGTTTGAAGTTTTTGTCTGAGGGTTCGGGAAGCCGGTTTGGGAGTCAGAGGGATTATTTGGGGGTTTTGTGCAAGGATCTGGGCAGAATTACAGACTATATTTTCCAGACAGGGTGGATAGAGGTGATACGGGAGGAAGTCAGGTGGGTCTATAGTCTAACTCTAGATCTAGGTAATGATAGCAATTAAAAACAATAACCATAGAGCAGAATAAAAACACATAGCAAAGCTTACCTATTATGCGCTGAAGATAAAAGTCAGAGACATGATTGATGTTGTCACTATGTCGCAGAAGTTTGGTGTAGTAGAATACATGTACTGGAGAGAGAGAACGTGAGAGATCAATTGCAGATTCGTTGGATGCAAAAGTTGGCTGATCGTAAGAGTTGGTTGATCGTAAGAGTTGGTTGTTGATTGATACGAAGGAAGGTCCGATAACCAATCGAGAAACGGATTGACAACTAAATAGATAACGGATAACAGATAACAGATAATGTTTCCTGCATTTGGGTCAAGAACGTAGTGTTAAGCATGATCGACACCAGTAGGACCGCCGACGTTGGCCGAGAAGTGACCGACGTCAGCGACGTCGGCCGGGTAGTGACCGTCGTCGACAGATGCAAAATGGGGATAGAGGCTAGCTTTAGCTTTTTGCTCATTTTTACATGCTGCCAAGGTCAAGGCTCATGGGGAAAATGGTCAACAGGGGTTAAATAGGTGTGGGAGAATAAAATAGGGGTTAAAGGGGAGGATGACAAGGGTTAGACACAATTACGGTGTCTACAATAGGTACAGGTATAGGTGTAGTTGTTTATCTCCAAATGGGAGATTGTTAAGTTGTGGAGCTAAAAGCTTCATTATTATGCAAATGGTGGAGGTTGCTGAGTGTCAAAGTAACCGATGTTGGTCAGGCCAATTGACATCAATCATATTCAGTTACACAGTCAGCCGACATTGGTCAGACAGGAACTGACGTCGGTCACTTGTGTGTTTCCAGAATTGGTCTAATTTTAGATAGATAGTTAGTTTACATGTAAAGTCTAATTTTAGTCTTGAGTCTATGTTTCTAATTATTGTTTGTTTGGGGTTCTATTTAAGAGACCCATGGGGCTATATTGTTATAAGGACTAAGGACTAAAAAGGATTAGATCCGCAAGTGTAAGATCTAGAAGGTCTACAAGAGTGCAAGATCAAGAAGATCTACAAGTAAGCAAGGTCAGTTGATATGCGGGGTAGCAAGATCAAGAAAATATGTGGGGGTGTGTGTGTGGAAGCTCAGTTAGATCTATGGGGTAGCAAGATCAAGAAGATCTGCAACACATGGTGTAAGCAAGACCAAATTAGATCTGCAGGGTACAAGATCAAGAAGGTTTGTGGATGAGAGTAGGCAATAGCAACCATTGGGTTGAAGGTCATTGGAGGGAACAACTCGGTTATTGAGTTGGTTGTAATTGATTGAGAGAGAGAGAACTCTTGAGGGAGAATTACTATACACCCAAGAGGTGTGGGAAGAAGAAGAGATTTCTTCATTGTATTTCCTTCTGAAAGAGTGTTAATACAGATTGTATTGTTTCTCGTATCTCATATTCTTTGCTGGTTCTAATTTTTAGTTACTTATTACTTCTAGTTTAATTCCATGTTTAGTTGATTATACAAAGATAATCAATTATACTCTAGGAGATGATCCTGACATTATTGAGGACATGATCTTGACAAGTTTGACCTTACTCACAAACAGGGATAGCGTATGTCTGATCTAGAATTTGTGGTGGTGAATATGGAGTTTGGTAGACTTGGTAAGGCTGGTTCTCATGAATGCTTAGCCTCTCTTCTAGAAATGCAATCAATCCACACACATCCAACATCTCATATGTAAGCTCTTGCCAATTTTCTCTTTCAATGGAATCCCATTCACTTTTAATCAGGTCTATTACATCCCTTACTTGATGGATAACATGACAAGGAATCTCTTGGCCACATCCCCTTCTACTATCAAACTCTAACACATATTTTTTAAATCCCAGTAATGCCTTTTTGAAGGTAAACATAAGGTTAGGTTGAGCATGGGATGTGACATAATGGGGAGACTGGGCATAAGATTGGTATAGCTCATGATCATCTGCATCCTCGTTACTTGACATAATTCCAGGAGAAGCTTGTTGTTGATTAAAAATATATGAAGGAGAATAAGACCCATAGCTATGAGTAACAGAATTATACATACCAAAAGGTGATTTCTTGCTGATACCAGGACTGCTTGATTGATTGATTTGACTCAGAGTCATTGTTGGTGTTGCTAAAAACCTCCAAAGGCTAATTGGTTGAAGAACACACCAGAATTCTTCAACTCCTTGAAAGATCACGTCCCACCAGGTGTGCCAAAAACTATTGATGACTTAAAATTGTGCTTGATCTTAACCAATCAATAATGGGAAGTTTCAAGCTGTGGGACAATGCGGCTTGAAACAACCTCCAAATTTTAGAGAAGCTAGTCTCTTCTTTGTATTGGGTTGCTGGGGAAAAGGGATAGGAGATTAAACAAAAATGCAAATGTAGGAACTAAAACCTAACTATGGTGATGCACCTGAGTGTAATCCTAATCCTAACCTGAGCACAGTGTTGACGTAGGAAAATGCACCTAATGGTAGGAAGTCAAACTCCTACCTTCTCCTAGGAACATGGAAACTCCCCTCTCACCTATGGAACTGGCGAAGCTGGAGGGAAGAGTCTCTAGATAAGGGCTAGCTCCCTTTGATGCATCATTTTTATTCTAGCAAGTGCTAATACAGGTATCTACAGCTATATAATGGAGGGGGGATGAAAAGAAAAAGGAGATTGTAGGAAAACAAACTATTCTAAAGAGGTTATGCACCAAAATAAGTTGACCTTCCCACATCCACACTCAGGATCAGATAAAAATAACATACATACACTCAGACTTAGCAGAAAGACCAGGCTGCAAGAAAATGACAGGGAGGTTCTTATGAAAACACAAGAATAGGGACTCACCAAGATGCTGTGAAATACATACTGTAAGTGACTTCCTCTATTATATACTTCCAAATAGAGCTCTTCTCCTATCAACTGTAGAAAATGGCGCTTTGTAGATAACTAGTGTGTTGGTGTTGAACCTGTGAGAGCATCAAAAGACAATGACTAAACACAAATTAACACTCAGGTCATACACAGAATATCCATCCAAGAAGAGGTAAAAAATTGCATTTATTGATTCAAGTGGAAATTTTAGCAGGGCTACGCCTTGTAAAATGTGGAACATGTTTACAAAATGACAAGTTCATAATATATATGAGAAACTAGGAAGTCCATTTAGCACTCCCTCTTTACAAGTGGCAATCACGTCCCTTCATTGGGAAGAATAAGTTGCTCAAAACATTAATGAGCCATCTGCTTTGTTTTCTTGAAATCTACCCTTTCAAGGTCAATACATGGTTTGTCCACCCATTAAATGTAAAATGGAGAAAACCCGTTGCTTTACTAGTTGTTTGCATCCTCTCATGATCAATTCGCAAGAACTATTTCACCTACCAAAGTCACTTCTCAAATGGCACCACTTGGACTAACTGCTTGCTCATTCCATGCTTGTCTCCTTGTCTTTTCTCAATTTTGTCTCTATCTGGCTTCTTTGGCCCTCGGGGGCAAACATTCAAGTTGGTTACTGCATTCTGGCTCCTGGTTAACACTCTTTCACTCAAAAGCAAACGGCCATTTCATTTTGTTAACTTTGACGTCCCTGTGGCCATCATGCTTTGAACACCAATGAATATTTCACCTTCTTGAATTTGACAGCTTCCTAAACATCACTACTTTGAAAACCAATGGCTATACTATTCTGCTAATTTTGACATCCTCCAGGACGTCCTCGGGTCCATCGTTACATCAGTCGGGTCCATGTGGCTTTGTCTTTCTATGGCTTGTCTTCCCTGCCTTGTATGTTTCTTAGCACAAGTCTCTTTGAAAAAGTCCCTTCTGACTTGGTTGTAAGTCTCTCGTAAGGGCACCTACCCTTCGGGGTCCTTCGATGGGTCCCTTTGTTTTCCAGACTGCCTCCCAGGCTCGCGCAGACAAATTGTCTGCAAACAATTTCCCAGGGTCAATTTGCTTTTTGTTTTCCATGGGCTTTTGTCCGTAGACAATTTCCCATGGATAAAAAGTCTATGAAAATTCTCTTGGCCCGGCTTGGCTTTGCTTGAAGCATGCCCGAATTCCTTCAGACTTTTTGTCCAAAGTAATTCCTTCGGGCAAAAAGTCCAAAGGAATTCGAGGCTAAGTCTATTTTCAAACCAAATTGAACCTTAAATGAAATTGAACCTTACCTGATTTTCCTTTGCAAATGTTGAAGTGCCTACCCTTTGAAAGGGTATTTTGACTTGAAAACTCCCCTTCGGCCAAGGGCATACCCTTGAACCAAGCCCATTGAACCAAAAATGGTTCAACGGTTCAAGGTTCAATCATTGTGCACCGATGGACTAATGAACCAAGGCCGATAAACTCTTTATTTTGAAACGAACCCATTAAACCAAGAAGGTTCAACGGTTCAATGGTTCAACTATTGAATGCCGATGAACTTCTTTTGCCGATTGAAATGCCATGTTGAACCAAGAGATTGAACCATATTCATTGAACCAAACCCATTGCACCAAGAAGGTTCAATGGTTCAACGCTTGAGAATTGAGAGATATTGAACCTGAAGATGGACTTTTGAACCAAAGGTCACTGAACTACTTGAACCAGGCCATGAACCAAACTCATTGAACTTGAAGACGGATGAACCAAATGCCGAAGAACCATGACATGAACCTATGCAACTTGAAGATGACTGGTACTGAATAGCAAGGGAAGAAGGGGACCAAAAATTTTGCTTGTGGGAAAAATTGGTCAACAAATTGGTGACTCCCAGGGGAAGCATGCCTGCTATGCTTAAGGACCAGTTGCCTTGCAGAATCCATTGGGCATGAAGTTGGATGGTAACTTTGAAAACCAGAAATAGCTCTGACAATCCTTAGAACCAGTCACACAGAGCTACCTCTAAGGAAATGAAAGCACACACAAGACTAAGAAAACTACAACCATGTGCAATAGCACTTAGGGAAAATAGGAAAGAAAACAAAAGGCAAATATATACAGATGAATAGAGACTTAGTGGCAATGCTTTAGATGTATCCCATTAATTGAGATACGTAGTTCTTCACCATCCAACCTGGAGAGTTGGAATGCATTATGTTGCTTGCACTAAATGATTATATAAGGACCACTCCAAAGGGCATCGAATTTTGCATGCTTTCTAGGCTTGGCTCGATCTTCATCCCACTTTAAGACAATGTCTCCTTCAGAGAAATCTTTTGACAAAGATTTATTATCAAAGTGTCTTTTTACTTGTTGTTGGTGACTAGTCATAGAAACCATAGCCCAGTTGCTCACTTCCTGGAGCTCCATTAGCTCACAAAGCCTGACCTCCATACTACTTCTTTCTTCTAATTGCAGTTGATGAGCAAGGTCCAATGCTAGCAATTCAAGTGAGATGGGAAGCCTAGCTTCCCTTCCATATACGAGCGTATATGGAGAGTTTTTGATTACTCTCTTCAGAGTGATTTGATCAGCCCACAGAGCTGTCTTTAGCTTGGCATGCCAAGTCCTTTGATTTTCTTCCTTGGTCCTCTTTATGATTCTGATCAAATTTTTGTTTGTGGACTCAACCAGCCCATTCCCCTGCGGGTAGTAATTTGATGAAGTGTTGAGGTGTATACCATACCTTAGCGCCCATTCACTTGTTCTGGTCCCCAGAAAATCCAAAGCATTATCTGAGATTATGGTGGTTGGGACCCCAAATCTTATTACCAGGTCCTCATAAAACTCCAGGACTGCACTTTCATTTGCTTCTTTCAGAGCAACAGCCTCCACCCACCTTGTGAAATAGTCTGTAGCAGTCAAGACCCACTTGTGTCTAGCACTCGAGGGAGGATTAATCATGCCTATGAAGTCCAAGCCCCACTGCATGAATGGTTGCTCCACCTGAATGGGCTGTAGAGGCATGGCAGCCAACCATTGTTTCCCATCAAAAAGTGCACACTTCTAGCACTTCCTTACCCAGGCATGGGTGTCTTTGAAAATAGTAGGCCAAAAATAGCCAACTCTCATTATCCTTATTGTAGTAGCTCTAGGAGTGAAATGACCACCATCTGGTCCATCATAGAACTCAGCGAGTACCTTATCAACCTAATTTGGGTCAATGCATCTTAAGACCCTAGAGAAATCCTTCCTAAAAAATACTTCATCAACCAGGACATAAGGGAGGGACTGGAGTTTAAATTACCTTCTTTTGATTCTATCAAGACCCTATGGACACTCACCAATGAGAAGGAAATGCCTCATGTCCAGCATCCAATCCTTTATGATAGTTGGTTCCTCTGTCGTGGCTACATCATGAATTAGCAAGCTACCCTCCCTTTTTTGCTTGAATTCTGTAGCCAGCTATTCACACAGGCATCTTCCCCTCACTAGCTTGGTGATCTTGATGTCTACATCATACTCTATCACTTTGGTGATCCACCCTACCCTTTTCTCATTCAAGTCTCGATTGGTCAAGAAATCCTTGACACCAAGATGTGGGACCATGAGGTGGATCCTACTGTTAAACAACATATGCTTGAATTTCTTCAGGCTCTGCACTACTGCCAGGACTTACTTCTTTACATACGTATAACTGACTTTAAAATCCTCTAACCCTTGGCTAAAAAAAGTAAGTGGCTGCTCGAGGTCATCACCATTTGCTTGGGTAAGCATGGCAGAGATCACCTCTTCATTGTTGAAAGTGTAGAGGTTGAAGTCTTTGTTTAAGTTGAGGCTGATCAAAGTGGGAGCTCGAGTTATGGCCTACTTGATGGCTTCAAAGCTATCTTTCCTTTCAACTATCCACTTGATCTCTTCACCCTTCCTCAGCATAGAGGTGAGGGGCTTGACTATCTCAGCAAAATTCAAAATGAATCTTCGAATGAAATTTATCCTGCCAAAGAAACTCTGTAGGCCTTTCATGTGCTTTGGTAGGGACATCTCTAGGATGGAGTGAATTCTCTCAAGGTCAATGGACAAGCCTTCCTTGAACATGATGTGGCAGAGGAGTTTACCCTCATGAATAGCAAACATGCATTTCTTTGGATTAAGAGAGATGTTGAATTCCCTGCACCTTTCAAAAATTTGCCTGAGGTGTTCTATGTGTTGGTTCTCTTTCTTGGAGAATACCATCACATC
The DNA here is from genome assembly GCA_037957365.1 of Torreya grandis. NCBI lineage: Eukaryota > Viridiplantae > Streptophyta > Pinopsida > Cupressales > Taxaceae > Torreya > Torreya grandis. Next base: position 297,297 of record JARHVA010002453.1, read on the forward strand.
ATCGAGGTATACCAGCACATTGTTGTTTATCAAGCCTCTAAAAGCCATGTCCATGGCTTGCTAAAAGGTAGCACCAGCACTAGATGGCCCGAATGGCATCTTCTTGTAGGCAAATGTTCCCCATTTAGTGGTGAAGGCCGTTTTATGCTGGTCACAGCCTTGCTCTAAAATCTGATTATACCTAGAATAACCATCCAGGAGGGAGAAACGCTCACTGCTTGTTACCTTCTAAAGGATCCATTCCATACTCGAGAGGGGATAATGATCTTTTAAAGAGACTTTATTAAGGTCTCTGAAGTCGACACACAGCTTGATCTCCCCATTTTTATTTCTAACAGGAACAAGGTTGGCCAACCATGAGGAATGTTTGATTGGAAATATAATTCCAAACTCAATCAATTTGGCCAATTCCCTCTACATGAGGGGCTCAATTGTTAGATTGATAGGCCTCTGCTTCTGTGTGACTGGCCTGGTGCTTGCTTCCAATTCAATGGTGTGTTGGGCAAGTCTTGGGTCGAAGCCCTTTAGATCACTGTAATCCCATGCAAAAACATCTGAGAATTCCTAACATAGCAAAATGAAAGCTTGCCTTTCTTGAATCGTACAGACTTTTCCAAGCACCAGCAGCTTGTCCTTGAAGATCTCAACCCTTTCATAATTCTCCTCTTTGGTTGTGATGCATGCCTTGTCATTTCTTAATTGGTCATCTCCATTGAAGATTCTCTTAAGCGTGACCAGACCTTTAGGGAGCTTATTGTTCTTCAACTAGACAATCCGATTGCCATATTGTTGCTATAATTTCCCTTGGTTGTGTGCTATGAACTCAACTTCTTCCTATAAGAAGAAAGCTATTTTCCAGTCACTTTCAAAAAATTGCCAATTTGCAATGTTGTTTGGGATAGAGGGCCGAACTAACACTTTCAAGTGGCGTGAACCACAATCTCAGCTTATTTCCCTTGAAACATCAAACTGAGCACCAATTGTTGCCAATCTGTCTGCCTATTTGTTTTGTTCTCTGGGAATGGAAGTGATGTTGAAAGCAAAGAAATCTTCCACAAAGTCCCAGACCCTATGCTTGTAATACTTTAGCAAGGAATTCTTGGTTAGATTATGGCCTTTCACTTGATTTACAATTAGCTCCCTGTCTCCCATAACTTGCAATTCCTTGATCCCTCTTTTTCTTGCCCATTCCAGCCCATGGATAAGGGACTCATATTTTGCAACATTACTTGTGCAAGAGAATTAGAAATGGAAAGCTGAAAAGTACCTTTCCTTTAAAGGGGAGACTAGCATCACCCCACCACCAGCTCCTAGCTTACTTCTGGAACCATCAAAATACAACTACCATAGACCAAGATCATCTTGGCTAGCCTTCATTATATTGGGCATGAAGGCACCCTCTTCATGCATATAGTAGACTCCAAGGTCTACCTCCTCAATGAACTTGTAAGGATCATATTCGAAGTTATCATTTCCCCACTCGTCCAAGAGTAAGTCTGCGACTCCTTCAAGAGTAGAGGACAGAGATTGGTCTATTTGGGATTCTTCTGGGTCGATAATGGTGTAACTGACATTGGCTACCTTGGGCGAATATGGTTTTAGATGGTCCTTGTAGAGTGGTTCACATTTGATTTTCACCTTGGTCCCATACTTGGTTCTAAAAACTAGATATGACCAATTCGCTGCAAGATAGCCACTTATCTTTGATGTGAAGTCCCTGGACAAGCAAATTGTGAAATAAGGAGGAACATCTGCTACCACTATATCATGGGGAATTGAGAAGGTTGGAGAAGCATGCAATGTCAAGATTAAACCCTTCAAAATTCCAACTATTTTTGTAGGTGTCCCATCTAGCTGCAGGACTCCTTTGTTCATTTCTTCATACTTCAGTCCCATCTTGTCAGCAATGCACTTGGGCATCACTGAGGTACTAGCCCCACTGTCAATTATGTAGTTGTGTACCAGGAAATTCCCAATGACCAAGGATACATAGAAAGGGGTAATTTTTTCTTCCTTCTTTACATGACTTGAAGTGGAAGGTTGTCCATTCATCATTAAGACATTTTCAGTGCTTGCTAGGACAGCTTGTCAATCCAGTTCATGCAATTCCTTCTTTAGTACGTCCTTTTGTCTTGGAAGAGATAATGAATCCCATAAAAAGATGTTCATATGCCTCCCTTCAAGCTTTCTTTTGGGCTAATCCCAACCTGAGCTGCAGGCTGAGGGGTTGAAGGTGCAAACAGCTATTTGAAATTTGGGGCCTTTTGATTTGATTGTGATGGAGAAAGTGCTATTACCACTTGGGTGGTAGCTTGGGCTTCTCCCATTGCTCTTCTCTTAAATCTCATATTCGCTGCAACACATTCAGCCTGATGGTCTACAGTGCCCACAAAATTGATTGCACAAAATTCCTCTTCTAGATGATTCATGAGGGTAGAATCAGGCTGGGCCTGATTGCTACTTGTGTTGGGTTGAGTTGGAGCCTCAAAAATCTGAGAATGAGTAGCTGCCTGACTTTCTGCATTTTGGAAATAATTCATCATCTCATTTGTGTAAATATCCTATTATTGACCATATCCCATGGTCGAACAGCTTGGTTGCTCCTATACTAAATTGTTCTAAGTCGGCAGCATGACTTTAGATGATGAAGGGGGGCCTGAGTTGTAATTTTGAAATGGATTAGTTTGAGTGAGTTGACCCTGTCTTGGATTATAGCCTTGAAAAGGGGGTCTAAGAGTCTGACCATAATCATGATATCCTTGGTTTGGCCTGTTACTTTGAGCTTACTACCTTTTAAGAGCTACAAGTTCATTTGACATGCTCTACAATAAACTTTTAACCTCATTAAGCTCATTTGTCGGAATAGAAACTGGCTTGTCAATGGTAGGCAAGGGAGCAACTGTGGGAGCAATAGCCTAAATTAGATGTAGGATTTTTGGAAATAGTGGCATGTGAGGCCTAGGGGATATTTTCCAAGCCTGTACTAAATAGTTTTTAGCTGCTATGGCTATGTCGTAAGTAGCAGGAAGTATATGTCCTCCCATGGATTGGATCATCATAGCAATATCACTATTTAATGCCTTTAAATAGTCCAAGAAAGCATAGCTGGGAATTAGTCTTACCAGGATGGGAATTCTATCCCAAGTCTTTTGAAACCACATGTTAAAATCCTGCATATACTCATGTGGAGCTCTCTTTATGGTCGTCAGCTGCTCAGCTAGTGAGAGGTCATTGCTTTTTTCCCCAAAATGATTTGTCAACTGAGTGCCCAATTCATTCTAGGAATGTATTGAATTCATAGGTAAGGTCCCATACCAGTCAAGAGCTTTGCCTTTCAGAGATAATGCTAACAATCTGATGGTAATATTTCCTTCTACTACATTATGAATATTGTAGAGGTTGGCAGTATTCCTAATATGCTCGACCACTATAATGGGTCCTACTCCATCGAAAGAAGGTACATTTTTTAGAGCTATTCCCAGAATTGGATCATAGCGTGGGAGATTCAAGGTGCTCTCACCATGAAAAGCCGCAAAAGGTAATGCCATGGCTGGGATTGGTTATAACTAGGGTTCTACTGCGTCTCTTATAATAGGTCTAGGAGGGTTGTTTGTTGTATAAGGATGGGTCCTCTCAAATCATAGTCTTTTAGCAGAGTTCAAAGGCAACTCAACGAAATTGAAAGGAACCCCTCTTGAAGCAGACCTTGTGGTGACTTTGGCATAGAAAGTTAAGAAACTGGTCTTAATTTGAAAACTAAAGCTCTTACCAGTGGAATCACCAGATGCTGGAAAACTTAAAATTGTTGTGACAGGACCAGCATCAATCCTAAAACCTTACTGAGTTGTCAAATTGTGGATCCCACCAGGCGTGCCAAAACTGTTGACGTAGGAAAATGCACCCAATGGCAGGAAGTCAAACTCCTGCCTTTTCCTCGCAACATGGAAACTCCCCTCTCGCCTATGGGACTGGTGAAGCTAGACGAAAGAGTCTCTAGATAAGGGCTAGCTCCCTTCGATGCATCATTTTTGTTCCAGCAAGTGCTAATACAGGTATATACAACTATATAATGGAGGGGGGATGAAAAGGGAAAGGAGATTGTAGGAAAATAAACTATTCTAAAGAGGTGATGCACCAAAATAAATTAACCTTCCCACATCCACACTTAGGATCAGACAAAAATAACATACATACACTCAGACTTGGCAAAAAGACCAGGCTGCAAGAAAATGATAGGGAGGTTCTTATGAAAACACAGGAATAGAGACTCACCAAGATGTTGTGAAATACATACTATAAGTGACTTCCTCTGTTCTATACTTCTAAATAGAGCTCTTCTCTTATCAGCTGTAGAAAATGGTGATTTGTAGATAACTTGTGTGTTGGTGTTGAACCTGTGAGAGCATCAAAAGACAATGACTGAACACAAATTAACGCTCAGGTCATACACAAAATATCCATCCAAGAATAGGTAAAAAATTGTGTTTATTGATTCAGGTGGAAATTTTAGCAGGGCTACGCCTTGTAAAATGTGGAAGATGATTACAAAATGACAAGTTCATAATATATATGAGAAACTAGGAAGTCCATTTGGTACTCCCTCTTTACAAGTGGTAATCACATTCCTTCATTGGGAAGAATAAGTCACTCAAAACATTAATGAGCCATCTGCTTTGTCTGCTCAAAATCTACCCTTTCAATGTCAATACATGGTTTGTCCACCCATTAAATGTAAAATGGAGAAAACCAGTTGCTTTACTAGCTATTTGCGTCCTCTCATGATCAATTCACATGAACTGTTTCACCTACCAAAGTCACTTCTCAAATGGTGCCACTTGGACTAATTGCTTGTTCATTCCATGCTTGTCTCCTTGTCTTTTCTCAATTTTGTCTCTATCTAGCTCCTTTGACCCTCGGGGGCAAACATTCGAGTGGGTCACTGCATTCAGGCTCCTGGTTAACACTCTTTCACTCAAAAGCAAACGGCCATTTCATTTCATTAACTTTGACATCCCTGCGGCTGTCATGCTTTGAACACCAACAGATATTTCACCTTCTTGAATTTGACAGCTTCCTAAACATCACCGCTTTGAAAACCAATGGCTATACAATTCTACTAATTTTGACATCCTCCATGACATCCTCATGTCCATCATTACGTCAGTCGGGTCCATGTGGCTTTGTCTTTCTATGACTTGTCTTCCTTGCCTTGTATGTTTCTTAGCACAAGTCTCTTTGAAAAAGTCCCTTTTGACTTGGCCAGAAGTCTCTCGCAAGGGCACCTGCCCTTTGGGGTCCTTTAGTGGGTCCCTTTGTTTTCCAGACTGCCTCCCGAGCTCCCACAGACAATTTCCCCAGGTCAATTTGCTTTGTGTTTTCCACGGGCTTTTATCCGTGAACAATTTCCCATGGATAAAAAGTTTGTGCAAATTCTCCTGGCCTAGCTTGGCTTTGCTTGAAGTGCGCCCGAATTCCTTCAGACTTTTTGTCCAAAGGAATTCCTTCAAGCAAAAAGTCTAAAGGAATTCGGGACTGAGTCTATTTTCAAACCAAATTGAACCTTAAATGAATTTGAACCTTACCCAATTTTCCTTTGCAAATGTTGAAGTGCCTACCCTCTGAAAGGGTATTTTGACTTGAAGACTCCCCTTCGGCCAAGGGCATACCCTTGAACCAAGCCCATTGAGCCAAAAATGGTTCAACAGTTCAAGGTTCAATCATTGTGCGGTGATGGACTAATGAACCAAGGCTGATAAACTCTTTGCTTTGAACCGAACCCGTTGAACCATGAAGGTTCAACGGTTCAACTATTGAACACCAATGAACTTCTTTTGCTGATTGAACTGCCACGTTGAACCAAGAGATTGAACCATCCGCTTTGAACCATATTTTTTGAACCAAACCCGTTGAACCAAGAAGGTTCAATGGTTCAACGCTTGAGAATCGAGAGATATTAAACCTGAAGATGGACCTTTGAACCAAAGGTCACTGAACCACTTGAACTAGGCCATGAACCAAACTCATTGAACTTGAAGATAGATGAACCAAATGCCAAAGAACCATGATATGAACCTGTGCAACCTGAAGATGACTGGTACTGAATAGCAAAGGAAGAAGGGGACCAAAAATTTTGCCTATGGGCAAAATTGGTCAACACACAATGAGACTATTATAAGACTCAATTACATTTAAGAGCAGACAAGTGCATGATCAATGTAAGAGATTGAAATAATAGAAATAAAGGCTCACAATAGGGAAGTCTTTCACTGAGATATAGGGAATGTCAACAAAGGCATAGTGTTCAATCTTCTTAACTGAATCTTTCAATCACATAAGAGGCATAGAAGTCACATATAGTTATGTAAACCTTCCGATTCAAGAAAACGAGACAAAAATAGATAACATTCCTAATCACAACTTAAGAGAATCTATAGTATAGACTACTTCAAAAATGACATAGATAACATCAACCAAGGCATGGAGCTCAAATTTCCTTAATTCATTCAGCCACATAAATGGCATAGAAGCATGCACGATTATATCAAACTTTACAACTCAAGAGAATTGAGACAAGAGCAAATGATATTACTGGTCAAAAACTTTAGAAAGTCTAAACTATGAGAAATCCCCCCCCCCTTTCTTTGATTTTACAATTCTTATTATATAGACTCAGATGTCTCATTACATTGCTCTCTTTCCCATGCAATTCTACTCCATCCTTCACCCATAGGGGACAAACAAATGGTGCTTTTAATGCTTTGGATGCATCCTGGTCTTATCAAGAACTGCCCTAACTATGGCATGGCAATCCATGTCTAGTACCTCACTTCACACCTAAAATTCCTCATTCAATCACATGTTTGGCTGCTCAACTGTCTACTCTGCCTCTGCCTATATGGGACAACAAATGGCCCTTTAATGCCTGTAGGTTCCACAAATCTACCCAATGCACTGTTCTATCTACCAAGAATAACTTCCACCTAGTTTCCCTCCATCTTTGTTATAACATATAGACGGACATGAGGACACTTAGTCAATCCATGAAAATTCTCCCTTTTTTTTCTAGAGGGCAGTAGAGAATGACACTTGGCCACTTCTACTTTTCTATATTTTGCTCAGGAACACTTCTCCTTCAACACCTGTCACAATCTGCTTCCTCGATACTTTATAGTTTTATCAAAACAAAACTCACTGCGCTCCTCACTCTAGCAACTCTTAAGAAGGGGATGGATGCACGTGGCAATCTTTTCTTGTTGATGCTTGGTGCTTCCATAGTCCTTTGAAATAATGTCTAGGACCTACCACAATCTTTATTCAGCAATTAGGCTTGAGGATGGTCCCTCAGAAGTTGGCACGTGGCGACTTTTGCTGCTCCTAAGAAGATACGTGGCATCTTTTGCTTCTTCCACTAGGGGTATGTGGTCCATTCTGCTTCTTTCAGGGATGGAGTAAGAAGGGGTTCAGAGAGTGACACTTGGTAGCATCCACTACTTTATGGCACTTAAGCAAAATAAAATGATGCCTTTCTGTGTTAAATCAAAGCATAAACCCAGGCATCCTTCGAATGCTGACACATGGAGGCTTTTTTTTCTTTTGAAAAGGTAGTTTAGGGCCTTTTGTGACTACCACCTGGCGCTTTCTGCTCTCTCTACTTCATTCATTGAAAGTCTTTGTCAAAAGGTAGAATAAAAAGTGGGTGCTTCTATGAGATGTAGCTACTGACACATGGTGCATTCCGCTTAACTGCTACTAGATATGTGGCACATTTCATGATCTTCCTAAAAGTCACAAAAAGGGCTTCAGAGGGTGCCAGCTGGTCAGCTCCATGTCTCAAAAAGTGACACTTGGCAACTTTTGCTTGAATTTGATACTTAGGCAAAATGAGACAAAAGAAACAAAGGGGGGAAAAGGGACCCACGACCAGAGGATGACACTTGGCAGCTTCTGTTGCACTTCGACACTTATTCAAAAATGAACATGCCCTCTGCTCCAAAACTCTGTCGCTTCATCCAGGATGTGCAAGAACCAAAATTACACTGCTCGACTAAAAGAAATAAAAAAAGATAGAGTAAAAATTAATCTATAGTTATTGGCGACCCCCAGGACTTTTGAGCCTGCTTAAAAAAACCCGACTCCCGCTCGGTCAAAATTTCAAAATTATGGAAATTAAAGCTTCAAAAGAGCTATTTGGTAGATAGACCACTCATGGTCAGATAATCCTTACTTTCTCTACAACTCAATGAAAGTCAGATCTAGGTTAATAAGATCCTTGTGTAAAAAGGTGTGCAAGATCTAAACCATAGCTTTTAGTTTGAACTCCAGCCGGGAAACAGGAATTAGAACAGCTTCGACCTCTAAGACTGAGGAATCATCCTGCAAGCTCTGGAAGATTGTTTGATCCCTTTATTTGGTGAGCAGCAATGGTTCAATTTGGTCAGCCATCAGCACCATCCTTGCATCCAAAGATAGGGAAGGGAGGCCTAGTTGCACCAAATCTTCAATATGGTGCCTCATCTCACTGATGCCTTCTTTCACAACATTGAGACAGCTCTTGCAATTGTTAGTTGCAACATTGCAACTGAGCACCTCATTGACCCATTTTGTGGCAGCCATTCTGTCTGGGATTCCCATGGCTACCAATGTTGTATCCATCATGTCATAGAGCTTCTCCAGTAATGAATGGGAGTCCATGACTCTTTTGGAGACTGTGGCTAGAGTGTTTTGTACTGAATTCTCCACCCTCTCGCACAGTTGTTGTGCATTGAGTAGGAAGGTGAGAAATAGCATGAGCTAGATAATCTCTAAAGAGATTCTCTCCCATGTGAACTTGTAGAGCTCCTTCACCAACTGCACTACTCTGACACCTCTCAGCCTATTGGCCAACTTGATTATCAGTTGTGCCATCCTCTGTTGCTCTATTTGCAACTAGGCTTGGAAAGCTGCAGCCATGTTTTGCTCCTCCAACAGCCTTTGTTGTGATTGGGTAACTTGTAGTTGGAGTCCTTCGACTCTTCCCTACAATGTTGCATTCTCCTGCCTTATGGCTATTGCTACATCTTTTGCAAGTGTGAGCTCTGCCTTCAATGAATCATTCTGGGCCTAGACTACCCATTGAGTTTGAAGGGAAATAGTATCTTGTAACTGTTTATTCAAACTAGTTATTTCATTGTCTCTCTTAGTTATTTCTTTGTCCAAACTGTTATAGTTTGCCTTTTCTTTGGCCAAATCAGCCTCCATCTTCTGTAGTCTTCTTGATTTCTTTAAATAATCTTTTGTAACTACAGAAGTGGATTCATTCAGTAGCTCAACTCTATCTTGGGGCCTGAACAGGGACATGTCAATGGCCACTATGTTCATCGTGTAATCTTCCAACTGCATTTGCTCGCTCAGCTTAACAACATTGGGTGACAAATGGGTCACCATCAGTTGTTGTTGGATGGGATCAAATTGTGACCGCAGGTGTGGAACAGTCGGTGCCTTATTCTCCTTAATTCTCTTCTTCTTCAACTAGGCCTCTCTTGCCTTCCTAACAGCATCAGCTTGTGTTTGGAAGGTGGAAGGGGATGCAATATGTCCCCCTGTGAAAGGATACCCTTGTGGCAAGCCATATTAGATAGTCATTGGCTGGGTAGGGGTGAGTTATAATGGCATCTTTCTAGGAATGGAGGGACAAAAATGGGGTAATGTGAGGGCCTGAGGTGCCAATGATGGGGTGACTTGTGAGAAGGGAATGGCAGTAGTGGTAAGAGGTGTCATCTAACTGGGTAGAGGCGTCATGCTGATAGGGTGAGGAATAGATTGAGAGGGAGGAGGGGGAGTAATACTTACCTAAGGGGAAGTTGTAGTACTCTACACTAGGTGCTATAAAGGCTCCTCTTCCCCCTCTGAATCTAAATGGAACTATACCCTTCTTCTCTTCCTAGGTGTCTCTGCCTCTGGCTATGTTTGTTTCCCTTCTACCTCTATTGTTGCTAGTGGTGCATGTGGAGAATTGGGGACTTCAATCACTCTCGGTGATGGGGAAGCCTGTGGTGGTGATGACACGACACTTCTTTGTTGTTCTATGGTAGTTGTAGCTTACTCTAAAATCTGTGGTTGTTGGCTTGGTCCTATTGTAGCTTCTTGCTTTGCCCCAAGTGTCGGCATTTGGCTTGTTTCTAGGCTAGATGCAGGGGATGGATGCCACTCATCCCAAAGTTCTTCCCACCTTTCATCTGAATCAATGCCTCTGAAAGCATGGGTGGTCTAGGAAATTTTTTGCCTTTAGTTCCAATAGGCCTCAATTTTCTCTACATCCCAACCTTTGTTCCTCAACGTCCTTCTCAAACTAGAAGTCATCCTTACTTTGGGATATAATCCCTCTATTTGTCATAGAAGGTTTCCCATGGCCTATTTTGTGGCAGGGGCAAATCTATTGGCTCAACATAGAGACCAGGGGCATCTTCTGTAGGATTTTTCCTGGTCTCCCAAAAAGGGCAGCCTTCATGCGCAATCTTGGTTCCAATTCTATTTGTCCTCACTACGGAAGCTATGTAATCAGCTGGGTCATAAACCCACTTGTCCTCGACCAACAAGAACCTGAGGAAGGCTAGCTTCCTTAGCAGCACAGTTTCAGCTTCTCTAGCTTTTAGGTTTACATTGCCTACCATCCACGGGAGATTGTACATTTTCCTCTTCTTCTTCCCAGAACCATACTCATTGTCAACTACCAACACCTACCTGGCAACTTCTAGGAATGCCAACCTAAGAGTGAAGGTCTTTGGTAGTAACACTGGTTCTCCACAAAATCCATGGACCCTTATGATCGTGTGACAGGACCCAAAATAGAAATCACATGGGATTGGGTAACTAACCAGGAGGTTCGTGACGCTTGGAATTAATCTATTTATGATAGGCTCAGGGCTAAGGCAATGGAGAATAGGGGTAACAAATAGTTCCCAAAAATCATATGTGTCACTGGTCTTTGATAAAACATGTGTCCATGCAGACATAGGGATGGTTCTTTGGGGGTCAAAAGCTGGGTCATAAAGGTTTAGGCTCATAAATTAGGTGAAAAGGTCAGGGTTCTGCTACAGTATTAAATGGAATAAAAAGGAGGAATACCTAAATACCCCTTTTGACTTGAATTGGGTTAGCTGCTCCACCATTGAGAAGGTGATGTGCTCAGAGAAGTCGATTAGATACTCTTGTGTCTTATTGACCATCTTCAACCAGAAAAGGATGGCCATTTGCTTAGCATATACCATCATGTCATCCTTCATGCCAAAGATGAGAGTCATCATTAATAGTGTGTCTTGGCTAGCCGGTGTGAACTGAGTTCTTGATGCCGGTAACATGGGTATCATTGTATCCCCATCAGCCATTTGTAATGCAAACCTCAAAAACCTTGTCTGAGTGTTGACATTCACCCACATCCTTTGCATCCTATCAATGGTGGGGAAGGTGGTAGTATTATTGTATTATAGGGCAAGCATGTCCCTGATAGCTTATAGGGTGATCTGCAGCATGAAGGGGCCTTGTTGGATGGTGCAAGATTGTGGATGGAGCAAGTTCGTGCATAATTCAATCACATCAAGACATGGGTGCACAGTTGGGATAATGAATTGAGCTAGTTGTGAGGCTCATATCCTCATTTCAAACATTTCATATTACCTTACCCTGGCCCTTTGTAGACACCTTTGTTGTGTCCCTTCTCTAAGGCTCTTGCCATTAGATCTTTGTAGAATTGGGTCCATGATTCCATCTGCATAGTCCTGGACCTTTGACGGGTCACTGGTTTGGCTGACTCCCAGGGCTATTTTCTTGGATAGCTTCTTGGTGGTTGCATAGGAGCTGCAGTGTATGACTTGCTAGCCAATAATCTATCGAGATATACAGGTGTCCCTCTTCCTTGTTGTGACGATGATGTTCCCACCATCTCTATATCTCTTGTATGATACCTGGTATGAGCTTTGTGTAGGATAGAAACACGCTCATTGAAGCAAACTTTTACTAGGCACTAATAATCACAATGAGCAGGATATTTTTGTAGATGCAGGAATGCTTGAGTGTTTGTATACTTTAAAAATTTCTAAGGGATATTTATGGGCCTATCAAGTCCCAAATAGCATTAATTTTGGGTGACCATTAGCAATTCCTACTCAATCTTTGGGAAACAGCGAGGTGGACACATTATGTGGCGCAAGGTACCTTAGAGATCTCGAATAAAAAAGAGAAGCATTTAATGTAGAAATTTTTAAAAGAATTAAAATTTCTAAGACGCTAACTCTACGTTTAAAATGCTTATTTTAAAAGAAAAGTGGGAAAACAATGGAAAACAAAACAATGCAGGAATGGGAAACTACCTAACTACATTAATTGAACATCCTTATTTCCCTCCAAGATCAAAAATGAACTTTCCAACATCTTTTTTATGGCAAGCCAACTTATGTTGCCATACCAGTGATTGTAATGGGTATATCTTTGATGGAATTTCCTCTGCATTAAACACACGGATCTACCTACACTCAAGCGAATCTGAGTCGAACATGCTTTTGATATCCATAAGCTCTTCTTTTCCTTGAAAGCTCATCGAATGCTAGTTCTTCATGCTGTCGTGTGTTATCAAGAAATTGATGGTTGTTGGTTCTTCCCTCTGTGCCTTTTGATATCCCTTGTCTTCTAGCTTATCTTCTTTAGGGTCCAGCTTTATTTCATCATCATGCTCCTTGATGACTTCATCCTCTTGAAAGGATGAATCTGAAAGCTGGTATCCCTTTTGCATACTCAATTGATTCTCATAGTTGTCTTCTCCATATTTGGCCAGTTCATAGCCTTCCTGAAGGATAGTGTCACCTGTCTCAATGATCTAATCAAGGGAGTGTCCATGTTCTTCCATATCTTCTTGCAAAGTGAGGAAAAATTAGAAATGATCTCTTCCTCGTCAGAAATTAAGACAAAAGCTTGTGACTTGTCCTCTTGTTCATCAAAGGGAGTACCTATAGTGATTTCCTCCTTATCTGTGCTTATGGAATCCTCTTGACTAGCCATGAATTGAGTGTACTCTTTTGCATACTCAGTTGCTTCCTTCAAAATATATTCTTCTTTGAAAAGGGATAAAGAAGAAGGCTGTGATGAAAAACAAGAAGCTTCTTAAGGAAGGGTGGAAGGGACTTGAGGGGAAAGTGAGTGATTGGGGTCTTCTTCCCTTGTTGTTATCATAGATTCTGCATTATTGAGGACATGATCTTGACAAGTTCGACCTTGCTCACGAACAAGGGTGGCGTATGTCTGATCTAGAATTTGTGGTGGTGAATATGGAGTTTGGTAGACTTGGTAAGGCTAGTTCTCATGAACGCTTAGACTCTCTTCTAGAAATGCAATCAATCCACACACATCCAGCATCTCATATGTAAGCTCTTGCCAATTTGCTCTTTCAATGGGATCCCATTCACTTTTAATCAAGTCTATTGCGTCCCTTGATGGATGACATGACAAGGAATCTCTTGGCCACATCACCTTCTGCTGTCAAACTCTAACACATATTTTTTAAATCCCAGTAATGCCTTTTTGAAGGTGAAAATAAGGCTAGGTTGAGCATGAGATGTGACATAATGGGGAGACTGGGCATAAGATTGGTATAGCTCATGATCATCTACATCCTCGTTACTTGACATAATTCCAGGAGAAGCTTGTTCTTGATTAAAAATATATGAAGGAGAATAAGACCCATAGCTATGAGTAATAGAATTATACATACCAAAAGGTGATTTCTAGATGATACCAAGAATGCTTGATCAACTGATTTGACTCAAAGTCATTGTTGGTGTTTCTAAAAACCTCTAAAGGCTAATTGTCCAAAGAACACACCAAAATTCTTTAACTCCTTAAAAAAATGCATCCCACTAGGCATGCCAAAAATTGTTGATGACTTAAAATTGTGTTTGATCTTAACCAATCAACAATGGGAAGTTTCAAGCTGTGGGACAATGCGGCTTGAAACAACCTCTAGATTTTAGAGAAGCTAGTCTCTTCTTTGTATTGGGTTGATGGGGAAAAGGGATAGGAGATTAAACAGAAACACAAATGTAGGAACTGAAACCTAACTATGGCAATGGGCTTGAGTGTAATCCTAATCCTAACCTAAGCACAGTGAGACTATTATAGGACTTAATTACATTTAAGAGTAAACAAGTACATGATCAATGTAAGAGATTGAAATAACAAAAATAGAGGCTCATAATAGGGAAGTCTTTCACTGAGATATAGGGAATGTCAACAAAGGCATAGTGTTCAATCTTCTTAACTAAATCTTCCAATCACATAAGAGGCGCAGAAGTCACGTACAGTTATGTAAACCTTTCGATTCAAGAAAATGAGACAAAAGTAGATAACATTCCTAATCACAACTCCAAAGAATCTACAGTATAGACTACTTTGCAAATGACATAGATAACACCAACCAAGGCATGGAGCTCAAATTTCCTTAATTCATTCAACCACATAAAGGGCATAGAAACATGCACGATTATATCAACTTTACAACTCAAGAGAATTGAGAAAAGAGCAAATGATATTACTGGTTAAAAACTTTAAAAAGTCTAAACTATGAGAAATCTCCCCCTTTCTTTGATTTTACAATTCTTCTTATATAGCCTCAGATGTCTCCTTACATCACTCTCTTTCTCGTGCAATTTTACTCCATCCTTCACCCATAGGGAACAAACAAATGGCACTTTTAATGCTTTGGATGCATCCTGGTCTTATCAAGAACTACCCTGACTGCGGCATGGTGATCCATGTCTAGTACCTCTCTTTGCACCTAAAATTCCTCATTCAATCACCTATTTTGCCACTCAATTGTCTACTCTGCCTCTACCTATAGGGATAAATAGATGGCCCTTTAATGCCTATAGGTTCCACAAATCTACCTGGTGCACTGTTCTCTCTACCAGGAATAACTTCCACCTAGTTTCCCTCCATCTTTGTTATAATAGATAGACGGACACAAGGACACTTAGTCAATCCATGAAAATTCTCCCTTTTTGTCTAGAGGGCACCAAAGAATGACACTTGGCCACTTCCACTTTTCTATATTTTGCTCAGGAACGCTTCTCCTTTGACACATGTCACAATCCACTTCCTCGATACTTTATAGTTTTATCAAAACAAAACTCACTATGCTCCTCACTTTAGCAACTCTTAAGAAGGGGATGGATGCACATGGCAATATTTTCTTGTTGACGCTTGCCACTTCCATAGTCCTTTGAAATAATGTCCAGGACCTACCACAATCTTTATTCAGTAATTAGGCTCGAGGATGGTCCCTCAAAAGTTGGCACGTGGCAACTTTTGCTGCTCGTGGGAAGATACGTGGCATCTTCTGCTTCTTCCACTAGGGGTATGTGGTGCATTCTGCTTCTTTCAAGGATGGAGTAAGAAGGGGCTCAAAGAGTGACACTTGGTAGCATCCACTACTTTATGGCACTTAAGCAAAATAAAATGATGCCTTTTTGCTTTAAATCAAAGCATGAACCCTGGCATCCTTCGGATGCCGACATGTGAAGGCTTTCACTTTCTTCTGAAAAGGTAGTTCAAGGCCTTTTGTGACTGCCACCTGGCGCTTTTTGCTCTCTCTGCTTCATTCGTTGAAAGTCTTTGTCAAAAGGTAGAATGAAAAGTGGGTGATTTTATGAGACACGGCTATTGACATGTGGTGCATTCTACTTAACTGCTACTGGATACATGGCACATTCTGTGGTCTTCCTCAAAGTCACAAAAAGGGCTTTGGAGGGCACTAGCTGGTTGGCTCTGTGTCTCAAAAAGTGACACTTGGTAGCTTCTGCTTAAATTTGATACTTAGGCAAAATGAGACATAAGAAACAAAGGGGGAAAAAGGGACCCACGATGAGAGGATGACACTTGGCAGCTTCCGTTACACTTCGACACTTAGGCAAAAATTAACATGCCCTCTGCTCCAAAACTCTGCTGCTTCGTCCAGGATGTGCAGGAACCAAAATTGCAGTGATGACTGAAAGAAATAAAAAATGACGTAGAGTAAGAATTACTCTACAGTAATATCATAGTTCACATGTTCACACTAGATTCATTATCTATGAGAACACTATGAGTAGGATGGTGATCAATGTAGGCTCTGAGAAAGAGTGCATAGTAATCTGAATCATCCTCAATTATCTCCTACTCTGAGAAGGAGATTGAAGGTCTAGCTAGAACTCTAATATTATACATACCAATCATGTTACTCAAAAGATGTGACTCAACTGAATGTGTTTGGTATGTATCTAGTGGAGGATGTGCATGATATTAATGGTGAACACTTGATGTGCCCCCTATCTCCTATTTAGAATGTTGTGGGAAAGGATTTGAGAAAATTTTCAAAGCCTTGTCCTATGTTTGGTTTGCCTGAGGAGGCTCAACTAGAGTGCTAAGATCAATAAGGTTTCCATTTATCAAGTCCTATATTTTGAGTTTCAAACTAATGCATCTATTCATTTTGTGGCCTGGTGCCTTATAAAAATCATAGAATACATTCTATCATATCCTCGTGGAAAAGGCTTTGTCATATCAGCTTCTTGAATGAGAGGGAGAGATAGGACATTGCATTTCAATATCTATTGTAAAAATTTAGTTGGAGATATTGGTAGATTGGTAAAAGCTCATTTAGGAGGTAATGATAAAACCACTCATTGAGGGGGCTCTGAAGCCACATTAACTTTAGGTTGATTTTGATTTTTGCTATCATTGACTTTTACTTTGTATGGGAATTTATTGTTACTTTTGTTTGTTATTTTTGAAATGCTTGTGTACTTGAGTTTGCCCATTGAAAGTAATTTCAATTCCCTTTCCTTTAGTTTATGACATAACTCAATGAAGGAAGAAAACTTTTTAAACATTATTGACTCGTGCAAAGCTGGCAGAAGACTCTATTTGAAGAGATCTTATAATTTTTGATCGGTCATGAGGCTAGTCATTTTAGCCAAGATAGTATTATATCAAAGAACATAATCTGTGATATGCTCATTCGACCTTTGTTTTTGTTGTGAAACTTGGGAATAATAAATCTTGTCACATATATTAATGCTAAAATGAGCTAGGAACATATCAGCTAAAGGATTGAATGCTTTGACCAATTGATTCGATAGACTATAGAACCACTGTAGAGCATAATCCTTTAGACTCCATAAAAATAGCTTGGTTAGTAACCAGTTATTTGGCACATAGTCCAAGCATGATATATGATAATATATCAAGTGTGTCTCTAGATCACCCTTTCCATCATAGAGAGTGAACTTAGGTTGAACAAAACCTGGTGTCAAAGGTGTAGAAGCAATATGATGTGCCAATGGTATATGAAGTAGAGTAAAATGGTCTAAAGCCTGTATTGGTCTAAAGGCACCTTGCTCAAGATGTATCACCTTGGATTGAAGATATTTAATCTCTTTCATAAGGGTAGCCACATCAGGAGGTGAAATATACCAACGATAACTAGCGGTGCCATATAGGAAGATTGGGCTGTTATAGGGGGTTGTTGAGGCATAGTTTCCCCTGTAGTGTCATTTTTAATTGGTTGTTCTATGTTTTGAGAGGATTAACCATTATTTTATTCTTTTTTTATTCTTGTAGTATTTTAAGTATATCATCTTGCATAACAATATTTTTAATTAAAAGATCTTAAAGTTCCCTCTTATCTATTTCGTCAAAGCCATTATAATGAGCCATTGTTAAAGTAGGAAAACAAAGCAAAAGTGGATTGATTTTTTTTCAATAAGTTTTTATAAGAAAAATATGATGGAAAGAAAGTAACAAATAAAATAAATGTAAATTCTTAAAAATAGTAAACTAGAATATGCATTAAAAGGATACAAAGCTCACTAACATGTAAGGCAATACCTCAAGAAGCAAAGGGACCTAGCATATTCAACTAGAGTTTGAAAGAAATGATTTTTAAAATTAATATGGTGAATTTTAAAAATTAAATTTGAAATTCTTATTTATATATGCAATAAAAATCAGAAGAATATTGCTAAAATCATCAAAGAATTTTTCTTAAGGTTTATAGGGTTTTTATGCGTAAATGAAGTAAGTCGGGTCCACCAAATGATATAACTTATTTGAGAATAATGGATTTTTATTCATATTTTAATTAAGGGTCTAGATTAATAAATTAGTATAGAATATAGCAATAAATATAGTCCTAATTTGTGTAACTATTTATTTTTTTCACCTTTTGAAAAATAGTAATAAATATGAAGAAATATAACTTAGCTAGAAAATAGACTGAGATGATGGATACAAAGGTTGAAAATAGTTGTGCAGGACTGGGCAGGTGTCATAAACCTAAATCTATATTCATTTCATAAAAATATAGGAGCACCAAAAAGTGGATGCTTTGGTGTCTAGCATTGTTGTCCATTTCTATCATTATTGTCTAAACTAATCATAGACACCTAAAACTTTTTGGGTAGTTGCATTGTGCCTGTGTGAGTGTGCTTGTGAAAAATCAAGAGCTAGTTGTTGAAAAACCTCATTGTAGATCTGATTTTGTCTTTAAACCATAACCCTCCATCATGCTTGATAAAATGATATTTGGGTCACTTGAGAAATAGGGAGGTTAGTGTGTAAAATGTACTTAATATGCAATCTATAACCCTTATATGGGAATGTTGCCTACATATCAATACTTCGAAGAGGGATCAAACCATATGTGGTTCTCCTAACTAGTGTGCTTTATAAAATAGTGTGATTTGAATGCAGATACCAATTTGATAGTGTTTGAGGTGGCTAGAGACTGGTATGAGGATTTGAGTATGTTTGTAGCTGTGTTGGGTGACTACGTGCAAAGAAAAGGGAAGTTTGCCTTATTTATTTATATTCTTGCTTGCTTTGTAAGTTTTTTCACTTCCCTTATAAATGATCTTTGAGTAGGATTTTATAGGGAACAATTGGTCATGGGTCAGATGTATTCATTCTAGGCCAACCTAATTAAGGATAAAGACCAAATGAAAATGATTGTTGGGGCTCAAAGTGTAAATGGATAGGACCACCAAAAATGGGACACTTTGGTGTTTGATGCTATAGTCTAAATGGGATACTCCTATCTTACAAGCTTGGAACCTAGGGGAATAGATTTGTTATAGGAAATACTACCTAGATGAGGTGGAATGACTATTTAAAAGTTTCTAAATGGCTGGTAATGAGAAAAAAAGTGTTTATAAGGGTCTCAATAGCATGCAAAAAGGACCTATGAATGGGGTATCGCAAGCCATACTCAAACTACCAATTTAGAAATTTTATATGACTACATTTAGAGTGTGTGTATAAGTTTTGGCTATCATTATGTAGCTCAAAATCCTAGGTCCTTTGATTAAGGCATGTCACCTTGAAAATCAAGGGTTATAAAACTCAAGTGAATTTGATTTAACTTCAAAGACCTCTCTATCAATGAGCATTATCTAAATAGATATATACCTTGAAGAGATCCTTAGATCGATGTAGTTCTCCCCCTTATGTGGGTTTGCATGTGAACCATTATGCAATATGTTATATGCGAGTGCATGTAGTGATATAGCTTGTGGCTTGATAAATACTACTCATGTGTTATTTGAATGCTTCATAGACCTATAACAATATTGATCCTATGGCTGATTTGTAAATAGGGAATAATAGGTCAGTTTTGTAATCTTGAGAGATACTTTTGCTTGGTATAAGATAGATGTGTGTTTGATTTATACGTGATGATAATGAATGGTCTTTGATTTGTATTTATACCATGTCTTTTTAAATGAGCTCATGAGAGGGTTAATTAAGACAAATAGGTTGACCCATATATGTTGAAATATTTTCAAATTGACCATTTGTAAATCTTAAACAATAGTGTTAGACCTGGGACACTAGCATTGATGTTGGGTCGATGCACAAAGTTAGGATACAAAAAGTATGACAATCCCCCAACTTTGAAATTTTATTTACAAAGGGCATACACCTTTTTTTTTAAATTTTTGAGGCTTGGGATTTTTCTTGAGCCTCAAGGATGTACATTCTTTCAAAAGGGTGTATGCCCTTTTCAAAGGGTGTTCACTATTTATAAAGGGTGTATGCCCTTTACCAAGCATAAAGGTCATACAACCTTTTTCTATTTTAATTTTATTCAAGAAAAAAAAAACCATGACTAAGCTCTTGGATTTTTTTCATCAAGTTTATTATTTTTCAATTATATATTGATGTACATGCTTTGGATTTTCATCCTACCAATAGGATTTGGCATTCAGATTGCTACAGATCAGGTATGTTAATTTTGCATTTTAATTTTTTTTATTTCTATTTATATTTATTTATTCAAGTAGTGTTTTTAATTTAGGTTTGCATTATATTTCTTACATTGCCTAAAAAAACTTGTATTTTTATTTAAATTTAGATACATAATTTTGATGGATCCATTTCATGAAGAAAATGTTAGACAAAACCTCGAACAGTTTGATTTTGCACAAGAAGAAGTTGAATTGTATGATAAATACACTTTTAAACATCAAAAAATACAAATAATCATCAATGGTTTACGTCCCTATTTAGTTGGTAGTGCACAAATTTCACTTTCTAATATATTAGTCTATTTTTAATGAAGTGGGAAATGTGACTTCACAACTAGATGGAATGTTGCATCAAAGAGAGCCTATGAAATAATTTTATTCTGACAAATTGTCATATGAAGATGTGAAGAAAAAAATAACAAAAGAAGTTGTGTGTGATTTATTTATAAAGCTTGAACCCAACCAACCTCCACCAATCAATTACAAACATATTAGTTTTGATTGGTGTGTTCATGAGGAGATTAAAAATAACTTTTGGTATAGGTGGTGGATAGTGTTTTATGAGCCTCCATGCAATAATAATGAGGTTCCATTATATTTTTTGATAAAATTGTATTATGAGTTTGTGTTGTAAGAAATTTCAAATTATTTTGACATGAAGGCCTCTCAAAGTAGGGGAGGTGGGTCTTCATTTGAATAATTGGTGTTAGGTGAGACCAAAACCATTATAATTGAGTTCAGAGAAATAGAAGGATAATATCACATGCCTCTATTCCTAAATTTTTGCATCATAACATATAAATGGACACCATTGAGGTGGTTACTAATTTGACAAAAGTTATGATTGAGCATGGTATGCATACTTTGAAGACTGTTACATAGCTTATAGGTGATGCTATTGGTAGTGGTAGTGTTGGTGGTAGTGGTATTGGTGGTAGTGATAGTGGTGGTAGTGGTTTTGGTGGTGTTGGTATAGGTGTTAGTTTTCCTCCTACTCATGTTATAGTTCGTGTGCATCATTGCATATCATGTGGGAGGAAGTGTATAGGACCTCCTATTTAGGTGTGACATACATAGAGTATATTTATGAACATTATCATGTCATAGCATACACCATCTATATATGCTTCAACAATGCATAACACTAGCATGCTAAAGCATATGTCATATATAGATGTTTCAGTAGTGTATGGCACTAACAACACTATATGAGTTGTAGTAGCTTCATCAAGTCCTATCAAAATATGCCAAGCTTCTATTGTAAAGGATTTAGTGACATCACTATCTATATTTGATACACATGTTTAATTTTAATTATAATTTATTTATGTTTGTAAGAGAATATTAAGTTTATTGTCTAGTACGTGTTTACTTAATTGGCTAATTTATTTTACAGAACTTGTTATTTATTGTTTTTATAGATGATTCATGATACTTTGGGTACCTCCTTGACTATATTGTAGAGGCCGTAAATTGTATGGGTGGACACTATACATAGGTTTTTAAATTTTTAAATTGCATATTTATTCATGTACATGTTTATTATCCTTTGAAAAAAATATATATATTTTAATATATATTATAGTCATAGCTTTTTATCATGTTCATTAGATTCACATATTATTCATTTATTGGTTTTATAGATGATGAGGGATGATATGGGTACCCCTCATGGATGAGAATAAGGTTTAGTTGATGTTGTTGCTACATCAAATAATCCACTATCTCCACATCAGGTCATAATTCAGGGATGGAGACTGGTGAGAACACATAGTTTAATTGTTTTTAGGTTTAAGCAGTGATATTTTATGTCATATTTACATAATTATATGCACATCTAAATCTAACAATATATGTATGTTTCATATGATTCCCTATCGTGCATGTATATGCGGTCTCATAACCCTAGACAACCATTTAGATAGAATACAATGAGTGTAGAATCATTTTATAAAATTTTACATTCTTTAAAAAGTTATCAAATTTTAATACATTAATTTTTATATTTTATATGTTTTGTCTACACAATAATTTTCATCAATTTTCAATGAAATAATGGATGACTCACATGTTGAGAGGAGAGTATCTCCTAGTATTGAGGCATCCAACACCCCTAACTCTACATCTATGGCAACAAAGTACAATTCATTTGGAGGCAATGAGGAGCAGGAGAGCTAGTTATTGTGTTAGGGGTCTAGTTGTAGACACAATCGATTTTGTATGCCGATATGACCCACATTGTATGCCTATATGGCACATTTTGTCTATATACATGTTATGGTCTACATTTTCTCTTGATATATGCCATATTATTTATGTTAAATTATGATAAAATTTATTGAGGCCAACATACCCCCATTTTCTTGAAAACTGGGACCTTTGGGATGTTTTGAACTTTAACACTGAAAATTTGACATGTTTGAATATTATTGGAATCTGAAGATCATCTTATTTTATAAAATGGCTTATTATTTTTCATTATTGAACTTTAATTTGCCGAATCTTACTAATGAGTTTCCCTACAAATGAAAAGTATAGATTTCATGGAGATAACACTAAAAAATGTTGATAAAAAAGGTATGGACAGGTTATAAATACTTTATGGGGTGTCAAGAGTGCCCAAAATAAGTATGGAAGTGTTTGGTTTTTATTTGGTCCTTCATTTTGTTCATCTAGACATTCTAGTCAAGTGATAGAAAATTTTAAGTAGGTACTTTGTTGATATCACCATTTCCACATGTGGATAGGTCAAATAAAATTGGTCATATGGATGTGTTCAAATTTGTGCTAAGTTTATATGCCCCAAGTTTCAGGTCCTCCACATAATCACATAAAAATTTATTAGCCTTCAAAGTTGATCTCTCAAACAAAATCTATCATTTTTCCATAGCCATTTTTTTAGGGAGTCTAAAAAGAGTCTCGTAGGGATTTTCATGAAGTGATATCTTTCATGTACTATAACTTCAGGAGAAATGGTTAACTCAGTTTGTTCATCTTTATACAAGGAACATTTTCACCAAATTTGAGCTCATACAACATAGCGCATCAAAATTTATTAGCCTTCAATGTTGGCTCCCAAGCAGTTTTAGACTATTTTCCTAACAAGTATATGAGCACCGTGCAAAATCATGAAAAGGGGCTCATTTCAACACTTCATAGGTGCATTTGGAAAGCTCTTGGGACCAATGGGTTTAGTAGGTTGGTTCCTTTTGGTATTAAGTCCATTCCCTACAAATTTGGTGCCTTGGTGAGTTATGTGCTTCAAGATAAAAAATTACAAAGTTAGCCAAAACAAATGATGGTCTCATGGACGTCAAATATAATCCCATTTAAAAATCCATATGAGTTTAAATTTGACGATCTTCAGGACGTCAATGACAATCGTACATATGTCACTTGATGGTCTCACAAACGTCAAATTTAATCTCATATGGATTTTTATACGGGATTAAATTTGACGATCTTTAGCACGTCAAGTATGGTATCATGAACGTCAAAATGGGAGTGTAAACAAACCCTAGTGAGTATATTGAACATAACGTATCTCTCATGCATTACAATTTCAAAGAAAATGGTCAAATGGATTTGTTAACCCTCATGCAAGGAACATGTTCACCAAGTTTGAGATCATGCAACTTAGTGCATCAAAAGATACGAGCATGGAAAGTTTTCATTCAATACTTTTTTATTGTTTTTTTTTTGACTTAGCCAATTTTGCAAGGTCTAAATTAAGCCTAGTGGGCATATTGAACAAAGCATATCTCACATGTGCTATAGCTATAGGAGAAATGCTCAAATGGTTTTTTTCACATTTATGTCAGGATCATATACACCAAATTTCAGCTCAACTGCTACTACACATCAAAAGTTTTGAAGACCTAAAGTTGGTATCCTAGCCATATTTCACTATTTTTCTATACTCAGCCACTTGGCAAACAAAACCATTTGGGTTTTAAATGGAGGGTCCCAACAGTTCACTGGAAAGGCTATGCAACCTATGATATTCTCATTAATTCAAATTGCTAAATGAAAACTAATTCTTTTTAATTGGGTTTTAATATATGTATTCTAGAAACTTTGCAAAAAGAACAGTTGTCTTCAATTTTGTATTTGTTGTCAACATGATTGATGGGGATGTTGTCTTGTCCTTCTATAAAAGGCATTATTTTCATTTTGTAAAAGGGGAGACTTTGAGCAACTTGTATCCAACACAACATTTAATACAACTAAAGAATTCTACAAAGATTATCTGAATAGTGTGTTGAAGGTCAATGCTCTCAATTGCATGTTGATATCTTAAATTTGAATGGTTCTTTACATTTTTGAGCTATATTTTTTGTCATAGGGCTGTTAATTTATGGTAATACTAGATTAGTTGAAAGTATCTTAGGTATGCTTCATTTTATTTGCTCTGCATTTAGATTTGCTAATGATATTCAAGTTAACAATTACAAAATTTTAAAGTAAACCTAGTTCTTACTTATGATTTTATATTCCTTCTGATGCTTACCTGATTTGTGGTGCAATCTAAGCTTACACTATTTTACATCATAAATTAGTTCAGGTATGTTCAAGATAATTAAAACTTTGTCATAATATTTGAGATAGAGCTTGCAATCATGTTCTTTTTTCTACCCTACCTTTCCTCTTTTGCCTCTTTTTTTAATGATTCACTTTAGCATAGATTTCATTGTAAATATTCATTTAGAATAGTTTGTCATTAAAATTTTGATCATAATCCATCATCAACAACAAAGATATACATAAACTCAGGACCAAGGTGGCTCCCAACCACCTAAATCATATAAATATTGCGCACAACTCTTGCATCACTTTGCTTCTATTTCATCACAGGCAATTAGAGTTGTCACAAACTACAACTCATACCATAAATTCTTACAATCCTAAAATTAGAAGTGTTTTTCAACACTAAGAACACTTGTGAGTCAAATGGAAGCATCAACAAGAGCTCCACTGGCGCTAGAAGGAGGGCACAAATCTTTGTGAATTTGTAAGATCTTTGTTGTTTTAGTGTGTTTTGATCAAAGATCAGTGTATTCTTTACATATTTTTATAATTATTTTCTCATTTGTGTAAAGGTCATTAATTTTCATTATTTCAGATCGGTCTTTGTGCTTATTTAGACAAAGATTGTTATTATTTGAAGTTATATGATAAGTTCTGGTAAAGATAGCTTAAGATTTGAAAATTTAAAGTATTTGAGGTTAGAATAGTTTATTTTGATCAAAAATTGGTATATCTTTTTAAAATATGGGTTCATTTGAACTTAAGATTGTAAAGATTAACCATATTTACGTAATTGGGGATTTTTTTTTTGCTAGCTTAGTTAAAATTTGATGTCCTTTATTATTTTTTATATATATCTTCACAAAATTAGCGTAATGTGCAAGTTTAATCTTTGTTCTTTATAAATATTTACTTGACACATGGTATTTCAAACAAGATGTTCAATCTTCGAGCTGAAATTATCCAAATTTCACCTCAGTCTTTAGATAATTTTAAATTGAAGATTGAATATCCTATTTGAAATACTGTGTCAAGTAAATTTTTATAAAGAATAAGGATTAAACTTGCACATTAATCTAATTTTGTAAAGATATATATAAATAATAAAGACATTAAATTTTAACTAAGATAGCCAAAAAATATCCTCAATTATGTAAATATGGTTAATATTTACAATCTTAAGTTCAAATGAACCCATATTTTTAAAATATAAATCAATATTTGATCAAAACAAACTATTATAACCTCAAATACTTTAGATTTTCAAATCTTAAGCTATCCTTACTAGAACTTACCATATATCTTCAAATAATAATAATCTTTGTCTAAATAAGCACAAAGATCAGTCTAAAACTGTGAAGATTAATGACTTTTACACAAATGAGCAAATAATTACAAAAATATGTAAAGAATACATTGATCTTTGATCAAAACACACTAAAACAATAAAGATCATACAAATTCACAAAGATTTGTGCCCTCCTAGTGCCAATGGAGCTCCTGTTGATGCTTCCATTTGCCTCACAGGTGCTCTTAGTGTTGAAGAACACTTCTCATTTTAAGATTTTGAGAATCCATAACATGAGTTGCAATTTGTGATATTCTAAATACCTGTGATGGAATAGAAGCATAGTGATGCAAGAGCTGTCCACAATATTTATATAATTTGGGTGGTTGGGAGCCACCTTGGTCTTGAATTCATGTATATCTTTGTTGTTGATGATGGATTATGATTAGAATTTTAACTAAAAACTATTATAAATGAATATTTACAATAAAATCTAAGCTAAAGTGAATCATTAAAAAAAGGGGCAAAAGAGGAAAGGTAGGGCAGAAAAAAGAATGTGATTGCAAGCTTCTATCTAAAACATTATAACAAAGTTTTAATTATCTTGAACATACATGAACCAATTTATGATGTAAAATAGTGTAAACTCAGATTGTACCACAAATCAAGGAAGCATCAGAGGGAATATAAAATCATAAATAAGAATCAAGTTTACTTTAAAAGTTTTCCACTGTTAGCTTGAATAGCATTAGCACATCTAAATACAGAGCAAATAAAATGAAGCATACCTAAGATCCTTTTAGTTAATCTAGTATTATTACAAATTAATAGCCCTATGATAAAAAATCTAATTCAGAAATGCAAAGAACCATTCAAATTTAAGATATCAACATGTAATTGAGAGATAGCATTGGCCTTCAACACACAATTCAGACAATAGTTATAGAATTCTTTAGTTGTATTAAATGCTCTGTTGTATATAATTTTCTCAAAGTATCCCCCTTTACAAAATAAAAATACTACCTTTTATAGAAGGACAAAGCAGCATCTCTGTTAGCCATGTTGACAACAAATACAAAAATGAAGACAGATGTCCTTTTTGCAAAGTTTCTAGAATACATATATTAAAACCCAATTAAAAAGAATTGGTTTTTATTTATCAATTTGAATTAATGAGAATCTCATAGTTTGTATAGCCTTTCCATCGAACTGTTGGGACCTTCCATTTAAAACCCAAATGTCTCCGTTTCACAAGTGGTTGAGTATAGAAAAACAATAAAATATGACTAGGACGCCAACTTTAGGTCTTTGTAACTTTTGATGTACAGTACAAGGTAAGATAAAATTTGGTTTATATTATTCTATCATAAATTTGAAAAAACTCATTTGACCATTTCTCTTGCATCTATAGCACATATGAGATATGATATGTTCAATATGCCCACTAGGCTCAATTTAGACCCTGCAAAATTAGCCAAGTCTAGAAAAAACAACAAAAAAGTGTTGAAATGCAAATTTCCATGCTCGTATCCTCTAATTCACGAAGTCACATGATCTCAAACTTGGTGAACATATTCTTTGCATGAGGGTTAACAAACCCATTTGACCATTTCTTTTGAAACTGCAATGCATGAGAGATATGTTATGTTCAATATGCCCACTAGGCTCTATTTACACTCCCATTTTGACGTCTGTGTGACCGTATCTGACATGCCAAAGACTGTCAAATCTAAACTCATATTATTTGTTTCATGGGATTAAATTTGATGTCTACGAGACCATCATATGACATATGTACGATCATCATTGATGTCCTAAAGATCATCAAATTTAAACTCATATGGATTTTTACATGGGATTAAATTTGACGTCTATGAGATCATCATCTATTTTTGGCCAACTTTGTAATTTTTTATCTTGAAGCACAGAACTCATCAAGGCACCAAATTTGCAAAGAATTGACTTAATACCAAAAGAAACCAACCTACTAAACTCGCTAGTCCTGAGAGCTTTCCAAATGTACCTATGAAATGTTGAAATGAGCCCCTTTTCATGATTTTACATGATGTTCATATACTTTTTAGAAAAATAGTCTAAAACTGCTTGGGAGCCAACTTTGAAGACTAATAAATTTTGATGTGCTACATCGCATGAGCTCAAATTTGGTGAACATGTTCCTTGTACAAAGGTGAAAAAAATAATTTGACTATTTCTCTTGTGGTTGTGGCATGTAAGAGATATCACTTCATTAAAATGCTTACGAGACTCTTTTTGGACTACCTAAAAAACATGGCTAAATATGGAAAAATGATAGATTTTATTTGAGAGACCAACTTTGAAGGTTAATAACTTTTGATGCAATTATGTAGAGGACATGAAACTTGGGGCATATAAACTTGGTACAAATGTAAACACACCCATATAACCAATTTTACTTGACCCATCTACATGTGGAAATGGTGATGTCAGCAAAGTACCTACTCAAAAAAAATTGTCATTTAACCAAAATGTCTAGATAAACACAATGAAGGACCAGAAGAAAACCAAGCACTTCATACTTATTCCAGGCACTATTGACACCCCATAAAGTATCTATAACCTGTCCATAGCCTTTTGATCAACATTTGTTAGTTTTATCTCCATGAAACCTATACTTTCCATTTGCAGGGCAAATCATTAGTAAGATTAGGCAAATTAAAGTTCAATAATGAAAAAAGAATAAGCCATTTTATAAAATATGATGATCTTCAAATTCCAATAACATTCAAACATACCAAAGTTTTAGTGTTAAGGTTCAAAGCATCTCAAGGGTCCTAATTTTCAAGAAAAGGGGGGCATGTTGGCCTCAATAGAACTTTACATGTATCACATATATACTATTCGATAATATGATTCCTTTACCTATGCATATTTTCTATTTTGATCATTTAATGTTTACACATATTATTGGTTAATGATCATTATTACTTCATATGGGGTTTTAAAAAATCACATTATTCTCTAAGTTAGGTGCTTTGAATCATTATGTATATTTTACATTTACATGTGATATTTACTAGTTACTTGTTTCATTCACATTTAATTACATATCGATTTGCAATTATGATGTTTAAGTGGAGTTGGGATCAATCTCATGGACATGTAAATATTATAAATTGTACTTGATCATAAATGTTAGGAGGTCTAATGTCATCAGATCTTATTTGTCCATACAAAAAATAAATACAATTATATGTGTCCATACAATCACTATGGTCTACTTATGAATGGGTTAAAATCGACATTAATAGCCCTCTCTAGACTATCCACAAAATTACAATGTTGGTAAAGCAAGAATATAGACACAAATAAAGAGACTTAAGCAACGTCAATATTCCTTGACTAGTATTTAAAACTTGAGGTTATATTCTTATGGCCCTTAAATACATATTCAATCTTTATCTCAATATGGAAAACCAATCCATCTATTGGTTTTTTCTATTTGAACTCAAAAGACTCAAATCTCTCTACAAGCTAATTGAGCCTAAATGCCTCAAAAGGATCAAAATAAGAAATATTTGAAAATAAGGGTATAGAACAATCTAAAATACTTTATCACAATCTTTTGCACGTGACTCAACTTTTTCAACACCTCAGAAGGTCTACTACAAATAATTTTATCAAAAACCTCTCATAGACTTACTAGACTTAATGTTGCTCTAACATGCCAAAACCTAATATGTATTAAATTAACACTAAAAGACACCTCAAACATATGTATTTAGGTGTTTTATGAATTATCAATGCTCAGTTAAAACGTTTGGATTTGTACCTCTAATGTTTTACCCAAAAAATCATAAAATCATGATTTGTCTATTAGGCCTAATACCCCTCTAGTAGGTCAAAACTCAAGATATATTTTTCTTACAATAAATTATCCTTTTATGAGGTCTGTATAGATGCATTAAAGGTGTTTCAACCTTAATTTGGATTTTTTAGACTCAATTTTGAAGTTTCTAAACCAATATTTCTCCGCACTATCAAAAAAACATAGAAAATAGGGTATCTCTTACACATACTCAATTAGTACGATGTATGTACAATGACTCAAACCACTTGAATATATTATTAAACCTTATTTTAAATATTTTCACAAATTTTAGGAATTCTACAAGGGCTTCAAATGTTTTTATGACTATTTTTGTAAACTTGACCTTATAACTAGGGTTTAGCAGAGTTTAGATAACCCAAGAGGAATTTAATGATGGTTCATAGCCTATTTAGGCTCTTCCAAAAAACTAATGATTGGATAATAATCTATAATCCTTATATTATCTTTCCAAACCTTTGTATTTACCTCATGCATAATCTAATATGTGTTTTGAGAGCTCTATGTTTGACTATTCATGAGAAAAATAAGGTTTTTATGCATTTTGATACTCCAATGACAAGAATGAACATCCAAACACATTAGAACACTTAGAATTCAATGAAATAAAATTGAAAAACATATATTATCATATATATTGACAAAAATCCTCTTAATTTATAATACAAAAAGATACAAATAGTAATTAAACCTCATAATACTATCATAACACGCTGCTCATCCTCACTACTCAATCACTAAACTGACTTCCTCTTATTTTCTTTCCTATCTTAGTTCACCCTCCAAATGTGCCTTTGGCTTTGAATGGAATCCATTCTTAGGTTGTTTATCCAAGTTTAGGATGTGACAAATTTGTTCCCAAATTCTCTAAATAGCCCTATATTAACATAATAATTTAACTAAACACAACTTAACAATTAGTTTTTCCATACTTTTATGAACTCCTAGTGTGTAAAAAGAGTGAATTTAACTCAAAATTTGGTTAACAAGGGATGTATAATCTGAATCATCATCTAAATCAATGAACCATCTATGCCAACACATCTAGATAGGTATTTTAAGAATAGAACAACCTTATTTTGGTCTTAGTTGGGCCCCTAAAGTGAAAGTTGTAGTTGGTCAAAGGCATCTCTTAAGAGAATTCACTCATCCCTGAGTGTGTAAAATGAGTGAACTTCAGTCACATGTTGCATGATAACCATGAGCATTAGAGACAAACCATTAGATATTACATGTACATAGATGAGTCCTCTAAGAAATCCTATGAGTATTTTATCTAACTTGAGATAGATAAGATGTAGTAATGAGGTTTTTCTCATGGCTAAATCTCTCAAAATAGACCAAAATTTGGTCAATGGGGGTCGTATATTATAACTCATCAACCCAATCAATGAACCATCTACACAAGCATGTATGTATGAGAATTTTTAGGCTATAACAACCTTTTTCTAGTCTTAGTCGGGCTCTAATAGTGAAATTTGTAGTTGATCAAAGGCATCTCTTAAGAGAATTCAATGGTCTTCAAGTGTGCTAAAAGAGCGAACTTCCATCATGAATTGCAAGATAACCATGAGGGATAGAGATGAACCATCAGCTCCTAAACATGAAAGTATAATTTTTATAATAAATTCTAATAGGATTTTATCTAACTTAAGATGGATGTGATGTCATAATGAGGTTTCTATTGCATCCAAATCTCTCAGAATGGGGTGAAAGTTGGTTAGTGGGGGCCGTATAATTTGACTCATTAACCTAGTCGATGAATCATCTTTGAAAACACATTAGTATTGGATTTTTTAGGCTAGAACAAACTTTGTCTATTTTTGGTCAGGCCCTAGGAGCTAAAGTTGCATTTGATCGAAGGCATTCCTTAAGAGAATTCACTAGTCCCTGAGTATGCAAAAAGAGAGAACTTATATCATGTATTGTAAGAGAAATGTGAGGGATAGAGATGAACCATTAGCTCCTACACATGCATGTGTGAGTCCTCTAATAAAGCTTGGAAGTATTTTATCTAACTCAAGATGGATGAGATGAAGCAATGAGGTTTCTCTCATGGTCAAATTTCTTAAAATAGGCCAAAATTTGGTCAATAGAGGTTGTATATTCTAACTCATCAGCCCAATCAATGAACCATCTATGTGGACACATCCATATGGGAATTTTTAGGCTAGAAAACCCTTTTTTTGATCTTGGTTAGACCTTGGGAGTGAAATTTGTAATTGATCGGAGGCATCCCTTAAGATAATTCACTACTCCACGAGTGTGCAAAAAGAGTAAACTTTCATCATGCATTACAAGATAATTATGAGCGATAAAGATGAACCATTAGCTCCTAAACATGAATGGATGAGTCCTATAATAAATCTTAGGAGGATTTTATCTAACTTGAGATGGACAAGATGTAGCAATGAGGCTTTTCTCATGATCATGTCTCTCAGAATAGGCTAAAAGTTGGTCAATGAGGGTCGTATATTATGACTCATCAACCCAATCGATGAACCGTCTACGTGGAAATGTCTAGATATGAATTTTTAGGCCATAATAACCTTTTTTTGATCTTGGTCAAGACCTGGGATCAAAAAATTTAATTGATCAGAGGAATCCCTTAAGAGAGTTCACTCATCCTAGAGTGTGTAAAATGAGTGAACTTTGGTCATGTATTGCATGAGAACCATGAGGGATAGAGATAAATCATCAGCTCCTAAATGTGCATGAATGAATCCAATAATAAAGCATGAGATAATTTTATCTAACTCGATATGGATGAGATGTAGTAATGAGGTTTTTCTCATGGCTAAATCTCTCAAATGGGCCAATAGTTGGTCAGTGGGGTCGTATATTTTGATTCATCAACCCAATCAATGAACTGTCTACACATACGCATATAGATGGGAATTTTTAAGCTAGAACAATATTTTATAGTCTCGATTAGGCCCTGAGAGTGAAAATTGTAGTTGATCAGAAGCATCTCTTAAGAGAATTCACTAGTCCTCGAGTGTGTTAAAAGAGTGAACTTCCATCCTGAATTATAGAACCATGAGGGATAGAGACAAACCATTAGCTCCTACACATGAAAGGATAAGTCTTATAATAAATTCTAAGAGTATTTTATCTAACTTAGAATGGATGAGATATAACAATGAGGTTTTTCTCACAGCCAAATCTCTCAAAATGGGTCAAACATTTGTCAGTGAGGGTCATATAATCTGACTCATCATCCCAATCGATGAACCATCTATGAAAACACATTTGGATGGGAGTTTTTAGTCTACAAAAACCTTTTTCTAGTCTTGATTAGGCCTAGGAGTGAAAGTTGTAGTTGATCAAAAGTAACCCTTAAGAGAATTCACTGGTCCCTGAGTGTGCAAAAAAGAGAACTTTCATTGTACATTATAGGAGAATGATGAGGGATAAAGATGAGCTGTCATCTCCTAAATATGCATGGATGAGTCCTATAATAAATTTTGGGAGGATTTATCTAAATCAAGATGGATGAGATGCAGTAATGAGGTTTCTCTTGTGGTCAAATCTCTCAAAATGGGCCAAAAGTTGGTTAGTGGGGGCCATATATTCTGACTCTTCAACCCAATCAATGAACCATCTATGCACACACATCTAGATGGGAATTTTTATGCGAAAAAACCTTTTTTTAATATTATTTGGTTTTTAGGAGTGAAATTTATAGTTGATAAAAGGCATCCCTTAAGAGAATTCATTGGTCCTCAAGTGTGCAAAAAGAGTGAAATTTCATCATGCATTATAAGAAAACTGTGAGCAATAGAGATGAACCATCAACTCCTAAATGTGCATGGATGAATCATATAATAAATACTAGGAGTTATTTTATCTAACTCAAGATGGACAAGATGTAGCAATGATGTGTTTCTTGTAGCCAAATCTCTTAGAATAGGCCAACAATTAGTTAGCAAGGGCTATATATTCTAAATCATCAACCCAATCAATGAACCATCTATATGAACACATTAAGATGGGAATTTTTAGTCTATAAAAACCTTTGTCTAGTCTTGATTGGGCTCTAGGAGTGAAAGTTGTAATTGATAAGAGGCATCCCTTAAGAGAGTTCACTCATCCCTGAGTGTGCAAAATGAGCAAACTTCAATCGTGAATTGCATGAGAACCATGAGGGATAGAGATGAACCATTATCTCCTAAACATGAATGAATTAGTCCTCTAAGAAATCACAAGAGGATTTTATCTAACTTGAGATGGATGAAATGCAGCAATGAGGTTTTTCTCATGACCAAATCTCTCAAAACAAGCCAAAAGTTGGTTAATAGGGGTCGCATATTCTTACTCGTCAACCCAATTTATGAATAATCTACATGTACACATCTATATGGTAATTTTTAGGTAATAAAAACCCTTGTTTGGTCTTGATCAAGATTTGAGAGCAAAAATTTTAGTTTATTAGAGGCATCCCTTAAGAGAATTCAATGGTCTTCAAGTGTGCAAAATGAGCGAACTTCAGTCTTACATTGTAGGACAACCATGGGGGATAGAAATGAACCATTAGTTCTTACATGTGCATGGATGAGTCATATAGGAAATTTTGAGAGTATTTTATCTAATTTGATATGGATGGGATGCAAAAATGAGGTTTCTTTCATGGCCAAATCTCTTAGAATAGGCCAAATATTGGTCAAGGGTCATATAATCTGACTCATCAACCCAATATATAAAATATATACACAAACACATCTAAATAGGAATTTTTAGGTTAGAATGACCTTTTTCTAGTCTCATTCAGGCCTCAGAAGTAAAATTTGTAGTTGATCAGAGGCATCCCTTAAGAGAATTCACTGGTCCCTAAGTGTGTAAAAAGAGTAAACTTTCATCGTGCATTACAAGAGAATCATGAGGGCTAGATATAAACCATTAGCTCCTACACGTTGATGGATGAGTCCTATAATAAATCCAAAGAGGATCTTATTAAACTAGAGATGGATGAGATGCAGCAATGAGGTTTTTATCATGGCCAAATCTCTCAAAATGGACCAAAAGTTGGTCAATAAAGGCCATATATTCTGACTCATCAATCCAATCAATGAACCATCTATGCAGACACATCTAGATAGGCATTTTTAGGATAGAACAACAATTATCTAGTCTTGGTTAGGCCTTGGGAGTGAAAGTTGTAGTTGATCAAAGACACCCATTAAGATAATTCACTCATCCTCGAGTGTGAAAAATGAGCGAACTTCCATCATGTATTGCATGAGAACTATGAGGTCTAAATATCAACCATTAGTTCTTAAACATGCATAGATGAATCCTATAAGAGAGCCTAGGAGGATTTTATCTAACTTGATACGGAGGAAACATGGTAATAAGTTTTCTCTCATATCCAAATCTCTCTAAACATACCAAAAGTTGGTCAACAAGGGTTGTATATTCTGACTCATCAACCCAATAGATGAACTATCTATGTGGACACATTAGGACAAGCATTTTTAAACTAGAACAACCATTGTCTAATCTTATTTGACCCTTGGAAATGAAGGTTGCAGTTAATCTGAGGCATCCTTTAAGAGAATCCACTTATCCCTAAGTGTGCAAAATGAGCAAACTTTCATCATGCATTGTAGGAGAATCATGAGAGATAAATATGAACCATGAACTCCTACATGTGCATAAATGAGTCCTCTAAGAGAACTCAATACGATTTTATCCAAATCAAGATGGAAGAGATGTGGCAATGAGGTTTCTCTCATAGCCAAATCTCTCAAAACATGTCAAAATTTGGTCATAAAGGGTCATATATTCTGACTCATCAACCCAATCGATGAACCATCTACATAGACACATTGGGATAAGCATTTTTAGTCTATAACAACCATTTTTTGGTCTTAGTTAGCCCCTAGCAATGAAGGTTACAGTTAATTTAAGGCATCCCTTAAGAGAATCCACTCGTCCCTAAGTATGCAAAATTAATGAACTTTCATCATGCATTGTAGGAGAACCATGAGGGCTAGAGACAAATCATCAGATCTTACACATGCATGGACTAGTCCTCTAAGATATCTTAGGAGGATTTTATCTAACTTAAGATGGAAGAGACATAGAAATGAGGTTTCTCTCATAGCCAAATCTCTCAAAACATGTCAAAAGTTGGTCAATGAGGGTCGTATATTTTGACTCATCAACCCAATTGATGAACTGTTTACACGAACACATTGGGATAGGCATTTTTAGGATAGAACAACCATTGTCCAATCTTGATTAGCCCCCAAAAATGAAGGTTATAGTTGATTAGAAGCATCCCTTAAGAGAATCCACTCATCCTTGAGTGTGCAAAATGAGTGAACTTCTATTGCACATTACAGGAGAACTATGAGGGCTAGAGATGAACCGTCAGATCTTACACATGCACAGATGAGTCCTCTAAGAGAGCATAGATAATACTATTTTCATGTTTTCTTGAAAATATAAATAGAGAGAAGGTGAAAATCATTTGATTAAGGTAGATGAAATTATTATAAATAATTTTTTGGCTTCTCTTCATTTCAAGAAGATAATTTTCTCTACTCACGACACCAACCACGTGAAGGTGGAAGTTCATCTGGTGCCACTAACATACATTTAAATTGTTAGTAAAAAATTTAAATATAAATAAACACATAATGATAAAATAGTTGAAAATTGAAATACATTAAATCAAATAACTTTATTATGTTAATTTGAAATACTAGATAAACTTACTAATTCAATCTAACCTACCTTCAGGATCATCTCTATTTGCAAGTGTTTCAAGAATCGCTTCATGGTCAGATTCACGTACTTTTCACAAAGTTATATTGTGAGGCTTTCCATGATATTTGATCATTTGAATATTTGTAGCAATAACCAGGTTTGAATAATGAAGCACCACCATGTGTGTTTCAAAGTCCTCAAATAACAATTTTTTTTTTTATGATAGTACCTATAATGCTAGGTTCCAGTAACCACTATGGATCTAGTGGGATAAATTAACTCTTATCCATTTATAACATTTTTGGTTAATTTTTTTTGCCTCTACACAATGACATAAATAGTAATTTATTCCCTCATCATTGTTCTCGGGTGTAATGACTGCAAAAACATGCCCTACATTTAAAGTATAATCAAATTGTAAGCACATCTAGGAAAAAATAAAAATATCACTAATATCTAACTAATGTTGTATATTTAATTAAATAATAAATTGTACCTAGTTGTACAAGATCTGAGTGTGGTCAAATCTAACTAATGATGTCATTTCATGATCTATCAATTATTGGAGTGAATAGCTACTCTCTACAAGTGATATGGGTCTACAATATCATTCATCAACCCATTCTTTTAACTCACATTCATTCCAATTAAATTTTATACATGAAAAATAAAAACATGTCATATACCTAGTATAAATAGTCCATGAACTTGAATTTGAGATTTGAATGGAGTGAAAAACACTCGATCTAGGTACTTTAATGCAATCTTCATACGTTGACTTATGTTTTTCCTCTATTAACCAAAATAATCTTCATGCATGAGAATGTTTATCTGATCCATGACAAATATTTTTATTACACTAAGTCACAATACTTACAACATCGATCAAATTACCACCATCTTTGTGTTTTTCCTACTTTCTTTTAAGGGCTATTTTTACACATGCATCTGCACCATAATGTTCCCCTTTTCCATGCCTAGCCTCAAAAAGCTCTAAAAATGTTGAACCTCATTCTTCTTATGCATTATACTTAACCAATAAAACATATAAGAATTTTTAAACTCCCCTGCATAATTATCTGACCAAATTTAGTGTGTATCAAACATGATTTTTATTGCATTCATATTTATATAAAATGTCTCAAAACAACCCTGGATAAACTCTAGAGAATGTGATCTATCATCACTCATATAAAAATGGTAC
This sequence comes from Torreya grandis, assembly GCA_037957365.1. NCBI lineage: Eukaryota > Viridiplantae > Streptophyta > Pinopsida > Cupressales > Taxaceae > Torreya > Torreya grandis. Next base: position 335,204 of record JARHVA010002453.1, read on the forward strand.
TCCCTCAATATATTTATGTTGTCGTCTTTGTTATCAGGGGCATGTCTTAATGTAATATGAAAAAAAATTCTAACTTGAATTGAATTATAGTATTGGGATTGAACCTAGTTTTATGATTGTAGTATGTAGTTCTTAGCAAAATCCATAACCAAAATAATGGTGCCAACTGGGAAGTTGTCCTTGCATACTTTGAATTGATTATCTAACTATTTTGATTTGTGTGTGTGACTTGTATATTGGTAGATAATATTCTTCTTGAATTCAAACATAAAATCACAAACACAAACTTTGGTCATAATAAATTCACATCTTGATGTCTTTTTTCCATATTTTAACACATACGTAATAGATTTGTCCTTCTTATAATCAACTAGTTGATTTCCAAATTCATGTGAAATATCTTTATGTAAATAACTCATCAAATTTGAAAAACTAACACAACTATTACATGTTCCATCTAAACATTATTTGGCAAAAAAAATTGTCCCTCAAGTCTTTGACAGAAAAGACCTTGGATTAATTGTCTTGATGTCTTAGGTGGGGAAGACACCATGCATTCATACAAAATCTTGTCAGTATGTACATTACAACATATATGAAAAAAATCATCAAAATTCATAGTAAATACAACATGTACCCTAAAACAACATGTGTTATGTGCTTGGTTGATTTTAACATAGAAAGGCTTGCACATCTCAAATGACCTTTGGCTGGTTATCCATTGACCATTAAATTTTTCAATAAAATTTTTATAAAATTCTATTTGCATCATGTCTAAAAAAATGTTTTGCATGTGGCTCATGATTTTTTGAGCCTTTTCTTATTTTAACATATTTTACGTTAGATGAGATCCTTGTGTTATCATGCCAAAAAATTTCAATCAATTGTTTTGTTCTTTAAACTAATACCTTATCTTTTCGTGGGAGTCTACCACTAAACACCCAACAATCTATGAGTGAAGGGTCATCAAGCCTTGTTCTTCTTTTTACAGCATTTATTAGATTTTTATATTTAAATTCAAAGATTTGATTATTTCAATAATAATTCAACCTTTAGTTGTTGAATTACTCACTATAAATTTCATTATTACTCATCTTACCACATTACTATCTTTATTTTGACTTTTATTGCCTATTGCTTTAAATGCATTAAATAGATTCTTTATGATTATACTATTTTTACCCTCCATGTTTAATGTTCTTAACCCCAAATTATGCATCATAGGGCACATTTTTTGCATTTTCATTAATTAAACAAATAGTTAACATCATTATGTATGTCTTTTATTCTCAAATGCATAGTTCCATACACATTGAGCATGACATTGAACTGATCTTTTTGATATTTTACGTTCCATAGGTTCTATTAATTTTTCATCTATTTCAACCAAACACTTTGGTGTTCATCTTATTATCCTTGAAGGTGTGGGTGTAGGAGCTATGTTTTGTATTAAATTGGGTGGTGTTAACACTTCAACCATAGTAGGGATAGTAGAGGGTTGACTATATACATTAGACCCTATAGATGAATTAAATTCTTCTTCATTAGGAGACACATGATTCAAGGTTATTACTTGATGTTTATTATCATCATACTCAAAATTTTCATTATGAATGGATGTTTTATTATATTGTGTTTGTCTATATATTTCATCATTCATTACAATCATTACTTTCATAGTCTAAATTTTGAATTTCATCTTACAACAAAGATTTATTCATTTTAATTATTTCATTTGAAGCCATATGCAAACTAAATTCTATAGAATTGGGCATGTTATTTTCATTTGAAGTATTACTTGGTGTAGAAGAAACACCTTCACCTTGCCTAGAAGCCCTTATGGATGTTCTCCTATCTGCTTGTCTTTTTATCTTTTTCTCTTTTCTCTTCAATTTTCTCATTTGTTAGTTCTTTGATTGGTCTTTTGTGATGACTTCCTGACCCCATTATTTATCATTACCAAAATAAGACAATTTTAGTTTTAAACTTGAAGAATTTGTAGTGATTCAAATAAAGTAAATGAATAATTTACCAAATTTTCATAGTTACAGTAGAAAAACCAGTTTGTAATATGGAAAAAACCAAAACAAATGAGTAATTTTTGTGGGAAAGAGAAGAAAAATTTTTGAATCACAAAGGGCGTGTGTGATTTCAAAAGCATGCACACCCTTCGAGATCCACAAAAAATGGGCAAAAACATTGATGAGGGGAAAAGTTGGTGTGAAAAGGGCATACACCTTTTTAATATTTATAAAAAATTTTGTTGATTTCCCTCCAAATTTGCCTCAATTTTAGGCCTGTGGGTCCCAAACCTAGTCCAAACTCTATCATGGACCAACCAAGAAGATTTATAAGAAAATTTAGGGGTTTTTTCCATCTTTGTCGGCACGTTTGATCAAGCAGATTTTATTACATTTTACAAAAAATTATATGGTTTTGTAGAGGGGAAAGTTTAGTTTTAGATTTTATTTTTTTTAATGTTAGAATATTTTTTATAATTATTGTTTATTTTATACATAACATACCTATTTATAATCTATATGCATATCATCACAAATTTCCTTATAACTTTTTGAATATTAATTGAATGCTTATAAAACTTATATCTCAATAATATACACATTGTCAAATATGCTTTAAAAAAATGATTTTCATGAAGTTAAGGTCAAAAAATTATGTTTGTACACTGGCAGTTTCAATTTTTTAGCTATCTTAACTTGTAACATTATTTAAAAATTATATATCTAATAAAAAATATTCTCAAAAATATTTGACATTCCACCTATCCATATATGAATTTTCATACAAAAATTCAATCATTTACTCAAAAAAAGTGTGTTCGTACACATGCAATCTCCTTATCTTTTCACAAAAAATGACCAACCTATTGTTATAAATACATCTATTTTGTACACTTTTATCATCTAGATATTGATAAAAATATATATATAATTTAGAAACTACATTTAAAATTCTATAATTCATGTTTTTATGTTATTGTCAAATTTATTTTTGAAGTGTCTCTAACATTATCTCCAAGTTTAACTATTTTTATTTTCAAAAAAAAAGTGTCACTTTATACCCCCCCTTTGTCCCCCATTATCCTGCATCTACCCTACTAGTGTCCTAGTATGTATGGTCTCGTCTGGGAGGATAGAAATTTGTTGAAGATCTAAAACTACCAGAGTAAGATATTAATCAAGTTGTATACATAATGTGGCTACAGGTGATATGGGTAATCATAATATTAGGTTCAGACTATAGAAGAAGCATTTAAGCATGGTGAGATAGAGAACGTGATCCTTTCAGCAATGGAATGGTCATGAATTGAAGGGTTGAGATAAGAGTGATATTTTTCAAGTTTACAAGATTAGTTTATCATATAAAATCATATTTTAGTATCTACATTTTACCCAACCCACCTCCCCCACATTTTAATCTAGTAATGCATAAAGCTAAAATTAATAGTTTAGAGGAAAAAAATGTGTACTGTCGTGTGTACAACACACCTTAATTTGACTTGAGCCTTGTTTTGATTTGTTTTTTATGTGTTATTTACAGCTAATATCATGTTATAGTATAATTAGTCCATATAATAGGAAAAATGAATAATTGAAATACTTGAAATAAAAGAGATAAAGGAAGGAGTACACATGTGTGTTGGTGTAACCATGTTTCTCCTTAGTACTTTGCTTTGGTAATGATGCTTATTTGTTGAATAATTAGAGAAAGAGGTTCAAAAATAAACCTTACATATGTGAATATGATAATTTGAGGGTGATCATGCCCCTGATATAGTACAAGGTTGAGTTGTGTCATGGCCATCGATATCATTGAATCTCAATCGCACAACTCAAGTGTATACATAATGTATCCAATCTATCCAGTCTCTCCTAGGTCAAATGTTGTAACAATCTCAAACTAAAAAAGGGAAGTAGTGCCAAGTCCATTGATGGCATCGAGTCTCAACCTCACTACTCAAGGGAGCCAACTGATGTAGACAAATAAATCTCAATAAGTACATCTTGGTAAGGTTAGTGTATAAATGTGTATACATTTAATTATGTATATGTGACTTGGTGCATTTTCATGGAATATGAACCTCTAATATGTCTCAAGTTGAAGTATCTATCAAAATGTAAATGTGATTTATAAATTTTATATAATATCTATCACAATTTGAAAAACTCTCCCAAAATCTAAGAAATTAGTGCCAAATGCATAAGATTCTGACCCAAGTGTATATTTGAATTATGTAAATTATATAAAATTCTTCTAATTTTTCCAACTGTATGTGTCTAGACTCATGTCTCTATGACATTCCCCCACTAATATTCCCCCTTTTGATGTGAGGGAAATGTAATGTGATAATCACTTTATCTCAAAAGGATAAGATAACCATGACATATATTTATTATTCATGTTTTAAAGAATCATATAGTGGTATAATGTCTAAGTATATGTATCAATGAAGCTCATATTATCCAATCACAACAAGCCTTAAGATGCATGATATGGATCATATAAATGTTTAAAAATAACAAGCATGATATTAATAAATAATAAAACACACACATAAGAGCATTAAATGTCATGTAAAAGGGGTTCTAAAGAGACTATAAAAAATGGACGTGTTCAAATATTGCACACTCAAAAGAGAGGACGTGTTTAAATATTCACAAACCAAAGAAATAACAATTAATAGCACCATGGCCAACAAATAAAGAACCTTTTAAAATGTTCCACAATCAAGACAAGGTATAAAATAATAAGTACACTCAAGTAAGCCATGTGATAAGATAAATAAATTATATATAAGAAACCAACATAAGCATATCATACTAGTTACTGCATGCATGTGTTAGTAAAATATCATGTACCATAGCATATATAGCACATTGTGAAAGATGTAGCCATGAGTATAGACATGTGTAAGCATTAGTTTATAAGCTCAACATGATAATGTAAATTCATAATAAAATAATAGAACTTATATCAATCATGATCAATATAAGTAGATGTCCCCAATGTAGTGTGTTACATGGGTAGAGGAAAGTTCCAACATCTCCATGCTCGTGTATCATGGATATAGTGTATTATTGTATCACATTCAATTAATCATGAAATATATGTGTTTATAGAAAGGAAAATTATATGTTATATACTAACATAAAGTAAACAACATATGCAAAAGCTATTAAACATGTAAATGTTGAGAATTTTTGTATTTGACTTTAAAGTGTTTGAAAATTCACAAGTTATCCAATGAGATAAGATGAGGATTAAAATTTATGAAGGGTGATAAATAAATAACATTTCTTAAATTTAATGTGCCATATGTGTGCACAATAAAATTAGAGAGTGTATCATGTACTTTTGTTAATATTGTAGTTACTATATTTTCTTGAGAGATGATTTTATTTGGGTGCTCTTGTTCTAAATATGTTCTTTATTTGTAAAAGTGTGCAACCTTGTCTTCATGATCAAATTATATGAAACCTTTGTCTTTATAAATTATTTCTCCTATTGAGTGCAACCATGATTTTATAAGTACAACATTTATGCATTTGGATTATAAATAACATGAAAAGTAAGAGAACATTATTTTGAATCAAAATAAACTCATAAATGGATTTATCTCACACTTGTTTTTATTGCATTAGTTTTATGTATTATTATACTTATTTCCAAGAGAGCTAAGAAATGACACAGAACAAAAAAAAACTATCTTGATAGTCTATAGATTTGACAACCTGAAAAGGCAACTCTAGTAATATAGATTGAATAATTTATATTTATTCTCAAATTTTGATGCTAAAAGTAGACTAATTATCTTATTCACCTCATAGGGGTTTTCTTACCTTGACAAAATTTAGATAATTCTTGTCTTTAATTTTGATCTACTCCATTGAGCTCATGTGGATCACTATGAGTTTCATGTTCATTATCATAGTCATATTCATTAATTTCATTATTAATTTCAATGTGAACTTCATTTATCATATACCAAAAAATTTAAACATTACAATATTAGTTTGATAAAAACATCATGACTTTCCATTTTAGAAGAAATGAAGGAAGTTGTATATGTAAAAAATAAATACCAATTAATCTAGCACTATGCCTTAGAGGTATACAATATAATATGAATAAAGAAATTCTAATGACTATGAATATAATACAAGAAAAAATAAATGTATAGGGGTGATCTAGGAAAAGGTTTGAATGATTGTGTGGGCTCTCAAATATACTTGCATGTTCATTTATTAGTGTTAGCTCAATGTTTCAAAGCACTAACTATAGAGATAAAATCATGCATGTATTCCACTAACCCCATTTCTAAGGGTAATATGAGAGTAACTTCTATTAGTGATATGCTCTCTCAAGTGAACCATAAATCAAACATCTAAAATAGGTTTCTTATGGTGTAAACAATGGATTCTAAGTGTTTCTAATATATCGTAAGGTACATAAAAACTATTCCATGTTTAGTGTTGCACAATGGCTATGATAATTATGGTAAACCCTTCATGCCACAATGTTTATAAAAAAATCACTGTATATCCCATCACGGTAATCACTTATTAGTTTTAAAATTTCCAAAATAGTTTTTAAAAACAAGCACAATAAAATAGAAAATAAAGAGAAAATACATGCAAAAGAATTTTGTGTATAGATATCAAAAAAATTCAACCTAAGGTCAAAAGAAAATCTTCTATGTCAAATTTATCCAAGTTGACAATAAAACCTCTTCTATGTTAGATTAATCCAAATTTGAAGAGGATTGAAATCATTGTGTGTTATATTTTATCCAAGGTTTAAGGCTATTTTCTTTCAACATTAGGAATTTAAAAAAAATCAATGAAATCCTAGGGAAAAAATCAAGGAAATAGAAAGAAATGTTCTAAAAATAATGGGTTCACTGAAAAATTTATTATATTTTTAATAAAGGTGAATAAAATTAATATAATTAAAATATGTAAATTTAAATACAAGAATATAAAGATCTGATAGTGAAATATAGTATGCTACAAAAAAAATTTAAATTCAAAATCAGCTAAAAATAATAAATAGGCCTACAAATATGCCAACCTCCCTAAAAAAAAATTATGTTAATTATGTAAGTTTAATGTAAGTGAAAACTTCATGGAAAGACCTATGTACTATGTCATAACCAAGTGTAGGAATTTAAACTACATGAGGATAAGTCTATAGGATGAGTTCAAGGTCACACTACGGCCTTTTCTACTGACTACAACCTCATTCTAGTTGATTGTGTGACTAATTTTTTGATTTGGATCTATGTGACTATCTTCAAGGGTTTTTTAGTTAAATATGTTTACCAATATGCCATGTGGAAGACCTAAAAAATACAAACCCTTGTTCCTACATAATAAACACAATAGATATCAAATGCAATATGGGGGAAATAGGTAAATGGAATATACAATCTATCCTTAGAAAACCTCGTGTAATTTGAATATTACTTACACAACCCAAATAGGCCTCAAGTTGATGTAGTTCTCCTTCCTAGGATGATTTTGTGATCTGTGATTATATAACCATATGAATGTAGGTGAAAGATTGATTTAAATTCTTGACATTGGATTACCTTATCCTAAAATAAAATATATTCAAACTTGGCCTATGAGAGTTAGAATGTAGCAAAATTGAAATTGAAAAAAATAGTGATCTTTTGTTTAGTGTGTAGTAGAATTAAAAAGTGATTACTAGACATGTTTGGAAAAGCCATGATGTGCTTATATATGGGAATTTTTGGAATTTTTTCATTAACCAAATTTAAAAAAGGTGTAGAAAATCCATTTTGAAATGTCTCAATTTCAAAAAGTATCTATTAGAGTGTGCGAGATAAGGTCATAGTTTGGTCTTATTTGACCTAGCATGAACTTGCCTCAAAAGGATAAAGACTAATATAAAGGTTCTGAAAAGAACTTGTGGGTTGAATATGGATGAATGGGGTTGAAATAGGGATGCATCTATAATATTTTAACTATTCTCAAGATAATAGAGGATCTTTTTATATATTATTAGTTATCAAAATGGTGAAAATACCAAGTGAGGTAAGGATGACAAGATTAAATATTATCAAGCACTTAATGATTAATTTTACGTGTCTACACATGTGTGTATCTCATATATGCATGTAACATGGTAGAGGATACATGTGACATGATAGAGTCGTACTACATATAGTGTAGCACCATATAGATATAGGGGGTCAGTGTCTCATGTCTATTGCTAAGGTAAATTTTAGCAATCTCATGTCCCCATAGTTTAAATAAGAATTGATATATTGTTTTTTTGCTATTTTTGGCCTAAAATATTAATAATATCAAGTAAAAATGACATAAATGGGTGGTTGGATATGCACAGGTCACCAATGTGACCTATATTTATCTGATAATACCACTTTGACTTGAAATCAAAGTGAATTTTGGTGATCACACATATATGTGCCCCAAATCATTTGCATTTATCCTAGTTACAAGTGGATATGGTGTTGTTGTGTATTTTGGCATATGAAGGACTTAATCACAAGTGAAATCACCATAAAAGGCTGGTTATGTGTGTTCAGGTCACTAATGCGACTTATGTTTCTGATCACACCACTTTGACTTAAATTTAAAATGAATTGGGGTGATCATGTATAAATGTACCTAAATTATTTGCATTTCCCTAGTCATAAGTGGATGTAGTGTTTTTGTGTCACTTTTGGCCTACGGGGGAGCTAATCGCAAGTAAAATGAACATAAATTTATGTTTGGATGTGTAAGGGTCATAATGAGACTTACATTTCCACAATACACCTTTTTCTTAAATTCGAAGATAAATGGAGTGATCATGAACAAAAGTGCCTAAAATTATTTATATTTACCTTGGTCACAAGTGGATATGGTGTTTTTATGTCACTTTTGGCCTATAAATAACCTAATAATAAGTAAAATTGAGATAAAGGGGTGGTTGGGTATGCCTAAGTCACCAATGTGACCTTGTTTCCACATACACACCACTTTGGTATGAATTCAAAAATAATTGGGGTGATCGCTAGCAAATGTTCCCAAAATTTTAACCATTTACCCTAGTTTTAAATGATTATGGTGTTTTTGTGTTGCTTTTGGCCTATAAGGGCCTAATCATAAGTAAAATCAACATAAAGGGGTGGGTGGGTGTATGTTGGTTTGTATAATTTAATTTTAATAAACATAGAGCTCCTATAAATGTCAATAAGCAATCTAGAAGGCCCCAAAACTCCAAAAATGGACATCAATCTCAAATTTGCACCCTAAATTCCTTAAGTTCAATACTAAAATCCTAAAAATTACTATTTAGTAACCAAATTAGATTTTTAAAAACTAGTATCTTCTAAATAATAACTCGTGGAACTATGAGACCAATTCTAGAAGATGTAGAGTGACACTAATTTCTAATATAAACTAAAATAAATTTAAAGTATACTTTTACTTAACATTTATTTTACTAAACATCCTCCCCCTACCTTTCATTCATTCAACACTTTTACTTTATACCCCTTGAACATAGCATAGTGTTAGTAACACATGCATTTTTATGAGTACATCTTATAACGTGTATGCAATTTTGATTTTTATAATTTCTATAAGTGTTGATGTAAATTTAAAATATTTTTAGTAACATGCATGTGTTATATCATGTGCACATTTTAGTGCATACATGTTATAGGCTTGGTATTTACCAAGTCTATCTAAAATAATGTGTATGCATTATTTTATTAATGCATACACATTTATGATTAATTCACAAAATTATCCAATTTTTGGCCTATAATCTTCCTGAACTTATCCCTTAATTCATATTTTATTTCACCAAGTTTGTACCAGGTATTTCACCTATTTTACACCAAAATGAGTCATATTCTGTCTATAATGGTTGATTCAACTTTTTCACTAGTTTTGCTTCAAATTTTCTATTTGGATTCATACAAGGATTCCAAGTTATTTTACTAACTTAAATTATGTGATGATTAAGTCAAGTTTATATTGAATTTTTAAGCACATTCTTATACCAATGAAGATTGAGGCATGTACAATTTGATCCAAGTGTTTCAATAAAGAAATATCTTAGGTTCACACAATCTCTAGCCACTAGTTTTGTACCAAAAAACACAATGGTTCACATACATAAAAAGGTGTATTTGTTCCTTATTATTTAATCTATAAGTTTCTTGTCTTTACTTTCAAATTTTTATCATAAGTAAGGATTTATTTATACATGTTCCATCTTAGGTTTGCATGAAGCATAGTTTAACGTGTGATTTACATTCAATACCATTCTTCACATGTAAGCTCAGGTATAACACTCCTCCTTTTACTCTATTACTTTCACTTTGTTACATTATTATAATAAAATGGAAGGGGGTAGATGGGGAGAGGTAGTATGGGAATTTAAACACTAAAATTAACATTTAATGCTAAAAAAATTCACTTGTTACCACCCCTTATACATATTTAACCTATGTTCAATTCCATAATTTCAAGCTGCTATATCACTACTTTTATATGGATGGCCATCTATCTTAAGACAACTCTGATACTAAATTTTCCTATTCCTCAATCCAAGCATCCTAGACTCATCACTTTATTTATTCATACTTCTATTTTAATTTTCTTCATTCCTTAGATGAGGTTACTCCTTCAGGATAATCATGTAAGCCTATCATGTTTAAATCTATTAGTTTCATCCTCCCACAAATTAATGACTAATTTTCCAAATTAAAATTCATCTCAATGGGTCATTCCGCATGTTTCACAATCCCAATTTAAGTAAATCCTATAAGTTTCACTATATAAGCACATTTTATACCTATTTTTTCACTAGATGGCAAGAGGCTTATATCACTACAATCACAAGAACATCTAACTACACAATGAGAGGAAATTACTTATTCTTCCCAATCATGGGTTTTTATAACCCCTAAAGCATTGAGCTAGGTCTAAATAAAACACCAAAGTCATAGGTCATTTTTTCAATCACATAATCACACTAGGATTATACCAACATATATCATTTCTCCAGTATTATACACGCACCACCATAGCATGGGAGAACTACATAGAGTTTGATCCCTCTTCAGAGTGTTGATATATAGGCAGTGTTTAACACACATGGTGTTGAGGTCAAACATAACCCTAGCCCCTTTCTTTTTTCCCCCATTTTATAGTATGTGTTCCCTTTTTTCATTGAACTAGTGTTTTATTGAATAGTAAATCACATGACGGCTCCTATATCAAAGTGAAGGCATTTGAATAGACACACATGACCTACAAGTGAAGGCACATCTATTTGAATTTACATATAGTTCAAAAACACTAAAAGATGAAGTTGCACCTAGAGATGTTAATATAGCTTGGCAATGTCTAAATAGAATGACCTTGTCCTATGATAATGTGGATATTTTCTCTTGATTCATAATAACATCACAAATCTTAACATTGAATGTATAGTCACTATTACAATCATGCAAACCCAATTTCTAGTTGAGTCATTTATCTCCCAATACTTTCCACTTTTAGCTCATTTCTAAAAATAATAAGTTGAAATTAGTTTGTGTGATTATTATATATCTTATGCATTATGATTTAATCAATAATTTGTCTTAATTATATTAAACCCTTAATCTAAATTTTGATTAAACAGTGGCCACTATTTATCTTTGATAAATTGGAAAGACCTAACTGTCAGTCTACTTTTAGAAAGTATTACAAACAATTTTAGTCCCAATATAATAGTCCATAATGAATATTATACCAAAACATGTGGTTCCCTTGGGTCATATTTAGTGCAATTGCACTAAAGTTGATCTAGGCAAACTTAAAACTAATGGTTATTAAAAATTATTTATGATGTTTTATATTTTACCTAGACTAATCTATGATTTTGTTGCATGAACACATGAGTTGCATTCTAAAATTGAGAGGTATGTTTGATGATACACCATGATGTCCCCCATTTTAGACTCCTAGAAGTAACTTGTGAAGTTTTACTTGTTGATTAGCACTCAAAGTGTAGTACTATTCTCAAGATGGTAAGAACCCATTGAGTTAAGTCATCCATACTCATGTTGGTAATGATATTTTGAATCATGGTTGATTATGATTATTATTAAACTCAATAAGTAATTTATGTCTTTTTTTTACCCTAAAGTGGGTAATATGAAGTATTGATCAGGTTGTACTAAAATTCTAGGTACCCTCCTTAAGAACCTAAATAAGAGAAAGGGTGAATGACTAAGCCCCCTAGATGGATACCTTTTGATGGTGGGTATGTTTTCCCCTAGACCTTTATGATCTCACAACGTGGTGGAGAACATGCTAAGAAACCATGACGTTACATGAAAATGCCTTTGATGCTTCTCCAATGTCCAATGTGGTTGGTTGGGGATATTTTACTAACCCATGGATAAAAGTAACTAATAATAATCTAGGTCACTTTATTACCTTGACATTTGTGGAAGGATGTCTTATGCTTTCATACTCTATAAAATATTTGAGTTATTGAAAATATGTTGCAATAAGTTGGGATTGTTATTTAAAATCCATGTGAATTATGTAGTTGTGACCTACTATAATATTTTTGGAGGTCTAATTAATGGCCTCTTTTTTAGAAAGTGGAATTAATTGCATAATTTCCCTTATTTTTAGGATTGTTGGTTCCCATTTTAATTGTACAAATTGAAACAATTTGGGGATTATTTTTTTGTGTATGGTACTAATAGAAATTATATGGCATGAAAGCTAGTCTAAAGGATCAATTGCCTAAAATTAATTTCTAAGGCACCAGGACAACACCTTCTTAATGGGGTGAGGATGTCATATCCCCTTAGATGGTGATACTAAAACCATGCCCATAATGGGATAAATCAAATTTTTATATGCATACTTGATGTTATTGACCAATTATCAGTCAATTTTTTGATTGAATGTAAATTGACCCGATAAGAAGAATAAGCCTTGATGCAGTACTCAAATAATGGGGATGGTTTTCATTATACTTATTGTGTTTTTTGGCTCACCATAAATCCTATAGCTAATCAGAACAACACCTTAAATCTTAATCATAACTCACTTTTTTATGCATGGTGGAACTTTGTTAAAAGGGCATAAGAGCATAAGGTGTGTTAATGTCTTATTTAAAAATTTGTATGTATATTTAATTAAGTTATTAATCCTTTTGGTATGTTACAACCCCTAAAAGTGAAAAAAAATATATTATATGTATAAGGTACTAACTATACCATGTATTGACTTGGGGTATTATATAAGGTAATTATCATTTTTAAAGTTTTGTTGATTATTTCAAATCTTTGTTTCTCAAGTTAAGCATACTCAAACCCTAATTATGAATTTGAATTAATTTGTGCATCATAAATATCAACTAGTGAGCAAGGATATTGGAAACTTTTTAAGGCAAGAATAAGAAATTTAACAATATTTAAGTGTTCCTTGCCTACATATACCAATATAATATTGATTACTTTCAATGTAAACAGTCATCATTGGAATTTTTCCAAGTATACACACTGATATATTGATATAACACCTTGTGGTTTGTCAGTATTTGAGACACTATTTGAAATTATATGGATTTGTTTGTTGAAATGCTTATTGGACATTATTTTGAGGACCTTACTCGAAGGCATGCATTTTAGGCCTTTCCTTTTAATTATGGAGAGTTTAAATTATATCAAATTTTTGATTTTTAATATTTCATGGGAGGAACGTAAAGTTCATGGCATAACTTAAACTATGATTACAATGACTAAGAAATTGAACCTATCATATTCAAATCTTAACTGGGTTATTGAATTGTTAAAAATTAATTAGGGTTTGATACTATGAGGATAATGATTGAGTATTATGGATTAATGGAAGTTGGATTCAAAGAGATTAATAGTTTAATGGTTGAGAATAATCTATGGCCTATTGATAACATAACTATGTGCATTAATGATCCACTTTTTGGCCATGGATAAGCCTGCAGAAAAATAAATGTATAAGAAAACCTTGATGAAAGAAATGGCTCAACATGGAATGGTTGAGGCAGGGGAAGAATCCAAAGGAAAATGGAGGATTAATAACTTAGCAAGCATGTACTCTTCTTATGATTTATCTCTCAACTCATTGAGTAATGATTTCTTACATGTGTTTGATTCATTTTACTTGATTAATGCCTATTGACCATGGTATGCATCCATATTCATTTACCCTTATGCACGTATACATGTGTATATGAGTTTTAGGCCTAGGTTTTTCCACATGGACCCTTTTATATTCCTTTAATGCATATATTTAGTGTTTTATAGTTTTACATAACTCAGAATTAAAAATGTTTGAATATTGTTAATTTATGGCTTACATAGGGGTAAGTGCACAAAGCTGGGGGACAAAAGGGGGCCTACCCATGGACATGATTTTCCTAAAATTTCATAAATCTAAACTTATATGGATAACTTGAGATATCTCCACTCCAAATTTGAAGATGCTGTAAGAACATCAAATATAGCATTTCGAGTCTAGTTTCTAAAACACTAATATTTTTTAAAAATGGTTAAGTATAAATAAGTCAAACATATAAAATTTGAAGATGAACTCTTACTTTTTTAAGAAAATAAATTAGATAGATGGTCTTGTAGTGCACCATTTATTTAGTAGCATTTAATATTGTTTGAAACCCTTTGGTGAACATTTATATAAGATCTTTTATTTTGTGACCTATATTGTTTTATATTTTCTCAATTAATACTCTTTTTTATTAATTTTTCAAGTAAATAGATCCAAGAAACTAACAAAAAAATGGATATCCCACTATGTGACATGCCTAACTACCTCAAAAAAATGAAAATTAATTTTTTGTTTGAATGTGTGTATAATTAGGACTAATTTGTGACCATATAACTTGTTTTAAACTTAGATCAACGAAAAACAATTTACATGAGCATGTATATTTTCAGCATGTAGTGGCCTAAAAAAGGTATAGTTAGAAATCAACATAGTTTGAAACCTTAAATTAGTCCAAAAATTATAAAAACCATATTTTTGGAAAGAGGAGAGTATGATTGGTGAGATGGTATTAAGTTTTTGAATTTTACCATTGAAATTCATAGTGTATTTGGTAATTGAAGTTGAATTTTATTATTTTATATCAAAACTCTCAAACTTGATTGTAGATTTACAATTCCAAGCCTTTGGCTTGGGAATCCAAGCCATTCCTAAGCCAAAATATTTTGTGTTTTAATTCAAATTCAAATATCAAGATAATGTTAATAGATAACGTGATTGCATTAATAGATAACATGATCACGTTAATAGATAACATGATTGTGTTATTATAAAATCAAATAGCATGATCGTGTTCATGTTGTTTTGCACATAGAAGCATGTGAACATGTACATGAAGCCAATATTGACATGAAGCTTATATTTACTACCATAAATGTGAAGTATAAGTCTACATTTATATTTTTTCATTTATTTCCTTATACTTTACATTTATTTTAGTAAATATAAGAAATTAGTATCACTCTACATCTAATAAAGTTTACATTTATATTGTTATATTTATTTTCTTATAATTAAAATTTATTTTAATAAATATAATAAATTAGGGTCACTCTACATCTGATAGATTTGGTCTCATAGCTACATACCTTACGATGTAAAAAATAGTTTTTCAAAATCCAATCTAGTCAGTACTTAGAAATTTTTAGGGTCTAAATATTGAACCTAAGGATTTTAAGACAACTTTTATAATTGATGTCCATTTTTGGTAAACATATAGTCATGTTTTAGGTTTTTGTGCCTTCTAAATTGATTCTTGGCATTTTTAGGAGTCTTAGTTTTGTTAAAATCAAAGTTTTCAAACCACTCACTTTGAAATTGATCCAAAGTGGTGTGATTGGGGTATCATATGTTATATTGATGACATGTACACATCAAACAACCACTTTGTATTAATTTCACTTATTCATCATCCCTCCCTCATCCTTGATCACTTCCTACTCATCCCCCATCAACCCTAATCACTTTATCATCATTCCTCATTATTCCTAATCACTCCCTCATTAACCCTCACTATCACTAATCATCTCTAATCACTCCCTTGTCATCCATAATCACTCCTCTATTGACCCTCACTATCCCTCATCATCCTTAATCACTCCCTCCTCATCCTTAATCATCCCAAATCGATATGTCTTCCTCCCTCATAATCCCTAATCTCTTCCTCATCATCTGTCATCATCCCTAATCACTCTTTCCTATCTATTCTCATTACTAATCACTCCCTCATTGACCTTTATTGTCCTTCATCATCTCTAATCACGTGGTCTTATCATCCCTAATCACTCCTTCATTGACTATCACCATCCCTCATTAACCCTAATCATTCCCTCTTCTTCCCTCATAATACCTAATCACTCTTCCCTCATCCTTCATCATCATTAATCACTCATTTAACCCTCACCATCCCTCATCACTCCACCATTTACCCTCACCAGCCCTAGTCATCCCTAATCACTTCCTCATCATCAAATATAAGTATATACTCTAAAATTATCTTTGATTCCAATCATATGTTATTTAATCCATTATAATATAAATTAACTCTTTTATAGGACTTTTTATGTTGTCAATACCCATTTGTGATAGTCAATTTTATTACTAAACAAACTAGATGATCTTCCAAATTTATAGTCAAGTAAGTACTAATACAAAATAGAGTCTTAATTTTAGTTCATCAAATTATCTTTATTTTGAAGTTGACTACTTTATTAAGTTCCACCTTTGGTAACTTGGTTCAAAGGATAAAAATTAAACACAAATCTCTTGTATAATTTTCTAATTCTGAGAAGATTCAAATCTATGAAAATATATTTGGTGTTTCTCATTCCTATATGACTTGAATACTAGTCGGGTTCACATATGCACTCCTTGTGTGTGTAATGTATCCCAAATATTTATATATAGCATGAAAAATGAACATATATTCATGTTATCATAAAAATGTGTTTCTATAAAATGTGAAAAACTAGTTCAACATGGTATAGATGTTCATACCATGTTTTCTAAAGATTAGGATGTCATCAAGGTAGATTAAAAAAATTACATAATTAAAGGGCATGAGGATATCGTTAAATATCTCAAATAATGAATTCGCTACATGAGTTAATCTACAAGGTATAACTAGATATTCAATCAATCCTTTATTTTTAAGACTATATTCCAAATGTCTAGAGGTTCAACATTAATATGATGATGTACCCAAACTTAAGATAAATTTTTGAAAACACTTCTACACCATGGATATGGTAGATAAATGCCTTAATATTTAGATGAGGATAATAGTTCTTCACTATAATCTTGTTAATATTTTTTAATCAATTCATAACCTCATTTCCCATCCTTATTTGGTAGAAGCACAATTGGGCTTATGCAAGGTAATGATTTGGGCATGATGTCTCCATTATCCATGATTTCATGGATCTACCACTTGATCTATTCATTATATAAAAATGATATGTTTTATAAAGAGGATTGAGGTAGAGGTAGTTAAAGAATCAAATCAATAGTATTGTTTAGGGTATAGTATGTAAGATCTTATTTAGGTGACTGAAAGATATCATTGTATTCATCTAGTTTATGGTTCAATTATTTTGTCTTTGTTATTGTTGGACAAACCACACTATGATATGGTGCCATAAGGATGTTATTACATTTACTTATTACAATCAAAATTATACTTCTTACTAGAATTGATAAGATTATTGTACTTATTGGCACTAATGACTGAAATTTGATGAACTAACTACAATATATGGTATTTTAAATCATGACAATTATCACAACATTTTAAAGATTTACTTCATATACTACATGTCAATTGTAAATATTTTTTTGACCACATGTAAAACATCACATGCCTCTAATGGTGAGATGTCACAAAGGATTGCATCTTTAAAAAGATTGATTTTGTATACCAAGTAACACTACTAGGTGATCCATTTCTTAAGGCCTACACTAGACCATACACTAGCATATGGTTATGGATGATGCATCAATTTCAAGTTCAATTTTTTAAATATGCTTTAGGAAAAATTAAATTATTATTACTTTAGTTAGAAATGATGAAGTGGATTGGCTCACCACTGATCTACATTTACTAATGAAATAATATTTTTAATTCGTATAATTTCTTGTTAGGAGAAGTAGATATATTTTTATTGCCGACTATATCATTGGATTCATAATATATTATCTACTTACCTTTTAATAATGTTAGATAACTTGTACCCACTTCTCAAGCTGTTCAAGTAGAGAGATCATAGCATGACACTCTTCATTAGATTGAATATTGAAGTTATGAATTAAGCACCACTTTCCAATATTAAACTACTTTTTCTAATCATTTGAAAATTATTTTCCACTCTCTGGTATGATGAATCAATCAATAGACATACAAATAGAAGGCCTTCAATGAAATTATTTGGAACATAAAATGTCCTCATGTAGAAATCAATTTATTGGTTTTAGTAAATCACATATCTTTGTGATCCTCATATTTACTACCCATTTTTAGTGTTATGGTGGTTTTACTTGCTTCTCTTTTTCTAGTAGATCTTCAATTATGAATTACATCATTTCTAATAGGCCCATTATTTTTCATAGGTGTTAAATATTTATGTTTCAAATTTTCCTCCACATCATTTTGATCATTATGTATTATATTTTATGATAGCACTCAACTATCCACATGTAACTCCTAAAATTGTTAAACCCCAAAAAAATACCAACATCAAGGTATTGGATGGAGTGATTATAGATGAGGAGAGATGAGGAATAATTGAGTAGAGATGATGAGGGAGTCATTAGGGATGGTGAGGGATGGTGATCGTCAATGGGGGAGTTATTAGGGAGGATAAGGAAGTCATTAGGGATGGTAAGGGCTAATGAGGGAGTGATTAGGGGTGATGAGGGATGAGGAAGGAGTGATTAGAGATGATGAAGGATGATGAAGTAGTGATTATGGATGATTAGGGATGATGAAGTAGTGATTATGGATGATTAGGGATGGTGAGGGTCAATGAAGGAATGTTTAAGGATGATAAGGGAGAGATTATAAATGATGATTAATGGTGAGGGTCAATAAGGGAGTGATTAAGGATGATGAGGGATGAGTAAGGAGTGATTAAGGATGATGAAGTGGTGATTAGAGATGATAAAGAAGTGATTAGGGATGGTGAGAGATAATAAGGGAGTGCTTGAAGATGATGAGATATGGTGAGGGTTAATGAGGGAGTGATTAGGGATGATGAGGTATGAGGAGTGGGTGATTAGGTATGACGAGGGATAGTGAGGGTCAATGAGAGAATAATCAATGATGATGAGGGAGTGATTAGAGATGATAATGGATAGTAAGGGTCAATTAGATAATGATTAAGGATAATGAGAAATAAGGAGAGAGTGATTAGGGGTGATCAAGGATGAGTAAGAAGTGATCAAGGATGAGGGAGGGATGATGAATAAGTGAAATTAACACAAAGTTGTCATTTGATGTGTGCATGTCATCAATGTGACCTATGTTACCCCAATAATACCACTTTGGATCAAGTTCAAAGTGAGTGGTTTGAAAACTTCAATTTTGATAAACCTAAGACTCATAAAAATGCCAAGAATCAATCTGGTAGGCACAAAAACCTAAAAATGACTATATTTTTACTAAAAATGGACATCAATTTCAAATATTGTCCTAAAATCCCTAGGTTCAATACTTAGACCTTGTAAATGCCTAAGTACTGACCAAATTAGACTTTGAAAAACTATTTTTCACATTATAAGGTGTGCAGCTCTGAGACCAAGTGTATCAGATGTAGAGTGACCCTAATTTATTATATTTGCTAAAATACATTTAAAGCATAAGTAACATGATCATGTTATTACTTTTAAAATAATGCATTTGTGTTATGGATCGATAATTACCAAACCATAATTTAAATAACATGATCCTGTTATGTCAATAATGTGATTGCATTGTGAGAAATGTCCATGGAATTTTTGCCCAACTCCGTGCACATACCCATAATAGTTTTGTTAAATGGATATTATAGTATGTATCATTTTAGGCAAAATGCAATACTACTCTACTCTTTTTATAACTCATTTAAGGAACACATGTTTAATGGCATACTCATTCGATTTTGTCTAGTGGTTTTGATTGTTATCTATTTGATTAACTATGTATTTGTATTAAATTATAATGTTGACATTAAATGATAAGTAACCTAGTTTTAGGTTTGGCTTACGTATATTATGTGTTTACTTATTTCATTATCTTAACTTAGATTAAATCACAAGAAATAAATTGATATTATTCTAATGACTCATGTTGTTTTTACTTTTTTGTATGTAAGCTCAACTGACTTTGGAATCTTATGAAAAATTTAGGATGGTTACATTACAAGTTTTGATGTCTCTTTGATTGGTAAATAATTTCCTATAGGAAAGAATGCTAGTAAGTAAGACAAAAATATTCAATTTTTAAGGAGTGCATATCTTGATTGTAAATTGATCTTGAAGCCTTGATTTTCATTGCTACTGAATGCTAATGATTTATTAGCAGATATAAAATTGTAAATGTTGAATGAAATTTTTTTTATGTGGAATTATTTTATTCATTAACTTAAAAAATTGCATACTTGTTACATGGCCCTTGATTAACATAAAAATGGATAGTTGGATGCAAGCCATTGTTATTATAATTTTGATATTGGGCCAAAGTTTAAATTTTATTATGTCTTTTATTTGGGTAGAATACAAAACCATAGATGTTTGATGAAGCTGTATTCACATCTTAGGTTGGGAACACTTTTTCCATAACTATAAAATCTTCTTTCAAAGGTTATTTTTAGAATTTGAATACTTATTAAGGCACTATATACTTATTCTTTTTAGTATAATAATGTTTGATAAAAATCTTGATTGATTCTTATCTTGGTACGCCTCGACAAGACCTCCATCAAGAGGGTTAAGTTATTGTGATAATAAAGTATGTTAAAACAAATATAATATGGTATACATATGATAGATAGGTGTATACCATTTTATGCTTCTTTATAAATGGATTATATTGTGCATGCATTAATTTTTTCATGAAAAGTGATAGTGCATTGTTTCCTATATGGAAATGTTAATTAGTATGATATTATATGAGTTCTTTTTTGAGTTATTCATTTGTTGCTTTAGAGGCTATTTTTGAGTTTCATGTGTATTTAGTTTTTATACTACAAAGAAGAACCCTCTATAGATCAAAAATATAGATTTTTACTTACTTTTACATGGGTTGTATTATACATGGATACTCCTTCATGGGTTTTATGGTTCTAATATATTTAGCTCTACCACTCTTTGATGGTTATTGTTTATCTTAAGAAGATTATAATGCCAAATTTGGGATGATGTATCTTATTTGATGTTTTAAGTGCAAGATGTAAGTTATTTAAAAACTACATGACCTAAGAGTTGTATCATCTATGAAACCTAATATTCTTGTTATTTCTTCGATATTGTGTAAATAGCTATTAGTTTGAATGACTGCATATTAATATTGAGCTTGGTCAAAATATGATTCTTCCCTTCTATAAAAGTCATATTTATTTCACTATATTTCTACCCCTATAGACACCCTTAATTAATAGTGAATGTAACACCTTACCAAATTGGAACTTAATATAATCTAAGTGCATTGTGTTTTTGAAATTAGTTCCCCTAAGCTCATTGAATTATCATCTTATTTATGAAATAAAATATAAATATCAAGTTTTTTAAAATAGAAAGAAACCAGTAAATGATTGGTCAAAAATATTTACTCAATCAATGATTTATGTATGTCTTTCATTGCATTAAAAAGGTTCATTTTATTTATGATAAGACTATTAGATAGAAAGATATAGGTATATATTATACATAGGTGAGAGTTATAATAGGAAGTCTCATGGAAACACGAAGGCATTTCTGAAGTAATTGAATCATTTATTAGTCATGTTTATTCAAAGACTAATTCAATTGTTGTATTTATTCTGGGGTCTCTCAGTACTTTAATATGCTTGGGAATAGAGCCAATAATTATTAAGGCATAAGGTAGGGTAGCCATGCTAAGTAGATTCAGTTACTTGCCAAATCAAGTATCATCTTGATCTATTCTAAAGGTTTTATTCAACCTCATTTGTTTGTGAATGATCCTGAAGGTTATTTTTATTTATTCATACATTTTTGAGACCTTAAAAAGAATATATAGTTCAAGGTTTACTTGGAAACATGAATATATTTTAAACATTAGTCTTTTTAGTCTATTTTGATTGCCATCTGATAATTATTCAATGGTAATTGGAATGATGTTGATTAGACTTTTTAAATACCATAGTTGGGGTAAGTATTCAACGTTGATTTTTATATTATTGCCTTTCTTTAGCCACATAACAAAGTTTGATATTTTTATCAATAGCCTTAAACTATATGATCTTTTTTTTTATGGAATCCCTTCATTAAATTATCCATAATCACTAAAGAAGATTTAATACAAGTTATTATGTACTCTATTATTATAGTACTACTTTTTACTCAACTCAGGGTAATCTGGATTATAATTTTGAGTTGAACATTACCCAATCCATGAGCTCTTTTGTAAATACATTAAGTCATCTAAGTTTGAGTTGAAATTGTAAGTGATAATAAGAAACTATTGAAAATTATTTTTTTTCTATTCATTAACCTCATAATTTCTTAAGTTAGTTATAATAGCAATGCATCCACTTGGGTTGTGAAAATTATTGATAATCTTGAACAAGCATTTTAGTTGTGAATCTAATGGAATAACCTCTAGGAATAGAAGCATTCACTTCATACAAAATAATTTTTTGACATCATTTTTATATGCCTTAGAGGTCTGAATTCATTTGGTCTCATCAAAGCTTAAACCTTAAATAAATTATTGGTAAAATAAGAAGATTTGGGCATACACAACTAACCACTTTTTATATTGCCATGCATGGAAAACACGATATTATTCATACATTTTTACTTGGTAGTTTTTCAAGAACTTTGTTTTATATGAAATTTCATAGGAACTATGCCATGCATAAGAAAATTTATGGAGCCCAAAGTGATATATATGTATATTTGTATGTATGTTTATAATAAACCTAACAAAAGGCAATAAGATAGAAGTTTCATTAGACTTGTATAATGAGTAAAAATAATACTCAATATTGTTTTATTCTCAATAATTAGAATGAAATCCATTTTTAACCTAGTATGAAATGCTTATTGTCATTTATCTAATTTTTTCATGCCACCAAGATTCCATCATGCAATTTCCTTGATTGATCTAAAATCAGTATACTTAACTTTAGAGACATTGTTGTTCTTTCTCTTCTTGTCCCATTTTCATAACTTGGAGTGTGTAATTCATTCTTGCTTGTCCCATAATACCCTTATGGTTTTAGCTAAGCTTAACATAGGGGTGGGTTATATTGATGACACTCCTCTTCTATTGGTTGTATTTTCAAAAACCTTAGAAGTTGTCAATAGATCTATCATACTAAGAGTACATGATTTATTTTTTGATCATTATGGTATTGACATTAGGATACACCATATCCAGGGATAATGTATCAAAGCTAAGAACTTTAGAGGAATTCTTAAAGTATTTAATTTATCTCACGTGGGAAACTAAAACATGTGTCCTCAAACATTTAAAATTTTGTAGTTTGAAATTTTGAGGCTATGAGGGAGGAACTATTTTATTGATTGAATTTTATATGATATTGATCTGTGTACAACCTCTACATAACTAAACACACTCCTTTTTTATTATTCTATGAAAAACTCTCACCTCTCATATAACCCTGTGCACTCCTTTACTTGAAGTTTGCTCACAACCTTATGTACAAGTCTCATGCCTACTCATATATTTATGTGCAATGATTTCATCATATCATAGTCTATGAATCGCAATATGTACCTCTCACCTCATATTCCCATGTACTTCATTGAAATATACTCATGTGCTCATCGACTCCTTCAGGCCCCACTTTAGCATAACCATGTGTTAGCCTATCCTAACCATGCAACACAATAAGTTATCCAACTAGTTGTTAGCTACCAACAGAGGATCTCAAGAGTAGAATTTATTGAAGATAGACTAGACATTAACTATTTAGACCATTTCCAACTACCACATATGACATAAAGACAGACATGCCTATCAATACCCTCCTTGGTAACTATATAGAAACTACTCTTCTATTATGCATGTTAAATATGTAATATAGGCATCTAGAAAATGATAGATAATACATTCAAATCAATGCCATTGCATGGTCATGGCATAGATAGATTTCTCCATGCATCTACTTTACATACATACATACTATAGACAATGTACTTTATTTCCCTATTATTTCATTTATGAATAGAAGTTATATTTCTTATATGTAAGATTTCAAATCCATTGAATGTGTCTTTGATTATTTTATTTGAATATATTTGTGCACATTCACTCTACAAAACCAAAATCAATTATCCCCTACACACTTGGTCCTGGGCCCTATGTTATAGATCATTAGTATCATAACAAAGCTATATTTATTTGTATGCCTATAACCACATGAGCACAATGAGAGAGAGAAGGTCTAATAGTCACATATAATTTAGCTATTCCATAATAATTTCATACCAAAAGCAAGATGGTTGACTCCCAGAAGTAGCCCAAGGTAGCTTTAGAAATTTGAAGGTTCATTATCGATGCATTAGAGACACAGCACCCTAAAATTTTTGGTCAATTCCATGAGTTAATGATGAATCTTAACTTGATGCCTTCCCATCCATCTCAATAGTATGCTCCACAACTATTTCATCACTAAACCCCCTTCAATTTATAATTCAATCTCAATATCCCTCTATTTGAAGGAAAGATCAATGTCAAGGTAGTGGAAGCCTAGATTTGGTAACTCGAGGAATACTTCTCAGTCAAATACTTCACTGATGTTGAGAAAATCACCTTCATAGTATTGAAGATGTGCATTTTGGTTGTCCACTGGTGGGAGACCTTCAATGTGTATCATGCACAAGAGTAAGTTCCAATTGAATCATGGAAAAAATTTATTGATGCATTGAAGGAGGAATACTACCCTCTCCAACACTTTGAAGATGAATAGATTAAGTTTCAATAATTCACCAATACAAAGATCAATCAATGAAAGACTAATCCAATACATTCCATGACTATTACACATGCCTCTAAGAGAACTTGAGTGAATTTCATTAGGTGTTGAAGTATATCAATAGAATCTCACATTATATCCATGAAAAGTTAGATTTCCTGACTTCTGACACTTTGGGACAAGCATATCACAATCCCACCAAGATCAAATCCAAGGAAAGGATGAAGTAGAATTCCACCTCTTCATCTAACATAGTGTGAAATTATAAACGCTACACAACTCCACATCGCATTCCTTTTCATAGAAGCATTATACTTTTCATAAAGGTGAGTAGCCTTAGAAGATTGCACAACACTTGAAGGCTCCTATGTATTCTAATTCAAAAAAAGGAAAGAAGAATTTGGGTGATAATCGGTACCATTACCATCACTCATCCACCCATGATGAATCTAAATGTTATGTGTAGCAGTCCTTATGCACATAGTCTACACTAGGATCAACACCAATGGATAACACTGATCCATATGCCTCTTATCTAAGCACCAACACCACTATGATCCACATCTTTGAAGAGCATGAACATATCTTCCACACCAAGTTCTAGGTTAAGGGTCAAACTCTCTATGTCATCATTATTAGTGTAGTTATAATAATATCGTTGTGTAATCCACATCTCAACACCTTGGTATTACCACTACTACGCATCCTAAGCCATATTCTCTAGGGTGGCTATAATAGGGGAAATATATAGGTCTAGTGATAATGCAATTTTCAATACAAAGTCAAGCCTATGGAGGACATAATTACTTGTGTCATAGTACCTATGGAGGTCTACAACATATTATTAGGGATACTATATGTGTATGACCATGAAGCTGCATATCAAGGTAATCCACAATGTTGGACTATCTATGCACAAGATCATTTCTACCACCTCTTCGAGTCTATGCCCATGACCAAAGTTACTTTGGTCTCTACCAAACAACATTTTGAACTTATCTTTCATGCACATAAGTTCATTTTACTCATGGTGAGACTTGGAACACCTAAATAGATAAAAAAGCACACTCTATCTATGCACACCACTCACATAATGTTATATTAGTAATAGATTGACAAGTTATTAAATTAATGTAGTAAAGTCTTTATAGAATCTAAAGGACTTCCATCACACTATGTAGTAAAACAATGTGTTAATTTGGTCCCTAGATCTCCTCTTCTAAATAGCCCCTGTATTGTAGATCAATTTGGGAGAATGATAAAATCCAGTGCCAGAAACTAGAGCCCCTTGATCAGGGAAAGATTAGGCCTAATTATTTTCCTTGTGGGAGTCCAATAGCCCTTTCACCTAATAAGGATGGGTCTAAATGACTTTACATAGACTATCATGCACTCAACAATATAATGGTGAAGAATCAATACCCACTACCATGCATTGAAGACCATCTGGACCAACTCTGAGGTACACAATACTTCACCAAGATTAAATTGAAGTCAAGTTATCATTAGGTTTTAACCCATCTTGAATACATATAGATGATAACATTTAAGACATGAGAAGGATTGTATGAATGGTTGGTAATGCCTTTTGGCCTAACTAATGCACCAACCAATTTCATGCACTTGATAGATGATCTACTTAGGTCTTATCTCAAATCTTTTATCATCATCTACTTAAATGACATTCTCATCCTTAATAAGACTTGGGAGGAGCATATATAGCACATCTTAGACACCTTGTATCAACATAAATTACAAGCCAACTTAGTAAAGTGTACATCCAGTGTTACACAAATCTAGTACCTAAGATACATCATTGATTGCATAGGAATCCATGTAGATCTAGATTAGATCATAATGATCCAAGATTAGCCTACTCTATACAATCTCACATACTTCAGGAGTTCTCTTGGACTTGTTAACTTCTATCACAGGTTCATATTTGGGTTATCACACTTATCTTAGGCTCTTAGCCAGATAACACATGAAAAATCCAAGTTTAATTGGACTCATGCATAATAACATGATTTTGAGGCACTTAAACAATGCCTCTACACATCACCTATTCTTGTAATGCTAGACATTATGCATTCTTTTGAAATTCACACTGATGCATCTAAATACCCACTCAATACAGTGCTCATACAACATAAACATCTAGTCTAGGGAAAAAATTAGAGGCTATTTATAGCCAAAAGGCTACAAGTAGGTTTTTTAATTTTGAAAATAGCTAATTTTGTGAAAATATACATAGGTTAAATAACCTCAATTTCATAGTTCAAAACACAGATTCACCTTATATATTATACTTGATCCTATTTCAAGACACATATTCTCCATAGTTATTATACATGTATGGGTCTGATTCATCAAGAAATTATACAAGACATGTATAGGTTTGTCTAAAATCACTAGGTGTGTGTGTGTGTGTGTGTGTGTGTGTGTGTGTGTGTGTGTGTGTGTGTGTGTGTGTGTGTGTGTGTGTGTTTAAGTGTAATAAGGACCACTTAAGACACAATAAACTTAAGGTAATAATTATATTTTACTATGAAAATGTTTTGAATATTCTTTGGTGCCATATGATCTTCCTTCTATATGGATTTAATAACTAAAAAATTTAATAATAAATAATTTTCAAACCTAATGTTTATTTTATTTCTAACATTGAATGCAGTGTAGGTGGAATTAAAGTTACAAGGATCGAGGTTTAGATTTTTCCCTATTTTTTAGTGAATTAGCACTGGAATATTGAGGGGATCCAAAGAAAAAATCTAATATTGGTCCAACACATCACCTACAGGATTAATGTAAGTTACTTGAATACATATGTGATGATTTCTTAATTTTTTTTGTCATTTATGCAAGCTATTGGTAGAAGTGAAGCTTTGGTAGTCAGAATATTGGGACAAGAGGTTAGAAATAAAGGTGAAAATAATTTTTAAGTTGGTTTCCTTATGATCAAAAGCTATAAATTTGTGTTTTTTTAATTTTAAATTTTAAGAGCAGTCGTTTGCATGTATAGTCATTTGTCTTGAAATGAATAATTAATAATAATATGTTCCTTGAAATACATTTGTTTAAAGATGTTTCCTCAAAACATTGTGCATGTTGGTTTTCTTAGAAATTTCATGTATATCTACAAATATTTTTCTTAAACTCAAAATCTATGAAATGGATATTTTTGGGTTAGTTAGAAATATGATTGAAATGATCATGAGGCTTTGTTGTGTTAATTCATTTTTATTTAAAAGAAGTATCTTGCATGCCATTATTTCTTAGATGAAATGAGTTTCTTATTTTTTTGAAATATGTGGTAAAGACCAACCGCATAATATAATTTATTTTATTCTTTACACTATTTAAAATAAGTATATTGCATGCTAAAATCAATTTCTTGTTTGTTTAAAAGAAGTATGTGGTAAAGACCAACCACATAATATAATTCATTTTATTCTTTGGGCATTATTTAAAAGAATTATCTTGCATACCATTACTTCTCAGAGGAAATCAATTTCTTATTTTTTAGGGTCTAAGATGGAAAAACTAAAGACCAACTAAATAATATATTAAACTAAGTAAAAAGTTGTGACAAAAAATCAGGGTATAGAATATAAATAATAAACCGACTATGGGACCATAGGGAAAGACAACTATAAAAAATAATGATGACATAACTAAAATATATAATTATTACCTTACGTTTATTGTGTCCTAAGTGGTATATATATATATATATATATATATATATATATATATATATATATATATATATATACAATAGACTCATAGCTAGTTTATTGTTTATACTCTACACCATAATTTTTTGTCATATTTTTTACTATACTCAGTTTAACATATTATTTGGTTGGTCTTTACCACATACTTCTTTTAAACAAACAAGCAACTAATTTCCTCTGAGAAATAATGATATGCAAGATACTTCTATGAAAAGTGAGGATGACATAACTATAAAAATGTAATTAAATATACCTTAAGTTTATTGTGTCCTAAGTGATATATATATATATATATATATATATATATATATATATATATATATATATATATATAATTAGGGTTTTGAAATTTGATAAAAACTTGTGAAGAT
The DNA here is from genome assembly GCA_037957365.1 of Torreya grandis. Taxonomy (NCBI): domain Eukaryota; kingdom Viridiplantae; phylum Streptophyta; class Pinopsida; order Cupressales; family Taxaceae; genus Torreya; species Torreya grandis. Next base: position 364,582 of record JARHVA010002453.1, read on the forward strand.
AATGCAAAGTATATAAAGGATCAATTTTAACATAGTGGTTTGTCTTCTTTAAACATTTTGTTGAAATGTTTGAGGAACTTTTGGTCAAAATGAGTATTTGATTATTTGACATGGTCAAAAGTGGAAATATTGGTTTTAGATCTTTGAAGATATAGTTATATGTATTTTTAGAAATATATATATGAAACTCATAGGGCTAAGAATTTGTATGGATTTGAGTTTCATGTATTAGATTATGGCCTATTTATCATTTTCTTGAAAGTGGCATGAGGATTGTGAAATAAAAAATCAGACAAGATCTCAACCTCAATCCTCATAGCTTTAATTTCACCTACACCACATTCAATGCTAGAAATAAAATAAGCATTAGGTTTGAAACTTATTTATTATTAAGGTTTTTAGTTATTGAAACCATATAGAAGGAAGAGCATGTTTGTTGTACTCCATTTTATAAATGGTGTCAAAGAATATTCAAAACATTTTCATAGTGTTAAAATTACAATTTATATAATAAGGTAGGCCAAAAAGTTTGAAGTGTGAGTTGGGATCTGTACTCAATTTATACTAAGTAATACACATGATCTTACTGTATGTATTGCACAAAAAGAGTCTAGAGCCTCATGATCATATTGTATTTTTGTTTTAAATGTTTAAGGTAATAATTATATTTTGGTTGGGATGATTTATTAATTGAATAAAAAAATATTTAAAAGGCCAATATGAATGTGGTTAAGACATTTTGGTAGACCTTATTATATAGTTTATAATTTTAAAACTATGAAAATGTTTGAAATTTTTTTCAGTTATGTCATCTTCACTTTTCATAGTTTTCAAAGAGTATATATAACGAACTAACTATGCCAAATAATATTCAAAAAAAATTCATAGTTTTATAATTATAAAATATATAATAAGGTATGCCAAAATGTCTTAATTGTATCCATATTGGCCTTTCAAATATTTTTTATTTCAATTGCAAAACCCTAAACCCTAAACCAAAATATAATTATTACCTTTAGTTGATTATGTCCTAAATGGTCCTTATCTCTCTCTCTCACACACACACACAAACATATGAAAATTGAACATTAGGGGTTTCATGTATGTGATTATGGCCTATTTACCATTTTTCTGAAAGTGGCATGAGGATTGTGAAATAATAATACATGGTTTTCTTAGGCTGGTACTTGTTATTTTAGTATGGTTGTAAAGAGGATGGAATGATTAATTTTTATGTACATTGATAAATATATAACTATTATTTTCATTTTGTTTCAAATTGAAAAAATTGATGCATTGTATTTTTAAGATCATGAAAATTAGGAAGTATATGAGTTTAGTTGTATAAAATGCTTATTTTAGCATACTTTATTAGATGTCAAGCTGAAATCCAAGTTCAAATGATACAAGTAGAGATGTTTGAGGTCATGATGACAATCAGTGTAGTGAGGTTAATCTTTCATAGGGTATCTCTCGAGGCAACCCATTCTTTCATGGTCGTAGTGTTACTAACACATTTGTTAGGCCATTTAATCAAGGAACTCGAGTTTCCTCGTATTTTGATGTCAATAACCCTACCTTTTGGAATGTTCTCAACTCTTTTCCTAATAACTCTTTAATTTTTCATGAAAATAGAGGATGGAGGGGGGCATATTGGAGGAATTATCCTCATATATGAGGCATTCCAAATGAGCCCCCTCAATACATGCATGTTGCCATTCAGCTTAATGAGCATAATTTTCCATTACCTGAGCCACCTCAACCTAAAAATTTTCTTGAATTAATTACAAAATTGCATCTCAATGAAATTTTTCCACTTAACATTAATATTCCACCCATTGAGCCTAAAAGCCCTACTTCTTCTAAAAGGAAATGTGTTAGTAGCCCTATATCAAAACCTATGGAGGTCAAAATGTTAAAAAATGTTAAGTTGAAGGTAGATGATTTTTAAGGGGCCTCAAATCACTTGATGGAAATTCTTGATGCTTCCATGGAGTATACTAATTACTTGACTGATAGATTTAGTTTATGATACAGACTCTAATTAAAACTTAAATTCTTGTGTTGAAATTTCTATTGATACTTGGTATTTATGAAATACTGTCATGATAATTTTAAGTCTATTGATATTTTTGGTAGTTTTGATATATACATGGTAGTATTTTAATTCTTACATAATAATATGTTTGAATGGTTTACTCTTTACTAGACAATTATGGAAACACACATGGATTATAATGTTTTATAATAATTTTTTTAAGTTGTTTCTACATATTAATCATGTTTTAGCCTTGCCAAAATTAGTAAATAAATGTATGTAACATGATCAAGATTCAAGATGAGCTTGAGGGAGAGGTTAAAATCAATACTTTTTTTGTTATCCTTCATGTCCCAAAATTATGGTTCTCTAGGGCTCTTTTTGTGCACTACATATAGTAAGATCATGTGCAGTACTTAGTATACATTGAGTATAGATATTTGTAAGTCTTTAAAAGACTAATATAAAATATAAAGGGGATATCAAAAGATTGATATATAAGAGACTCATATATAAGTATACGTTGAGTACATTGAGTCTTTTTATTTCTTGGTTATTTTCATTTCATTTTTTTTTCTTTCTTTTCAGCTATAGAGATATAAAAGTAATATCAAGAGATTGATAAAAACACTCTGCTAGAATCATAAATCTTTCCTTCAAGAAATTTCCTCTTCTATAGGTTTTACTCTATTGAATAAGTTATATTTCATCATTTGAAATATGATCACATATACATATATTTTAAAACTAAGATATAAACTATAAAATAAGGTCTACCAAAATTTATTAACCATATCCATAATCAATAATGGCCTTTCAAATATTTTTTTATTTCAATTAACAAACCATGCCAACCAAAATATTATTATTACCTCAAACTGGCTATGAGGCCATAGGGAAAGATAACTATGAAAATCAAGGATGGCAAACCAATATATTTAAAGAAATTCTTTTTAGGGAAATTATATTTATTTATTTCAAGATAGATAACTGTGTATGCAAACAACTACTCTCAATCTTCTATTTGATTAAGAGAACATGTCTATAATAGTTTTAAACTATATTATAGAGATGCATATTTATTTGAGAATAAGTAAGTTGCTTGAATACATCTGTGATGGTTTATTGATTTTTCTAGTCATTGATGCAAGATATTGGCATAAGTGAAGCTCTGATAGTTAAAATATTGGGATGAGAAGTTGAAAAAAAGGTTCAAATAATTTTTAAGTTGTTTTCCTTGTGATTTCAAGATATAGATTTGTGTTTCTTTTGTTCTGAAGACTGAGAACATTTATTTACATGCACAATCATCTATCTTGAAATGAATAAATATAATTATAATGTTTTAACCATATCCATAATCAATAATGATAAGGTTTTCCAAAATATCTTAACCATATCCATAATCAATAATGACCTTTTAAATATATTTTTATTTCAATTAACAAACTATGTCATCCAAAATATAATTATTACCTTAATATTATTGTGTCCTAAGTCACAAGTGGTCCTTAACATATTAATAAAACTGAGTAAAATAAACATGTTCTTCCTTCTATATGGTTTTAATGACTATAAAACTTAATAATAAATAATTTTCAAACCTAATGTTTATTTTATTTCTATCATTAAACATGGTGCAAGTGGAATTAAAGCTATGAGGATCGAAGTTTATACTTTTCCCCATAATTTAATGAATTCATATTGGCATATTGAGGGTCCCCAAGGTAAAATTTAATTTTGGTCCAACTCATCATCTATGAGATTAATGGATGTTGTTTAAATATATATATGTGATGGTTTTCTCGATTTTTCTAGTCATTTATGCAAGTTATTGATGGAAGTGAAGATGTTGGTCCAATATAGATACTGACAATTAATTATACTATAAATACCTCAAATAAATTTGATATAAAATAACAAGGGAACACCACAATATACTTATGCATCTCTATAATAGAGTTTATAACTATTATAGACATGTTTGCTTAATCAAACAGAAACAAAAATACACAAATTACCTCTTAATAATTTATATACTCTACATCATATTCAATAATCTTTCTCAAAACCCTAAAAAAATAAGTCTCAAAATTGATCACAAAATTTGTTGTCCTTCCTCGATCAACCTCAGCTTTCAAATGCCTAAATTTCAAATTTCAACATGCCAATTTTCTTTCTTTTTTTCTTGATAATTTTTATTTGCATTCTCTTCAATAGTTGTTGGACCCAAATCTAGTATTGCAGAATTGTAATGTGTTTAAAGAATTATTAGTCAATTCTCTTCTTTCAGATGTTGACTGCCAAATTGCCATAGCTCTATTAAATGGTAAATTAAAGACATTATATATAGTTATATATATCCTCAAACAAGTCTCCAATTTTTGTCTAGCTTGTTTATTAATTTTGACTTTTAAAATGACAATGCACTAAAAAATCTCCCATCTTCTTCTGAGACTAAAATCATTATTTGACATAAATTATCAAGATTAAAATATTTTGAGATACCATCACATAGTATTTCACTCAAACTTAAGGTAGTCCATAGTTTAGTGATAGATCCATATTCAAAAGCATAATCTAAAACTTATTGTGGGAAATTGAACAGTCGTTCCCTTAGCTTTGGCAAATCTAAAATGTGTTTAGTTTGTTTACCATTCAATTCTATAATCTTTCAGAAGTGTTGGGCCAAGGTTTTGATTTTATTTTGAAAATATGATGAGCTAACATTTTTCCAATATTGAGGGTACATCACAGCCATGTATTTTATTAGTTCATCTCGAGGAAAATGATATCTAACCTCTAAAGAGAAACATTTTATGATTTCCTTCAAGGTGTAACTTATAGAGGATAGAACCTTAAGGAATCGATCCCTTGTAATAAGAACTTCTTTGAGTCTATTAGATCCACCAACTGTGTCAAAAATGTAAGTTGTGGTTTGTACTCAATTTATATTAAGTATTGTACATGATCTTACCATATGTACTACACAAAAAGAGTCTTGGAGCCTCATGATCATATTGTATTTTATTTTTAAATATTTAAGGTAATAATTATATTCTGGTTAGCATGGTTTGTTAATTGAAATAAAAAAAGATTTGAAAGGCTAATATAGATGTGGTTAAGACATTTTTTCAAGCCTTATTATATAGTTTATAATTTTAAAATTATGAAAATATTTTCAATGTTTTTTCAGTTATGTCATTATCAATTTTCATAGTTGTCTTTCCCTATGGCCCCATAGTTGGTTTATACTCTATACTCTGATTTTTTTGTCACTATTTTTTCTATACTCAGATTATTATATTATTTGGTTGGTCTTTACTACATGCTTATTTTAAACAAACAAGAAATTTATTTTCTCTGAGAAATAATGACATGCATGATACTTATTTTAAAAAATACACAAAGAACAAACTAAATAAATACAACAGAGCCTCATGATCATACTGTAATTTTTTTTTAAATATTTAAGGTAATAATTATATTATGATTGGCATGGTTTGTTGATTGAAATAAAAAATATTTGAAAGGCCATTATGATTATGGGTATGGTTAAGACATTTTGGCAGACCTTATCATTATTGATTATAAATATGATTAAGACATTTGAAAGACAGTGTTCTGACCAAACATCTTTAAAGAAATGTTTTTCAAGAAACTTATCATTATATTTTTATTATACTCAATTTATTATATTATCTGGTTGGCCTTTACCATATACATATTTTAAACAAACAAGAAATTGATTTCATCTAAGAAATAATGATATGCAAGATACTTATTTTAAACAATGACAAAGAAAAAATTGAATAAATGCAACAGAGCCTCTTGATCATATTGTATTTTATTTTTAAATGTTTACGGTAATAAATATATTTTAATTGGCATGATTTGTTAGTTGAAATAAATAAATTTTTTAAAGACCAATATAGATGTGGTTCAGGCATTTTGGCAGACCTTATTATATAGTTTATAATTTTGAAACTATGAAAATTATTTGAATTTTCTTTTAGTTATGTGATCCTCGCTTTTCATAGTTGTCTTGTCCTATAGCCCCATAGTTGGTCTATACTCTATACTCTAACTTTTTGTCAAAATTTTCGCTACACTCAGTTTATTATATTATCTGGTTAGTCTTTTGAGAGACTTAAAGAGGTATGTACTAAAATTATACTTAGTCATATGGCCATCAAATTTAACACTTAAAAAAGACAAATTTAATCTTTAAAAAGAATGATAAATTTAATCATTAAAAAAAACTGTAAATAAGATCTTGAATTTAAACTTCTCATCATCTAACCTCTTTCTCCATTGGTTTTTTAATTAACACAAATTACCTCCTATAAAATAAATCTACTTAAGTGTTTCAAATTGATTAAAACTCTAGAACAAAAAACCCTAAAACCTAAATTCATATAACTTCATTTCTATTAATTTTTTATTTCTTTGTGGTCATGGGAATCGCAAAGCGAGAGAAATTGTAAGAGGACTCCAAGGAGGAGTTTAAGCATCGAACAATGAAGTACAATCCAAGTAAGAAATGCCAACCCTACATGTCATGGGAATCATGAAGTGAGTGATAATTGAAAGAGGAGGCCAAAGAAGAGTCTAAGTAGCCAATAATGAAATATGATCCAAGTAAGAAATATAAGCCCTACATGTCATGATAATTGTGAAGAGAGCGACTTTAAAGAGGAGACCAAGGAAGAGTCTAAGTGACTAATAATAAAGTATAATCCAAGTAATAAATACAAGTCATAAATATCTACAAATATTTTCACACTTTTAATGAATTTTTCCTATCTTTTAAGGGATTCAAACTGTTGCCATGTTATTTTTTTCATCAGATCTTTGTTCGCAATATGAAAACCCTTTTTTTATCTTATATCAAAACCCTTAATATTATACACAATTTGGTTATCACACAGGATTATTTGTTTAGTAATGAGATCAACAAGATATTTGCATTTGTTTAAGATTATTTGCTTAGTAACGAGATCAACAAAACCTCAAAAATCTTGTGAACGTGTGTTTAGGCATTGATGTGGCAATGAATTTTTTTTAGAGTCACACATACTTGCTTAGGGTTTAGGTTTGGGTTGGGTCTGTAGAAATTCTTATTCAAGTTTTATCTCATGTCTTCCTTACTTGGATTTATTCATTTGGAAAAAAAATTGAAATGGTTAGACTCCCCCTAATTTCATAGGGAAAAGTAAAGTAGTCATTCTAAAAAACATAGGGTATCCATTAATCATAATCATTATCCCACCTCAAGCATATTTTCACCATGAATGTGTTTGGAGAAAGGGGTTTAACTTGAATTTTTTTTCCATTATTTCTTGATTTGAATATTACGCTTGATTTTGTAGCTATTTATAATTTTTTTTAAATAGCTAATAGAAATTTTTAGTCAATTTATATCAGTGGGGTGATTTTGCCAAAGATTCACCAATGGATTTATAGCTAAACTCTAAGATTCACCAGGATTTTATAGTAAGCTTTTAGGGGTCCATTCTTAAAATTATTCGTGATCTAGTCACATAGCACTCATAGACATTCAGTGACATGGTGCAAAGGTATTCCACTTATGAGAAAGAACTATATACTATTGTGCAAGTAATAAAGTGATGGTGACACTATGATCTGGGGAAGGAAATAGTTATTCATTCAAATCACAAGCCACTTTAGTTTTTGTAGACACAGAATAAACAAGAGAATGTATGGCACATGAAATGGATGACTTACCTATAGCAGTTCCATATCATGATCAAGCACAAGAAAATAAAGGACAACAAGGCATAATATTACATTAGTTTATCATTGTTTCATGCACTCATCATAGTGTTATACACATACAGTAATAACTTTATAAACTAGGTATCCATCTACTCAGTCAATCAGGGCTTCACAGTGACTTACACTAGCTTAGTGTAAGGTAAACAAGTTTAAGATTTCTACTTATCTAACCAACTTCTCTACAAGATCATGTGTGTGTGTATGTGTGTTCCTAGTGGTGTACCTCACTAATGAATCATATGGGAAGTGAATTATGTTAAGACCTCATGACATTTTAGCATGATAAAGACTCTAACTACATTACAGGCACACTTATTTTGGCCACACATGCACACAGACGTGGAATGCCACATCAAGTCTAGCATTCCTTGTTTCATCACCAATCTCACAAATAAGAAGTTAGGACCTTACACACCTCTTTTGGTTCCATCAAGACCATGGGAATCTATCAGCATGGATTTCATGATTGGTTTTCATGCAATAGACACTAGCATGATGTTGTGTTCATTGTAGTGGATAGGTTTCCTAAGATGTCTATCATAGTTGCATGCAAGAAAGACATTGATATAGTTGTCACTATGTAAGTTTTCTTCAACCATGTTTAGGTTAATTTTAGGCTTCTAACATCTATCATCTATGATCAGGATCCATGCTTTATAAGTCACTTTTGGCAAGCATTATAGTACTTGATGGGTATGCAACTAGATCAGTTGATAGATTTTCATCCATAGATAAATGGGAAAATTGAAGTGGTTAATCGCACACATATTCATCTTTTGTAAATGTACAATTACACACATGCTTGTACTTTGGATGACAATCTCTTGTATATTTAACGTGCCTACATTAGATCATTGCATAGTTCTATGGGTCACAATCCATTCCAGACATGTCATGGGTTTCAACCTTCAATACCTCTAGACATATCCTACCACACACTAGTCAACAATGAGTCATGCACACATGAATGGGAAGTAGATAAAGTTGAGAAGTTTCTTTGACACATCTAGTCTATTCATCAACAGGTTTAGTATATCCTCTCTCACACACAAGCAAAGTATAAAGAGTGCCATAATGCACATTATATCAATACAAGTTGGTGATAAAGTTTGGGTGCACCTTTAAAAGGAATTCTTTAAAATTCCATATTGAAATATCAAGCCTATAGGCTATGGCCCTTACACCACTCTATGCACAGCTAGAGAAAATACCTTCATTCTTATCTATCTTCATACTTGGGCTTTACCCAGTATTCAATGTGGAACTTCTCAAGCCTTACATTCTACCACTTCTTGATCCAACAATGAAACAACATCCTTCTAGTTTGAATCTTGAACACTTGCAACCCATACAGAAGAACCAGATCATTGAAGTGATAGACACACACACCCACCATGGCACACATCAAATTTTTCATGTGGTCAAGGTTTGACAATATGTTGATCAAGATAAGTGGTACACTTGTTGAAGCAAATTTGAGTGCAATTTACTTAGCCACACACTGACATAATGGAGACCATTTCTTTTCAAGAAACGCTGAATGATCTGTGTGTAGCCTCTACACCTCCTTGTTTGTTCTTTTACATAGAGCTCACACCTCTCACAAAGCATTGAGAACTAATTTTCTTAAATCTTGCTCATAACCTTATAACATATAAGTCTCATGCCTACTCATAGATTTTCATGTAATGATCATCTTAGATTATAGCCTGCACATTAAACTATGCACCCTTGACCTCACCCATGCACTTCACTAGCATCTACTCAAGGGCTCATCAACTTCTTCAGATCCCACTTCAACACAACTATGTGTCAAATTGCCTCAACCACATGGCACAACAAGTGGTCCAACTACCCTTTATCCTCCAACGGAGGATCTTGATATTGGAATTTTTTAAAGACAACCTAGACATTAATTGTTTAGACTATTTTTAACTACCATATTTGAGAAAAAGATAGATATTCCTATCAACACCCTCCTTAGTAACCATACAATAATTATTCTTATATTATAAATGTTAAATATGCATCTAACCAATGACAACTATAACAGTTATTTGGGTTGATGCCATTACGTAGTTGTGACACATATAACTTGCTTTGTTCATCTATTGTGCATGCACACACACTGTAGACATTGTAATCTATTTCCCTATTCTTTAATTTATGAATAGAAGTTACATTTCCTGCAAGTAAGAGTTATGATCCATTGAATATGTGTTTGATTATTTGGTCTGAATAGATCTTCGTGCATTCACTTTACACAACTAAACTTGGTTATCCCCTTCACACTTGGTCCTGGGCCTTATGGTGCAGATCAAATATCATGGAGGTAAAAACTCTTTTTATATGTTTGAAATCAATTTTTTCTAAGTATGGACCCAAAACCTCACATCCATATAATAGGGTGGGAATAACTAATGTATTAAAATTTTGAATTTTTGTATGGATGTCTTGAAATTGGAAACACAAATTTTATTTTTCCAAGGATGTCAATGTTTTATTTTTTATGTTGAGTCTTGCTTCTTTTGTAGGTACAAGGCTAAAAGATAGTCCCCAAAAATCACACCAGAGTAAGGATAAGAGTGCACCATCTCGACCATGTCCTTTATATCTCAAATTGATTGTCGATGTTACTTTTTTATTTACAATGCATGTTATTATGTTTTTTCAAGATTTATTGCAAGGCCACTTTAATCACAAAAATTAGCTCAATAATGTATCATGTTACTTTTGAGGACCTATAATTGAGTGTGAAATAAAAATAATATCACCTCAAAATAATAAAATAGAATTGAAAATCTTAAAGAAAATATAGGTGCTTATACCACTCAATTTTTTAGAGATAAGAACCTCTAAGTCATCAATATAGAGCATAGAGAGTGTAGTTGAAAATGGAAAATGTTGTTTCATATCTATAATACTATGGATGTTATTTGTAGTTCCTATGTTGGTGTGAATATCCTCAAAAACTATTTTATATATAGTCATTACAAAAGAAATTAATAAATTTGAAAGACCCAAGTCTTTAAGCCTTTGAACCAAAATATCTTCTAGGATAGTATCAAATAACTTATGAAATTATACAAAACATTAATATACTCTATATTTGTTAGTCTTTGCTTCCTCACTAATAACAAGAAAATTGAATATGTGATCACTTTTTCAGTGATTTTTCCTAAACCTTACTTGACCTTTAGCTAGAATTTGTTTTCTCCTTATCCAATTGAAGATATAATTATTTAGCATTGTAACAAAAATCTTAGTCAAACTATGCTCAATCATAATAGTAGTTGATGGTTCCCTGGCAAAAGAGAATCTCTAAATTTGAAGATGAAATTAATAATACGAAATGATTAAGTTAGGGAAAAACTATGTAAAATAATAAAATACGAATATTGGAAATATGGGGGAAAAAACTAGGTTATGTTTGAGGATTTCCACCTTTAAATTTTCTCCAATTTGAGTTAAAAGTGTTATTTGGACCAAAAAAACCGCTTGAACTTAACCAACACTCACAAATTAGTGCGATCCACACTTTTTATGAATCAAAAAATTTATACCAAAAAGTGCTAAATATTAAAAAAACTTGTGATTGGTTGCCCAAATAATTTCAACAACTTGGTGAGTGATGGATAAGCTTACCCGAAGAAACCGCCATAGACATGAGTTGGAGGCAGTTGTGGAAGGTCCAACATGCTTCATTTCCCCTGTTTGTTAATGAATCCACTGACAACGTCCTCTTCATTACAATAGAGGTGTCTCTATTGGGGTGAAACCCCCAAAGATTCATCTCACATACACCCTAGAAAGTAAAGTTTTGGTCGCCCATCATCTGCTGAGAAGGTGTTATATGCACGAAGCATTTTTCATCTTTTGCATTGACCAACGGTTTTGGTGGAGGGTACATGTATGAAACATCAAAGTAGCTAATGCGAACGGGGATGGAGTTTGTTTGAGATGATGTGGTCTTCATAGAGATATTAGTGGTTTGTTTTAGATTGAGTCAATGGTGATATCAGGATTTTAATTTAATGCATAAAGAGTAACAAGTAGAAAGAGACGCAGGTGTAATTAATCATACTACATCAGTTGTCTCATGTGTGGCATATAGAGAAGCCCTACATGACATATCTAGTGCTTAATTTAGAGATCATCAAAGAAGAGGATCCTTTCAAAACACCCTTTCTACAATACCATCACACAAATCTGACAACTAGGATGCCACTTTTTTTTCCCCAATGGAAAAAATAAATCCCACAGGTTTCATTTCCAACACTACACGAAATTGATGTGGAAGGTGCACACCAAAAAAATATAGTCTAAGATCACCTACATCCTTTTCCTCTTCAATAAAAATATGACTTACTCATCATTTCATTTTATCAATTACTTGTTTTTTCTCAATCTCACACTATAAATTCATAGGCAGATCAGTTTGGTTTATAATGGAGTTAACAATTGGCAGGTTGTAAACAGAGCCCATGAAGAAATTCAAGCGCTTGCTCACTTCAGCCAATGCGATTTCACATTCATGGAGTTCTAAAATATTGAACCTCAGCATCTATAAACCCCCAATCATCATCCAAAATTCACGTTGATCAATAAAAAAAAACCCCACCTCCTCAAAACCCTAACTCACAACACCACCTAGATTCAAGGAGTTTTATTGGAAACATAGATGTTTGTGGTTCAAAACTCAACCAGAGTTTATACAACTTTCAATTGTAGTGCATGCCCCTGGAATTACAAAAAGAGAATGTCTACAATTGTAAACGAAGATATTTTTGTAGAGGAGTCTCCATTTAAGCCCATCTTCAAAGATTACATTTAACTTTCAAGCATTTGCGGGTGCAGTATTCTTTTTGTATTTCCAAGTGAAACACAAGATGTAACTAGCATGACATGTGACAAGGCATGTGGCAGTATTTACAATTATTTATTTTTCCCAAATTTTGTAAAGAATAATGTGTACACAAAATGCAACATTTAACCTTATGCTCCCAGTCCATTTGCTTTTTTATTATTAAAAACTTATTTATATATAAATTATTAATATTATTATATAAATTAATAGAATATTAATTAATATATAATATTACATATTTAATAGAATATAATTATATTGTATGTACGTGATAATTTAATTATATATATATATATATATATATATATATATATATATATATATATATATATATATATATATATAATGTAATTCATATATAATAATATTATATTACTATGTAGGCTATAAATTGCTTTGCACTTTGCTTTGCAATGGGTGTAGGGTATTTAAATCCAGTGATTGTCTTAAATCTAAGTATGGTGTGCAATGCAAGCCCTCTAGTGTACAATATCGCTTGGAATACCTTGTCATTTCTCCTCATCATCATCACCCAATTCACCTTGAAATATTTTACCGCTTACATGTTTTGTATGGCCCTGCGTTTCTCCACCACTTCGTCATTGCTCAAACTCACCATATTACAGGTTCAGTATTGCTCTTCATTTTTTTCGAAGAGAAAATGTCACAAAACAATTAATCTAAAAACAATAACAAAAATAATATTCTAATTAACATTAATTTCACTCATGTAAAGCATATACGGGGAATGATGTTTGTTGACAGGAGGAGACAAACATCAAATGTAGCCCTGTTGGAGTACATGTGATGATGTCTATATTCTATATTATATTTTAAATAACTATCTTTACACAAAGTCCAAGAAAATTAAATCCACCAGAATTAATAATAATATATATAATAACAATTAAGAATGTTACAGATTCTTCTCTCATTCATTTGTTGTAGTACACCACTTTATGCACATTTACATTTAAAAATACATTTTACCAAAACATAAAGCCACATCCCTTGTAACATAATCATACACGATTTGAACAAAAAAGGATTTTGAAAGGACTTTCTAAAACCTTTGGACTTACAAAAACACTCTCAAACATATGTTGTTCGTGATAATATATGGTCGACACTATCTCAAAGAGACATTTGTGTTCATTGCAATGACATTTGTTTCAATCATGTATTAAATAACTAAAATAATTTAATGGAATTTACATATTGCATTAACATATATGTGAAATGTCACTGAACTTTGTGTGTATCTGGGTAGCTTCTTCGAGTCCATCACTTGAAATACCTTTTTCTCACTTTTTACCATCACCACCCACCTCACCTTGAAATCTTTCACCACTTTCACATTCAATTGGCTTTGTTGTTCCCCGCCGCTTCACCATTGCTCAATTCATAGTGAAATGAAATATCTTCTCCCAACACAATGCATTCTTGTGCCATATGAAGGAACACACCACCTCTTTTTCCTTTGTCACCTGCACCAAAAATATCAAATTATTGTTACTTAACATTGTGTACAAAAGGTGAAACAAGGTCAACAATCATAGATTTTGAGTGAGATACAAATGTCAATTTACACTTTTTTGTGTAATCTGATAATTTTTTACAATCATCCTAGGTCTGATATCGATTGTGTCTAGATAGCATATTGATTTATTTCTCACAGACTAGAAGAATGGAGTTAATGAATGCTCAACTGGGCTATGAGTTTGCATTGACCAATGGAGAAGAGAATATGGCTTTGATAACAACCGTAGCAGATTAGGAAATTCAAATGGGAAACATAACATACTATGTGGAGAAGGAAATTAGACTTATATGTCTCTACAAACAACATGACTCTATAAATCCATCGTGATTAAACAACATAAGTGATTGACATAACAAAACTCCTTTTCAACCATCACCCCCATTAGAAATACGAAATTGATATTTCGTGTAAAAAAAAGGTGAAATGAGTTCATTGGTTAAGGGTTTAGTGATTGTGACCATGAAAGTTGGCATCTAACGTGCACCAACAAATAGAACCAACAACTCTTCCAATGGTGCCTGCCATTTTCCCTTCATCGCCTAAGACCTCTACACATAAATTAATTCGATTCAAATATGTGAAAGACTAGTAGGGATCCCAATAAATTCCAAGAAGAAAGAAACAATTGGGGAAGTGTTAACATTCACCCCCAATGATATGTCTCACATGTACCTAAAAACTAAATTTTCTTTCCACCTACCTGATACTGACACGTGTATGTAGGTCTTACATATGGCTTTTGTCTTTTCCATCCAATTTTTTACAAATGTTAGGTAAATGTTGTTTTTTTGGTTTTGATTGGTGGATATGGTGATGTATTGATTGCCTTGTTGTCGTGATATGATGTGTCAATTAGGTAATGAATGTTAGCACGATGAGAGGGAAAAACTTTACCATTTGGTTTGACTTATTAGGAAGGAATTTAATATAGAATTAAGTACATTTGTATATATTCATTTCATAATATATTAAACTTTAAATAATAACAAAAGAGAGAATTTGCATTTTTCAATTGCATGTCAAGTGCATTTATATTCTATAATAGTCTATAGCAAATTAAAAGATAAGGATTTTAGACACATGAACAAAGGAAAAGACAAGGAATGAATGGTTATAGTAAAGTTCTAGTGGTGGTAGGAGATAGAAAAATGTGATCAATAAACTTTTGCAAATGACTGTAAGAAGCTCAATCGACTTGAATATAGGGAATTGCCATCTCCTCCAACTTTTTCAATTTACCTCGCATCTGATCGTTTTCCAAATTCATCAAATTTTTCACCAATCTTTCAACATAGTTTCTCCTCACATTTTCCTTCGTCTCAAATCCAACCTTCCAAACATCACTAACAAATCTTTTGTTTGTCGATTGCTCTATAGAGAATGGCCAACATATCATGGGCATGCCTGAACATATGCTTTCGATGGTCGAGTTACATTCACTATGGATAATAAATCCTCCCAAGTGGGATGGGACATAACCTTGCTTTGTAGTGCCCATCTTACAGCAAAACCTCGTTCCTTTGTTTTTTTCATAAACTCTGCAGGCAACACTTCAAACATTCCCTACACCAGATATGGGAGAATGTCCCATAAGAAGGGTCGATTGCTCACCTCTAAACCCCATGCAAACTCCTCAAACTCTTCATATGATAAAATAGTGATATTGCCAAAGCTAACATATATACTCCTTAATGCCTCATTTGGTCACTACCTCATCTAGTCATTTTGTCTCTTCATCCTCTTAATTGTTTCCATAGCTATCACTATGGGCATTCTATACACCATCTTCCATCCCAAGATTCCTAAATACAAAGATTGGCATATATTATTCAAATGAAAGTTATCTTGTGGTTTTCTAGCCCTAGTTCCTCTAAGTTTTAACAAGTGTCTAAACAACTATCTAGGGGTATATATTTGTTTATTGTGTTATTGACAAAAAATTGTTGCCATACTGTACTTAAGCATGATCTATGCCAACAATCAATGGCATACCAATTCCAAACATTCATGTGTGTTGGGGATCAACCAACAAGCTTGATTACTTTTATGTAAGAAATTAAACACGGAATTAAACCAGAATTGAAAGCAACTAGAATCAGAAATAGCAAAGAATAAGATATACAAGAAACCACCCTGAAAACTTGTATTAAACTCTTCCAGAAGGAAATACAATGAAGAAGCTACACACTTTCTTCTCACACCTCTTAGATGTACAAATCTCTTTCCCTCAAGAGTTTACAATCAATTCCAACAACCTGGATTGATACACACATATACAATATGTCATGTATTATTCTCATACACTTACACAAGTATATAAGCTATGAAGATCTATCCCATTATATAGAATTAGGGATCATGAGCAATGCAATATCAACCATTAGATACACCTCTTAATCAAAGGCTCAAAATAGTCTTGCTAAAGATAGAGACGCGGACTTATAACTAGCAGCTAATCTAATCATGCAAACAACCTGTTATGTTCACAAAAATAGATTATGGACGCACAGGTGACTGACATCGGTCCCTTCCTATTTGCCTGTGACCGATGTCAACCGATACATGACCGACGCCAGCAGCTACTGGTTGACTGCTTGCCGTCATCGGTGACTGTGTAAATCCAGCAACTTCTGCATCCGCTCATCTGGTGAAGTTTTTAGCTCCACACCTTAACAATATCCCACTTGGAGATAAACAGTTGCACCAGTACCTGTATAGCAACATCTTCTAGCTTCTCCATCTTCAAACTCAATCATGAAGACCAACAAAATTTGAATGAAGATTCAACTTCTCCTTTGTTACTGGCTTGGTTAACATATCAGTGGGGTTCTTATCTGTATGGATCTTTTCCAACTTCAACTCACCATCCTCCAAAACCTGTCTTATGAAGTGGTCCCTAAGCTGTATATGTTTGGTTCTTGAATGAAAGGCTGAATTCTTAGTCAAATGAATTACACTCTGACTATCACTGTATAATCTGCAACTCTCTTACTCCTTTCCTAGCTCTTTCATGAACTGTGTCATCCATATCATCTCTTTGTTAGCCTCTATGACTGCAATGTATTCTGCCTCTGTAGTAGACAAGGCAACAACCTTCTGCAACTTTGAAATCCAGCTAACCGTCATTCCACAAATAGTGAAAACATATCCTGTGGTGCTTCTCCTGCCATCTAAGTCACCTGCCATATTCGAATCTACATATCCATGTAGAGAAGTGTTTGACCCACCATAGCACAAATGCCTACTGTTGGTCCCTCTCAGATATCTGAGAATCCACTGAACTGCTTTCCAGTGCTCCTTCCCTCGATTGGCCATATACTTATTGACAACTCCCACTGCTTGGGCAATATCCGGTCTAGTACATACCATTGCATACATTAAGCTCCCAACTGCGAAAGCATATGGAACTCTACTCATGTACTTTACCTCATCATGTGAATTAGGACAATATTCTTTACTCAACTTGAAATGTCCAGCCATAGGTGTACTTACTAGTTTTGCATCCTGCATATTAAACCTCTCCAACACCTTGTTCACATAATCCTCTTGAGACAAAATCAACCTATGATTTTTTTTGTCTCTCTTAATACTCATGCCAAGGATTTTCTTTGCTGCTCCTAAATCCTTCATGGCAAATGTGTGAGCTAATTTCACCTTAAGCTCAGAGATATCCTACATGTGTGAACCTGCAACCAACATATCATCTACATACAGCAACAAGATAATATATCTACCATTATCCAATCTCTTAAAACAAACACAATGGTTAGATTGGCATCTACTGAAACCATGCTCAGTCATAAACCTGTCAAATTTCAAATACCATTGTCTAGGAGCTTGCTTGAGACCATACAAGCTTTTCTTCAATCTGCACACTAGCTTCTCCTTACCCTTGACCTCAAATCCTTCTGGCTGATCCATATATATTTCTTCATCCAAATATCCATGAAGAAATGTTGTCTTAACATCAATCTGCTCAAGATGCAAATCCTCAATAGCAACTAAAAACAATACAGTCCGTATAGAAGTCATTTTAACTACAGGAGAAAAAATCTCACCAAAATCAATACCTAGTTTCTGTGCAAATCCTTTCACTA
The DNA here is from genome assembly GCA_037957365.1 of Torreya grandis. NCBI lineage: Eukaryota > Viridiplantae > Streptophyta > Pinopsida > Cupressales > Taxaceae > Torreya > Torreya grandis. The sequence goes on from JARHVA010002453.1 coordinate 382,926, forward strand.
CCAACCTGGCCTTATATCTCATCTATCCATTCTCACCTTCCTTTAACCTGTAGATCCATCTATTTTTCAGTGTTCTCTTACCCGCTAGCAACTCAACCAAATCCCATGTTTGGTTCTCTTTCAAGGAACCAATTTCCTCATTCATGCCTAGCTCCCACTGATTCTTGGATTCCACCTGTATTGCTTCATCAAAACTCTTTGGTTCTCCACCATCAGTAAGCAATAAATAGAATAATGAAGGGGAATATCAAATTGGAGGTTTACTTACCCTTTCGATCATGTGGAACTGACGTCAGTCAGTTATAGGCCTGGAGGTGACTGACATCAATCATTGTCTGACCGACATCGGTTCCTATATTGCTGATGTCGGTTCCTTCCTGACCGACATTGGTCTCTATGTTTTCTTGTCTGTGATTATTCTTTCTTGCGAGCTCATTTTGGACCGTCACCTCGTCCAATTCTTCATGGCCCTGCTCAAAATTCTTCAGCTTCTTGAGCTGATCACTATACATCACTTTTTCATTGAAAACAACAGCACGACTCCTAATTATTTTGTTAGTTCCTAGATTCCAAAACCAGAATCTGAAATCATCAGAGCCATAACCAATAAATGTGCACCTCATAGACTTAGCATCCAGCTTCTTTCTATTTTCTTTATCAACGTGCACAAAAGCTTCAGAACCAAAAACTCTTAAAAATGAAAGATCTACCTTTTTACCTGTCCATGCCTCTTCTGGAATTCCACCATCTAGAGCTGTAGAGGGTCCTCTGTTAATCAGGTAAACTGCAGTATCCATAGCTTTTGCCCAAAACTGTAAGGGCAAACCAGCATGCAATCTCATACTCCGTGCACGCTCCAATATTGTTCTATTCATCTTTTCAGCAATTCCATTTTGCTGAGGTGTCCTTGGAACCGTCCTTTGCCTGCGTATTCCATTTATATAACAGTAACTTCTGAACTTATTGCTGCAGTACTCACCACCATTGTCAGATCTAAGGCACTTCAATCTCCTATCTGTTTCATTCTCAACTAAAGCTTTCCAAATCTTAAAAGTGTCAAAAACATCAGATTTCTTCTTTATGCAATAGACCCATACCTTTCTTATAGCATCATCAATGAAAGTAACATAATACTGTGATCCTCTAATAGAAGCTACCTGAGCTGGTCCCCACACGTCTGTGTGAACAAGCTCCAACTTGTGCTTCTTCTTTGTTGACCCAATTTTAACAAACCTTACTCTCTTCTGTTTTCCAAAAACACAATGCTCACAAAAATCTAGATCTATGCTTTTCAAATCTGAAAGCTTACCTTTTGACTTAAGAATAGTCATTCCCTTCTCACTCATGTGGCCGAGCCTCTAGTGTCACAACTTTGCATCCACATCTAAAGTAGATAATACATAAGGAGAATAATCAGTAATACAATTACATAAATAGAGAGTACCTACTCTCTTACCTCTGACTAATACAAGTGCTCCTTTGGTAACCTTTCAAGATTCAGTTGTGAGAGTTACTATATAACCCTCATCACCCAACTTACCTACAGAAATCAGATTCCGCTTCAGGGATGGGACATGCATGACATCTTTCAACACCCATGTGTTACCATTCTACAATTTCAGCTGCACTTTTCTTTTGCCAACAATTTTACAAGGCTCATCATCCCCTAAATAAACTTTTCCAAAATCTCCCTGGACATAATCATTGAAAAATTCTCTATTTGGGGTAGCATGGAAAGAGGCCCCAGAATCTAAAACCCAAGATTCTATTTTATTATGCAAAGAAAGTGAAAGAGCATCTTGTGCAACAATACCTACAACTTTTGCTTCTTCATTACCTTCATGCTGATTCTCTTCATTAACTTTCAACCAACAATCTTTCTTTGCATGTCCTCTCTTTCCACAATTCCAGTAGGTTATCTTTCTTTTTTCATTTCTGGATTTGGATCTATTGCTCATCTTTGACTTAGACCTTGATCTCCCATGCTTGCTCTTCTCTTTTTGCCTCCCCCTGCTTTCAATACTTAAAGCATTACCTGATGATTCCCCTGTGCTTTTCCTGCGAGTCTCTTCATTCAGGATTACACTAACAACATCATCTACTTTCAAGATATTTGTAGCAAATGCAGTATTACTAACTGCCATTACTAAACTATGCCAACTTTCAGGCAAAGAGCATAAAATTAAAAGAGCTTTAATTTCATCATCAAAAACTATTTTGACTGAATTTAATTGATTTACAATTCCACGAAAATCATTAAGATGATTAAATACAGATCCACCTTCCTGCATTTGCAAATTAAATAACTGCTTCATAAGATATACCTTATTTGAAGCTGAGGGCTTTTCATATAAATTTGCTAAAGTGTCCATCAACTCTACCATTGTCTTTGCCTGTGACAAGTTAAAAATCACAGAAGATCCCAGACGCAATCTTATAGATCCAAGAGCCTTTCTATCAAGAACTTCCCATTCTTCATCTTCCATATCTGTGGGCTTTCTATCAACCCCACCCAATGGTAAGTACAGATCTTTCTGATACAGATAATCCTCTATCTGCATTCTCCATAATTGGTAATTCTTCCCATTAAACTTCTCCATTCTCAGTTTGCTTTCTTTTGCCATTGCTTCTCCCACTCAAACAGAAACCCCTATGAGTGACCTGTAATCAACACACACTAAACAGATCTGAAACCCCCTGTTAGTGAACCTCAGCTCTGATACCACTTGTTGGGGATCAACCAAGAAGCTTGATTACTTTTATGTAAGCAATTAAACACGAAATTAAACCAGAATTGAAAGCAACTAGAATTAGAAATAGCAAAGAATAAGAGATACAAGAAACCACCCTAAAAACTTGTATTAAACTCTCCCAAAAGGAAATACAATGAAGAAGCTACACACTTTCTTCTCACACCTCTCAGATGTACAGATCTCTTTCCCTCAAGAGTTTACAATCAATTCCAACAACCTGGATTGATACACACATATACAATATGTCATGTACTGTTCTCATACACTTACACAAGTATATAAGCTATGAAGATCTATCCCATTATATAGAATTAGGGATCATGAGCAATGCAATATCAACCATTAGATACACCTCCTAATCAAAGGCTCAAAACAGTCCTACTAAAGATAGAGACGTGGACTTACAACTAACAGCTAATCTAATCATGCAAACAATATGTTCTGTTCACGAAAATAGATTTTGGATGCACAGGTGACCGACGTCGGTCCCTTCCATGTCTACCTGTGACCGACGTCGACCGATACATGACTAACGCTGGCAACTACTGGTCGACTACTTGCCGTCGTCGACTGTGTAAATCCAGCAACTTTTGCATCCGCTCATCTGGTGAAGTTTTTAGCTCCACACCTTAACAATGTGAAATGTAGACATGTCATTAAACTTTACAAGTGTATGTTCCTGAGGTTCTTTGAGTCCATTGCATGAAATGCCTTACCATGGCTTATCACCATCATTGCCCCACTCATCTTGAAATATTTCACTACTTTCATGCTCTGTAAGAATGTATTTGGATGTCAAAATAATTTCATGTAAAGTAATTGTGGGGGCATACCTATCGGGATCTAAATCACCATGCAATGCTTTAGTCTACGATGGCTTGCATTCTTTGTGGAAAGAGATAGCCTCTTTGCCTAATCACTATGTCAAAACTAAAACTTCCTTGGTTTTAATCAGGGGACATTTGTATTAGTTAGTTGAAGATCCAAACATGTTAGGGTTAGGCCAAATGTGGGTGATTGGGTTTTGTCTTGGTGATTGCAATGGAGAAATTATTTTCATTACAATAGTGTTGTAAAAATTAAAAGCAACCAAGATAAATTTAGGATTTTGGGTTTGGAATTTGGATTAAAAATTGAAGTGGACATGGGTGCATAAAATCAAGATCCAAGTTGTAAATGATCCAACCATTTGTGATTATTTTTCTAAACCATTCGCCAAGGTGATCAAACACAATGTGATGTGGTAGACAAAAAAGTGGTTCAATACTGTACTTAAGCATGATATGTGGCAACAATCACTAGCATTCCAATTCCAAACCTTTGTGTGAAATGTGTCATCCAAATATCATGATAGATTATGTTTGTGTCTATTGGGATTGTGCGGATTTAAGGCAACTATTGGATTTACATGATGTGCATCCATCAAAAAGGGGTATAGAGCTTCCAAGGTGGTAGGTTCTTTGATTGGATGTTTACTATTTTGAAGGGTCAACAAGGACAACATGACACATATTTGATTTTGAGAAGGCTCCATGTTCGATGTGCGAAATAACATAGTGTTGCAATGCCAATGATATGGAGGCAAGACAATGAGGTTCCAAAGTCTATATTGTAATATATGTTCATCTATGCTGCCAATATTTTAACACTAGCAAAATTATGGCAAGACCATACAAAACTTACAAGTGGTGAAATATTTCAAAGTGAGTTGGGTAGTGATGATGAGGGGAAATGATAGAAAATTTCAGGTGATAGTATACACTAGAGGGCCCATATCGTATACATTCCACAATACCGCTAATGTGGGGGCAATACATTCAAGGGATGGAGTTTATCTTGTTGTTTTCAGTTGAGAGAAAAGGTGGTTGATTGGAGACCAATCCCAGGTGGTAGGGAGGGTTGGTGGGTTTATTTCTCAACCATTATGGGGTGCCCACATCATAGACTTAAAAGGGGAATTTAATCCAAAAATAAATAAAAAACACTTATGCAAAAAAATCTTGAAAATTAAATGTACAAACACACACACATATAGAAAATGAAATTGAGAAAAAAATATTGGCACTGTAGAAAAAAGGAAGGTGAACCATACATCTTTGTACTGAGAATCCTAAAGGCCCCATAGAAATGTGTTAATGCCCAAATACCATGCCATAAACAACTCTTGAGTTGCTCACACAACCCCTATTGAGTTGCCTAGCCTGGCACATATTGCAACCTACGGGAGCCACCAGGTTTCCTAAACAGCCTCACCTCTACAAAGACCCCTAGGGAGTATGATGATTTGAATGTTGTGATAGAGAAGTCACGGTTGAGAGAAAAGGTGGTTGATTTGTGATCGGTCTCAAGTGGCAAGGGAGAGTTGGTAGGTTTAATTCTCAAGTAGTAAGGGGTGTCTACATCGTATACTTAAAAAGGGAATATACTCCATAAATGAAAATAAAACAATGCAACATATGATTTTCTTCCAATCTTATTCTTATTCTTCTTCTTTAGTTGAAACATTCATTCAACCTATTAAACCACATGAAATAGTAATTGAGTAGAGTAGGGAGAGGGCCTCGCTAAACTCTTAGGTAGGGTTATTTGGAAGGGTGGTGTGGTGTGTTTATTTTTTCTAGGCCCTTTCCCATGTTGAAAAGCCTTAAAGCCTAGTCAGTGAAACCATTCGGTGCATACCCTGAGACCATAATATTACATTTATTCTCCTTCCCTTAGTTATGGATTGAATGAGAGTTTTTTTATCAGGTCACCTAAAACCCTGAGAGTGATAGGGTATCCCAAATCAATGAGCACCATCTGTAGAGATGGCCGTGATTTCATGACGGGATAGCTACAACAATAGAAAAAGGAAAAATACAATCATCAATGTGTTTGTTGTGAGATTTTCTTTAGTTGTTTCATCTAATTTCCCGTTTTATTGTTTAATACACTTGCCTATCTCGATGCAAAAGAGGATCTGGGTGTGGACAATGATGCGTTGAGCTCCATGTTACCGCACAAAGAGAGTGGAAAGGGTTTGAGCATCAACGATGAGGATTACATGACAACCAAGTCTTCGAGGGACCGTCATATGGACGGAGTCATGGAAAGGGAGGATGGGATTGAAACTTCTCTCATGAGTAGGTGGAGTAGATGAGAACCTAAAAAACCTCACAAATTGTTGTATTTGTAGAGTCCCTAAGGTCCATTAGTTTTATATGATTTGCATCCTCGAACTTTAAATATAATTCCGCATTAATCTTTTACATCAGATATCTCACTAAACCGTATCCTACTAAACAATCCCTTCCGACATTACTTGAACCTTTAAACCAACTCTTAGTTGACAACCTTGCCATAATATCGCTGCGGTGGGAAGCCACACTCGGAGGCGAAGTGACGGCGACGATGATGCATTTTCTTTTGCTTTCCAGTCCGGGACTTGAAATAATCTCAGTCAAATTTAGTGCAAAAACAATCATTTTCGAGAACGATACTCAACGACCACCACCAAAAAAGCTAAAAAGAAAAAAAACTATCGTAATTCTGATTTCTGAAATTGGGTTATTAATTCGGGAAGGGACCAATGAGCATGAAGTTTTGATGGAGATGGGAAATGATAGCTGGTTTGCGAAGTCAAAGGAAGGAAAGTTTGGGATTTGTTTTATGTAAACTGCAACATAAATGTGGGTATTGACTTGGCGTACTCTTAGATGGAAGGAGACATGGCCATTTTTGTTTCAGTCAAGGCCATCTTATTTAGCCAGCCGCCTATTGCGAAAGGTCCATTCCGCATGTTTTTGGCTTTGAAAAAGGTTGTTTCACTGGTTTGGGGGTTTTCGAAAAATTCCATGTTTTGTATCTAGAATTTATCATCTCATTGATATTGATAATTTCCAATTTAAATTACTTGAATTAACAAAGTTTAAACAAGAAAACGTGTATTAAACATTACGTCTATCGAATGATTTTGGAATGGTAGAAAATATTCGAAATAAATAAGGTTATGAAATGATAAATCTATTCCAAAAAATGACAAACATATATTATAGAGTTGGATGATAAAAATAGTTTTAATTTGTAAGTTTGATGTATTGTATTCAAGGTCCAAACTTAAATTTGGTAGTCGCATAAACATGTATCCTTAGTTGATACTTCATACATTATCTACCTCATATTCCATAACATTTACATACCTTCACATACATTGACAGATGTTTTGTTCACTTCAAAACTTAGATTGCACTCTATGAACCTGTTATCCTATTTGGCATGCCACATATCAATGCATTTTTCGATGGTCAAACATATGCTAATTAATTAGTTGTTTAATAGTTATGATCACAGGGTGGTTTATTTTTTTCACATTAGATAAAGGTAGATACGTGAAAGTATGGAGCAAAGCTAATTACTTAACGGATCCGTGGACTTCATTGTGGCCACTTTGGAAATAAAAAGAACTCGAAGACTATTTTAATCCCTCTTTATTTATTTGTATGTGAAAGAGGACCTACTAAAAACATAAAATGGATTTTAAAACTCGATGCATCCTCTCAATCGCTCGAAGCTAGTTAAAAGTTGTGAAGCCACTCTTTGACTCTGTTGTTGTGGGCTAATTAAAGGAAACCACATGTTTTAATTTAATTGGACACTATAAAGTGAGTAATCACACTCTAGCGAGAATGCAGCATATTGTTTTCCATGTGGCCAAGGTAGAAGTGAAAGAAAGGTGCGGACTTCATAAAGAACATATAGTGAAATCCATATTCCAATCGATCCACACATAAATTAAAATCATCTCAATTGAGTCACTGTAATTTAAATTGTAACTTTTTATCAAATATTAATCATAGTTTATGTTTTGTAATGTGATCACTCAGTTTATTTATTGTACGTAGGTGAAAAGTGATACATTTTTATTGATATATTTTAATCGTTGTTTATTTATTCATAGGTGAAACTGGACCCATTAAAAACATAAATATTGGATTTTAAAATTCAACGTATCTACGTAGTCCTTTAATTTAGTTAAAGTATGTGAAGTCGCTCCATGATTCCATTGATATAAGCTCATTAATGGTGGACATGCGTTTTAATTTAAATGGACACAATAAAGTGATGAATCATGGCTTAAGCAAGGATGTATTGCATAGGATTTTCCATGTCATCACGTCGACATCCTGAAAAGTGTAGACTCCAAAATGAATGTATAGTGAATTAAATACTCCAAATCATCCACACATAACTTAAATTTATTTGAAAATCTAAAGTGACCTTGTGAACTTTGCTAATCTTGTGACCAATAAGACGTTGTCACGTGTTGAAATGTGATTGGTCACATACTGCATGATCACTTCATGTGAAAACAATTGATGCACAGATCAAATATAAATGCAAATCTATAGTCCAACGTGTTCGATGGAGATAAAGTGAATGCCAACAGTTAAAATGGACACAATAAACTCTATATCTCTATGCCTTTGTGATTGTGATGTGTGCATGGTTGGGATTCTTCAATGTGATCAAAGAAGAAAATAGCCACTGTAATTGTATAGTCCTAAGGAATATTTAATCATAGGACTATTACTAATATTGAATATACTCAACCATTAATTTTCTTATATTACATTTGAAGTTGGGTTTATATTTTAATTAGTTGGCTACGCAAACAATATTTTTTAAACATTAATATAATTAATTGTGACCCCTTTATATATATCTAAGTCTAAGGTTCTGTTTAGATTTTGTCATTTCAAACCTTTTATGTTGAATAGACCTAAACAGATTATAAATCAAAATATATATCTTAACAAAATTTGTAGAGCCTCACTTTATTTCAAAGTAAAAAGACATCATGTGGCCTTTGTGACTTCATGAGTCTATTAGACTAATTTGTGTCTACTTTTTCTCCACAAGATTATGTGAATGTGTTTGATTTCATGAATCTTTTTAATCTCCATGAGAACCATGTGTTAGCTTTCTAATCACATGTTTTTTTAATCATATTTTATTATATAGATGTGATAGCAATTTATTTATTATGCAAAGGTGGAAAGTGGATGCGAGAAAGTATTACTACTTTGTTATTCCATGACTTCATGATCTATAAGGGATGGCCACGAGAAAGTATTTTTATGATCACAATGTTACATTTCAATACGAGCCACAATGATGGATTGTTCATGTAAAATATCACTTCTTCAACCTCTTGGTGTCAATTCCAATCATCAAAATCATTTGGTCTCTTCCAAATAATGCCACAAGCTAGTCTCACACATGTTAAAGTTTTTTCTACTCATGGTCTTCCCAATAGAACCTACATAGGAAAAAAATAATGCATTAGAAGTGAACCAAATTTCACAAACATTGTCATAGAAATAAAAATTTAGTAAGCTACTACAAAAATTCAAAGACGTATTTAAAGATCCAATGGGTCTACCAACAAATTGAGTGGTAAAGTATCACATCAATTTAGTTCTTGGATCCTCTCTTCCAAACTATCCATTATACCACATGATCATTTGGGAGAATGATGGAGTCTAGTGTCACATGTAAGAGTTTCTTGATCAAGTAAATTTCAAGCCAATATCATTTTCTTTTAGAATATTGATAGTCCTCGTGCCAAATAAATATTGTATGTGGTGACTATGCATCGACTATCACACGTTGAATAAGATAATGATAAATAATCAATACCTAATTTTGTGCATTAATGGCCTCCTAGACTAGCTCCAAGGTGCACAATACTTCACCAAGATTAACCTAAATTCAAGTTATTATTAGGTACCAATCCATTTTAAAGATGTTTGGAAGACAATATTCAAGACTAGGGAATGATTATATGAATGGTTGGTTATTCCTTTCAACTTGACCAATCACCAATAATGTGCATGTGCTTGATATAAGATCTACTCGTGATTTTATTCAACTCCTTCATCATCGTCTACATAAATGACATCATTATATTCAAGAAGATATGGGAGGAGTATGTGGAGCACATATTGCATGTCTTAGACACCTGATGTAAACACAAGATGCAATCTAACTTAGAAAAGTGTACATTTGGCATTACACAAATTGAATACCTAGGATACATCATTAATGAAAAATTCATCCATGTAAATCTAGAGAAGACCAAGGTAATCCAAGATTGGCCCACTCTATGCAATCTCACTGAATTGAATATTTTCCTTGGACTTGCTAACTTATACCATATTTTTGTTCTTATTTTTCCATGCATAGTAATTTCTCTTAGTCAAATATGCATGCAAAAGTTAAATTCTAATGTACACCTTCACAACATCATAATTTTGAGGATATTAAGAAGCACCTCTATGTAATACCTTCTTTGACAATACTCAACATTTTCCACTCCTTCAAGATTCACCTCAATGCTTTAATTATACACTTGGGACAATATTGTCATAGCATCATGGACATCCAATTTCCTCTCACTTAGAAACATTCAATGACACATTTCAATGGTACTCCACCATTGAGGAATAGTTATATATTATTGTGCAATAAATAAAGCAATGGTGGAATTAAATCATGGGTGGTTACAATCATTCATTCTACTCATAAGCCACTCTAATTATTGTAGACACAAAGAAAGTAATAAAATGCACACCACATAACATGGAAGACTTACATGCAACATTTCATCTAGTGATAAATCACAAGAATGGAAAAGATAACAATGTATAAAATTTTATTAGTTGACCACCAATACACTCACTTATCACAATTTTGAACATGCATGACCATCATTGAATAGGAATCTCTCTACTTATGATAAAATAACTTCAAAAAAAACTTACACCACCCTTGTGTAAGGTGAATAGGTTTGAGAGTTATACATATCCAATAAGATTCTCTTTAAGCTTGGACATAATTGTTTTCCTGATGGTACACCTTGCTAGAGACTCATCTCGAAGGTGCAATCCACAAAGAATGCAAGTCACATTAACATTATAAATAAATTAAATATGTTATCATAAAACTTGTACTGATTTCACATGTGCACATATGTTGAGCACTACATTAAGTATTGCATTCTTTGTTGCATCACCAAGCCTAAAAAAAATAAGTTACGACTTTAAACACCTTTATGGGTTCCATCCAAGCCATGGGAATCCATTAGCATGGGTTTCATGACTAGAATACTTATGACAAATCATCAAAATGATTTTGTGTTTATCATAATAAATAGGTTCTATAAGATGGCTATCATGGTAGCCTATAAGAAGAGCATCAACATGCAATAAATTGGATGCTCTTCTTTGACCATGTTTGGGTTCATTTCATTTTACCCACATATATTTTGTCTAACCATGACCCATAATTTGTCGGACATTTTAAAAATTATTTATAGGACATGATGGATATTTAGTAGGACCAATCTACTATATTTATTCCCTAGAAAGATGGATAAATGGAAGTTTTCAACTACACACTTGTTCATCTTTTGTGTATATACAACAGTCCACATATCTGCACTTAGAATCTGATAATTTTATTCACATTTAGATTTATGCCCTTAACCTATGGCATTTCTAGGGATACATGTGGTTGACTTGTGGCTTACATACCTCTTATATTATCTTGTCATATTTATCTATGTTCTTAGTAAGGTCAACCTATGTGTTCAACCCTAAAATCTAGATGTGTGGGGAATCTAGGGTCAAAGCAGTAGAGATATCCTAAGGCACAAGGATGGTAGATTATCTCTAAAGCAGGTTAATTATTTGTGAAACTCAGATAGAATAAATATTGAATTTATTATGTTGAGATGCTAAAGATATAAATTACAGCTACATATTACAATAACAATGAAAAATATATATACTTTGTTGGTTCTAATGTTAATACAGTTCTAAATCTAGAACAGGCAGAAAATGGACTAGATCTAGATTCTGGAATAGTCCCCTGATTTTATAAATTATTCTTCTATGGTTTTGGACACTTGCATCAACCTAGGATAGTTGCATCAATTCTATAGTTTGACTTAGATACAAATTTCTAGTACAAAATACCTGTTAAAATTAGATGCGACCACCTAGATGCTTATGGGTTTCATGTCACCTTCACTATGGTGCATTTAGATTTGGGTCATGTATTGTCACTCTTTATCACATAGGAAAACCTTAGTTCTTCATCTTCATATTGATTGTGGGAAAAATGGGTTAGTGGGCACACGGTGTTAAGTTAATTACTAGCAATGTGAGTTAATTCCTTTTACTTGAAAAGTATAGGGTCGATCAGGTCAATCAAGTATGCAAATAGTACATAATAAAATTGACTAGGTTGATTATGTCTATTTAAATGAGGGACAAAGAAACACAATCAGATGAGTTGATTGAGTCTCCTGGGAAGGAAGCAACTACAGAACTAAGCTGATCCATTTGACTTAGTTTACTATAAGGTTATAGTTTTATAGACTAATAACTATGAAAAATAGGATTGTAATTAATAAAAGAAATGACTATGTTGGTGAGAATTAAATTGATGATTTTAATAATGTTGAATTTGTTATTTTTATACTGCATCATCCATATGAATATTTTTAACCTGATAACAAAGTCGACTGAGTCTAAAAACCTATATGCAAAGAAGCGAACTAAGTCAAGCGAATCAATCTAGTTCCCTGTAGTTGAGGATGACCTACAAAAATCCAAATGAAGTTGATTGGATCAACTAAGTGTTAAGCATGTGCACCAAATGTTATACTGAATCAATAGATTCTATCCAGTGTTGTAAAAATAAAATAAATAATGAATGAAAGCGGGAAAAAAAACTTTCAATGGTTAGTTCATGTCAGATTCACTAGAATGTATGCAAGGGAAAGTAAAGTTGATCTGCAAATCAATCCTATCTTAGAGAAGATAAATCAAACTAGCCCTTCCAAAGTTGATCTGCAAATCAATCCTATCTTAGAGAAGATAAATCAAACTAGCCCTTCCACTTATTGGTATATTTAGACAATCAAGGTCATGACCAATATGAATTTTCTAGACCTAACTAAGGCATCTCTTACCACACAATATCACTAGAGAGGGTTCTAAAGCCTCTAGTCACCATAAAATAACCCTAGCTAGGCCCTATGGTTTCTATAAAAGTAAATAAAAATTAAAGTAAATATAATTTATTGCTCACTAAAGCTTATGGCACAAATAGGGGATAATAAATATAAAATTAAACATGCAAAGAAGAACTCTACTCAAGTCAATGTATAGATAATCCTAGTGCATGGAGAGATAAATGCATTCATAAGCCATTACTTATGTACTTATATCTACTAAAATAGAGGAGTAAGATTTAGGAATACTTACCTTGAAGACAAATTCGTCGAGGCTCAATCTCTCCTTTAGCCGATGGTGTTTTTCAAGAGGTTGTCATAGTTCATAAGGATCACAAAGATAGGTCAGATCTAGGCTATAATACTTCTCCTATGCATCCAAGACATTTTCACAAGACAAGATTCTTCTCTCCAAGTGTAATCTCTAAGTAATGAGTCCTTAAATAGAATGGTGGAAGAGAAGATTGTAAAGAAACTCAAATGAATGATTATATCTATCTCTTTTGGAAATAGGGTGAAAGTTGTGTTTATATAGCCGGATCTAACCCTAAACCCTTCCAAATTTTTAGTCAACCCAGTTGTTTAAGAAATAAAGTAGTTATACCCTAGACTAAGTCGGTTGGGTTGACTTAATCCTATGAAAAGAGATATATATATATTCACCAGAAGATATATATTATGAAGGGATATATATATATATATATTGTGAACAATATATATCTTCTAGCGAAGATATATATATCTCTTCTTGTTACTTTTATTGCTACAAGTAGCAATAAAAATAGTGATAGTTATAAAAGGGGTGAATCATATTCTTTAGCGTGACAATTGAGCTCCTCTTAGGTGAATGATTAGAATTCAAATTATGCAGTTCCACTGACAAATTTTCTCACATATCATAGATCTAGGGAAGGCTAGTTTGCATGTGGCATGATAGGAAGAACCTGACACGTGAATGCTAAGTAGGCACATGATTGCATGCATGACTTATGCAATAATATGCATGAGATTATAGTACCACATAGAGGTACCATAAGGTAAATCAACTAATGCATGATATTCAAAATTATGAGTGTTGCACACATAGTTTAAAATATGTTGCATGACATTAGACTTTTATGTGGAAAGGAGCAAGGAAATGTAGTAACTTGGTTAGGTACTATGAACTTACACATAAAATAAGAAATGCAGCACACATGGGCGAAGATATATATTGTGAAGGGTTGTGAAGATATATATATATATATCTTAGCAAAAATATTATATATATGGCAAAAAATTATATATATATAGGCTCCCACTTGAGGGGAGAGGTTCGATGATTTGGAAAACTCTCAAGCTTGGAGCTCAGCTTGTGAAAAATAGTTTATTCTAGGTTTGCAATAGTGGGATGGAGGCCCTATTCTGGAGTGACTCTTGGGATGGAGCGCCACCCCTGTTATCCTCTCATCCGCATTTACAACAGCTTAGTATAGTTTTTCATTCAACTGGATGGCATACTGTGGCACATTACAAGGAACAATTTAATATGGGTTCGACTATTGGTTACAGGTGGAAAAGTTCCTCCGTTTGGCCACAGGGGGGCTCAGAAGAGGAGAGAAGGGAATTATCTCAGCTACTTGGCTCCAGAGGTTACAGCTCCTTGTTAAGTTGTGGAGCTAAAAGCTTCATTGATGCAGACATGGAGGAGGGTACAGAAAGGTTGCTAAGTGTCACAGACACCGGCGTCAGTCAGGCCAACCGACGTCGGTAGGACAAGGCAGGAGAGCAACCAACGTCAGTCAGAGATCGGTAGGCGTCGGTGACCCCCAGGCGGACAAGGACCGGCGTCGGTCACCTGTGTGGTTCGACTGCGAGTTTACTATAGGCAGTTGGTTGACAAACCAAGTGTTTGCATGCTTAGTGCTAATTATAGACTGAGAGCTGCGGATCTAATTATTGTACTAGGTGTCTAATTATTGTTTGGATGAGATCTATATAATAGACTCATGGTTGTATTGTAAAGTAGTGCTAGGGAGTAAGAGAGCATAATTATAAGCTCCTTCGGTGAGTGAGGTAGAGCAATGGTGCGTTCCTCCTAGTGCCACAGTACCAAGTGTGTGGGTGCTGGATTGGAGAGTCAGCTGGATTCTTCAGGTATGTATGATCTTGGTCATCAGGTGAGCATGGCCCTTATAGAAGATCTACATGGTAAGTAAAATTGTTGATCTGCAGGTGTGTGTGTGTGCAAGGTCAAGGTTCACAGGTGTGCAAAACCAGTATTGATCTGTAGGTTGGAGATCAGATAGGACAGCAACACAATAGGGAGCAGGATCAGGCAAGATCTACTTGGAATACGGTGTGTACTCATTGGTATGTACGTGGAGTACATGGAGAGCTAAGAGGAAGGCAAGGCAGTTCCTTCCATAAGTATGGTCTGTTGAATTGCAGGTTGTTGCAGGTTCATGGGAGATCTACTTGAAGTACTTTGAGTACTTGTGGAGTGCGTGGAGCACTTGTGGAGTGCGTGGAGCACTTGTGGAGTGCATGGAGCACAGGTGTAAGGTGAACACCAACTCTGTGTTTGAGTTGGGTGTTGGGACCTAGCAGAGAGAGATTTGAGGAGAGAATTACTGTTCACTTGAGGTGTGGGAAACCTCTGAAGAGGTGGTGGAGAAGAAGTGGCATCTTCTTTATTGTATTTTTTTCTGTAAGAGTTATTAATACAAGTTGTGTATTGTCTCTCATATTTAGTGTTATTCTGAATTCTAGTTACTTGTTGAATCTGCTTAATTTCCAAATATTAAATTGCTTGGTTTGGTAATCAACTATGTGCTTTCGGTGTTTCGCATCCCAACAAGTGGTATCAGAGCTAAGGTTGCAGGAAGCAGGTTTTGTGTTTGGTTACAGGTCACTCTCAGGGGTTTCTGATTGAGTGGGAGCAGAGCAATGGCAGATGAAAGTAAGCTAAGAATGGAGGAGTTGAAAAGCACAGATGGTCACTTAAGGTCCCATGGAAAGAAAGAGCAGGTAAAAGAATATTGTTGGTTTGTGGAAGATCAGCAAGAAGGAACTGAAGAAGCAGATGTTGCAGGTGATGTGACACAGGATGCTCTGAGAGGTTTCTTGGATAAAGTTGAATCTTGTTTTATAGATTCGGTTGCCTCTTTCCATGCAGCCCCAGGTAGAGGAGCTGGTGAGCCTTGCCAAAGAATTGGCAAAGGGAAAGTGAAGCTAAAATTGCAGGCAGCCAACACACCGGTGTTGATGAAGGTCATGTAGGTCCCAGGTTTGGAGATATGGCTAATTTCTTCAGAAAGATTGGGTGATGAGAGATGCATAAGAACTCTCACAGTGGGTGCACTTGAATTAGCTGGTGGTAAGAAAATAGGTACTCTTTATCTACTTATTTATATTACTGATTCTTCTTCTGTTGCAGAGACGTGGCTTCATAGGCTTGGTCACATGAGCAGGAAGGAGATGCATGTTCTTAAGCGAAAGACAGATATATTTGATAGGCTTAAGAACTGGAAAGCCTTGGTGTTCTTGGAGGAAATGGCAGACAGAAACCAGTGGATGGTGCTGGATACTTCTGAGCAGGGCAGTTTGGACATGGAGATTGATTCAAAGGATCTCGCAGGTAAAAAGTCATCACTCACAGGTGAACACAGATACCGACGTCGGTCAGGACGAACCGGCGTCGAACAGACAGGTGCCGATGTCGGTCATGTGCAAACCAAAGCCGGTGCTGTCGGGCAGGGTAAGACTGACGTCGGTCAGAAGGACCGACGTCGACAGTAAGTAAGACCAACATCGGTCAAGAGGACCGACGTCGACAACAGGGACACTGACGTTGGCAGGTTGGTCGTTAGGGACAGACGCATGGGAATCGACGTCGGTCGGATGCAGACTGTGGAGTGATCGAGGTCGATCACTGTAACGGATTTTGGGTGGACAGCACACTGTCAAGGAGTCTCAAACACCCATATGGAGGATTGAAGACGTAAGTAGGCCCTCAAATTCGTTGTTTCTCTTCTTTATACTTGTTGCTGATTGTAGAGCAGGAAGGATCCATGAAACAGGTGGGAGCATGGCAGGGATATGATGCAGAACCAAACGAGAGTTTTGGTAGGGTTGTCAACCGGTGCGAAAGCACAGAGACGAATGGATTCCTTAGTTAAAGAATAGAGTGAACGGACACGTGAGACGGAAGACCAGGCATATGGTCTTGAGGAGCTGCTGGACAGTGGTACAGGTTTTGACAGGGGATGACAGAGCATGACTCTAGTCAATGTCAGGGTAACTACTGTGGTTTGTCTTACCAGGTGGATGATGAGTCGCGACATCATTTTGTTGCTGTATGTGGATGGTATATTTGCTAGCAGGGTTTGTACATACAGGGTTTTACTAAGCTAAGGGTAAGATTAGTTCAGTGGCATGTTAGGAGGAGTTTGGAGCAGCGAAATTCTTTGACATGGGAGGCATGGAGATCACAAGTTGATTTTGTCTCCAGTGGGAGCTGATGTGAATCAGGTGTTGGCGAGGTTCATTACGCAGGATGCAGAGCCAGAGCACACTAAGGGCTGGACATGTATAGTGTCCGAAATCACATGAGGTCTGGTATAGACCTGAGTATTCCCATGTAGTGGGAGCTGTCAGAGAGTTAGGAGCCAATTCAGGGAAGTGGGTTCTCAGGGATTTGAGAGGGACCAGTAGCAGGTATACATGCAGGGTCCGGACTTCACTACATGTGTTTGTAGGTTCAGATGTGGCAGGGTACTCGGATGATAGGTGGTGCACCACGGGATGTGTGGTGGTTAGTCTTTAAGTGGGAGCTTGAAGATGAATACAAACCAAGAAATAGATTAGACAAAGTACAGGTATAGTGATAGTGCAGTTGTTTATCTCCAAGTGGGAGATTGTTAAGTTGTGGAGCTAAAAGCTTCACTGATGTAGACATGGAGGAGGGTGCAGAAGGGTTGCTGAGTGTCACAGACACCAGCGTCGGTCAGGCCAACCAACATCGGCAGGACAAGGCAAGAGAGCAACCGACGTCGATAGAAGATCGGCCGACGTCGGCGCCCCCCAGGCGGACAAGGACCGGCGTCAATCGCCTGTGTGGTTCGACTGCGAGTTTATTACGAATAGTTGGTTGATGAACCAAGTGTTTGCATGCTTAGTGCTAATTATAGACTGAGAGCTGTGGATCTAATTATTGTACTAGGTGTCTAATTATTGTTTGGATGAGATCTATATAATAGACTCATGGTTGTATTGTAAAGTAGTGCTAGGGAGTAAGAGAGCATAATTATAAGCTCCTTCGGTGTGTGAGGTAGAGCAATGGTGCGTTCCTCCTAGTGCCACAGTACCAAGTGTGTGGGTGTTGGATTGGAGAGTCAGCTGGATTCTTCAGGTATGTATGATCTTGGTCATCAGGTGAGCATGGCCCTTATAGAATATCTACATGGTAAGTAAGATCGTTGATCTGCAGGTGTGTGTGTGTGCAAGGTCAAGGTTCACAGGTGTGTAGAACTAGTATTGATCTGTAGGTTGGAGATCAGATAGGACAGCAACACAACAAGGAGCAGGATCAAGCAAGATCTACTTGGAGTACGGTGTGTACTCATTGGTATGTACGTGGAGAACATGGAGAGCTAAGAGGAAGGCAAGGCAGTTCCTTCCATAAGTATGGTCTGTTGAATTGCAGGTTGTTGCAGGTTCATGGGAGATCTACTTGAAATACTTTGAGTACTTGTGGAGTGCGTGGAGCACTTGTGGAGTGCGTGGAGCACAGGTGTAAGGTGAACACCAACTCTGTGTTTGAGTTGGGTGTTGGGACCTAGTAGAGAGAGCTTTGAGGAGAGAATTACTGTTCACTTGAGGTGTGGGAAACCTCTGAAGAGGTGGTGGAGAAGAAGTGTCATCTTCTTTATTGTATTCTTTTCTGTAAGAGTTATTAATACAAGTTGTGTATTGTCTCTCATATTCTGTGTTATTCTGAATTCTAGTTACTTGTTGAATCTGGTTAATTTTTGCATATTAAGTTGCTTGGTTTGGTAATCAACTGTGTGCTTCTAGTGTTTCGCATCCCAATACTCCCTTCAAGGACGGGATGTTCTTGCTTGGGGGGGCGATGCCACTGGGCAGTATACTGTGGCTGCTGGATATAAGGCCCTGGCTAAACATTTCTATGATGAAGGATAGTTCCTTTGGGGGAAGAATATTTGGAACAGAGCTGCTTGGCCCAAGTGTAATTTCTTCTTATGGCTGCTTACCTATAACAGATGTCTTACCTGGGATAATTTGTGCAAGAGAGGTTTTCAGGGACCTTCTGTTTGTGTCTTGTGTCACAGCAATGAGGACACAGCCTCTCATCTTTTTTTCCAATGTGAGTATGCAAAATAGATTTGGCATCGGTGGTCAGATGCCTGGAGGTCTCCTTGTTGTCATGCTTGGTCTTTGGTTGAGTTCTGGGGTCGACTTGGTCAGGCTCCCTCTAAAATCTCTTTGTTACAAAATGCTTGACAGATTGGGCCCTCCTTTATATTCTGGAACCTGTGGATTAAAAGGAACAGGAGAGTCTTCAGGGGTGCTCAACTGGAGGTGCGTGCTCTGTGGACAAATATTATTAATGCGTTGTAGGAGACCTTGCAGGTAAAGGCCGCGTGGGAAGGCACTTTGGAGCTGGAGGCTGTTGCCTTCTACTCACGTCTGGGCCTGGACCCGACCTTGACCCGCGTGGCTATGGTTGGCAGTCAATCGACGCATGGCAGCAGACATACTTTACGGCCTATGAACAGAGTTGGCCGATGGACTCCTCCCCCTGAAGGAGTGATAAAAATTAATCTAGATGGCTCTTCCCGTGGGAACCCAGGGGAGGCTGGCATTGGGGGAGTCGGAGGTGATAGAAAGGGTAAAATTCAGTTCATTTTTTCAATATACAAAGGCCACCAGACTAAAAACCTCATGGAAGCCATGGCTATCCTGGAGGCGGTCCATTACTGTTGTCAAAAAGGATGGAATAACATTATGTGCGAATTGGATTCGCAGGTAGTGATTAATCTACTAAATAGACGTGTCCCTGGGAAGACGGATTGGCAAATTCAGGTAGTTGTTCAACAAATCTTGCATTTAAGCACCTCGTTGCATTCAATTTTGTTCAACCATGTTCCCCGTGAGTGGAATAAGGTTGCGGATTGCCTTGCTAAGTGGGCCTCGGAGAATGGGCCTACATGAAATATTACTGAGTTAAGGATGCTTCCTATGTCTTTATATCAGAAACTGGTCCAACTAGTGGACCAGGATAATGAGCTGTAAATGTTGCTTTAACGTTCTTAATAAATTTTTACCCCTCTCTTAGTTAATATATATATATATATATATAATATTTTAACTAAGAGAGGGGTAAAAATTTATTAAGAACGTTAAAGCAACATTTACAGCTCATTATCCTGGTCCAATTTTTGCTAAGATTATATATCGTAAGAAGATTTTTTGTTTTTTAAAAGAAGATATATATATTTTTACTAATATATATTTTAACAAGAAGAGATATATATGCTAATATATCTCTCTTCGTACTAAGTTATATATATCTTAGTAAGAAGAGATATATATATCTTATTACTAATATATATTAAAATATAAATCTATCTTAACAAAAAGATATATATATATATATATATATATATATATATATATATCTTCTTACTAATATATATTAAGATAGATATATCATAGCAAGAAAAAGTATATGTATCTTCTCCTTAATATATATAATCTTCTTGCTTATATATATAATAAGATATATATACCTTTTAACAAGAAGATATATATATCTCTTAAAAAAGAAAGAAGATATTTGCTTGATATATATAAACAAGAAGCAAAAAGATATATATATATATATATATATATATATCATATCTTCTTGCTAATTTATATATATATATATAAAAGCAAGAAGATATAATATATTGATATATATATATATATAAACAAGAATATATATATATATATGTCAAGCAAATATCTTCTTTCTTTTTTAAGAGATATATATATCTTCTTGTTAAAAGGTATATATATCTTCTTATATATATAAGCAAGAAGATTATATATATATATATATAATCTTCTTGCTTATATATATAAGAAGATATATATACCTTTTAACAAGAAGATATATATATCTCTTAAAAAAGAAGATATTTGCTTTATATATATATATATATATATATCTTCTTGTTATATATATATAATCTTCTTGCTTATATATATAAGAAGATATATATACCTTTTAACAAGAAGATATATATATCTCTTAAAAAAGAAAGAAGATATTTGCTATATATATATCTTCTTGTATATGTATGTATATATATATATATATATATATATATATATATATATATATCTTCTTGCTTTTTTGTTTATATATATATATATATATATATATATATATATATATATATTCTTGCTAAGATATATATCAAAATATATATATTAAGGAGAAGATACATATACTTTTTTTTGTTAAGATATATCTATCTTAATATATATTTGTAAGATATATATATATATATATATATATATATATATATATATATATATATATATATATATATCTTTTTGTTAAGATAGATTTATATTTTAATATATATTAGTAATAAGATATATATATCTCTTTTTACTAAGATATATATAACTTAGTAAGAAGAGAGATATATTAGCATATATATCTCTTCTTGTTAAAATATATATTAGTAAAAATATATATATCTTCTTTTAAAAAACAAAAAATCTTCTTACGATATATAATCTTAGCAAAAATATAATATATATATATATATATATATATAATCTTTTTGCTAAGATTATATATCGTAAGAAGATTTTTTGTTTTTTAAAAGAAGATATATATATTTTTACTAATATATATTTTAACAAGAAGAGATATATATGCTAATATATCTCTCTTCTTACTAAGTTATACATATCTTAGTAAGAAGAGATATATCTTATTACTAATCTATATTAAAATATAAATCTATCTTAAAAAAAAGAGATATATATATATATATATATATATATATATATATATATATATATATATATATATATATATCTTCTTACTAATATATATTAAGATAGATAAATATTCAATAAAAATAACAAGATAATAGTGAGAAGAAATATATATACAATAAAAATAGCAAGAAGATATATATATAAAATAAAAGTAACAACAACATATATGTCCTCTTGTTACTTTTATAATATATATATATAATAAAAGTAACAAGAAGACATATATGTTGTTGTTACCTTTATTTTATATATATATATAATAAAAGTAACAAGAAGATATATATGTTGTTGTTACTTTTATTATATATATATATATATAATAAAAGTAACAACAACATATATATCTTCTTGTTACTTTTATTTATATATATATATATATATATATATATATATATATATATATATATATATATATATATATATATAATAAAAGTAACAAGAAGATATATATGTTGTTGTTACTTTTATTATATATATATATATAATAAAAGTAACAACAACATATATATCTTCTTGTTACTTTTATTATATATATATAAAATAAAGGTAACAACAACATATATATATTTTATTTTTTTTATTTGTTTTATTTTTTTCTTGCTACTTTATATATATATATATATATATATATATATATATATATATATATATACACACACACACACACACATATATATATATACATTTGCTACTTTTATTATTACAATAGCAATAAAACATAATGAATAGTTATAGAAGGGGTAACTTATTGGTACTTGTAACAATAAAAAATATTGATAGTTATAAAAGGGGTGACTTATATATATAATTATTTTTCCTTTAAGCCATAAATACAAAGCACCACACAAACAACTTAGATAAGATATTGTTAGCATGTTTTGTGTATCTATTTTTTAAATACCTCTATATTTTTAAAATATTTTATTTAGTCTAGAAAAATCAACAAAGAAGCATTCACATTATGATCACAAGAACTAGCATTCCAAATGTTATTGGATGTTGTACATCTATTTAATTTTTCCTATTTTTGATATTAAATACAAATTGCATTTTTGTATATCAAGACTTCCACATTTGAATATGTTTTTAGTTTACCTTATATGCAATTTAGAATTCACAACTTATTTTAAATTACTACATTGTCCACCACAATGATATTGGGCTTCATTATTTGGATCAATTGATTTCTTATTTGGTTCATAAAACCCTTCTATTTTAGTAGTTCATATCCTTGCCGTCAAAGCTCCATTGTCTCGTGTGCAAATCATTTGCTTCAAATACATACAAAAGTTGTTTCATCACAATACAGTAAACTATTTTATTCATAACATTCAAAACCAATGTATAATCCCTATTGCATACTTTGGCTCATTAGAGTTTTTTATTGTTTTGATTTAAGAACCATTATTAGAAAATTATTGAGTGCCGTTGTTCCTATGCTTACAATATTGTAATTCAATAGATAGTCCCCCTTACTTGTAACTACAAAATTTGGTAGAGCACACATTTGTTTAGTAGTAAAAGAATGACAATTTTGAGTAAAATAATAATTATAAACAAATTATGAAATGAAATATATATTTTCAGGAAAGAGATAATAACCAAAACAAACTTATGAGGTTTTTTCCAAACAAATGAATGCATTGGCCTTGGGTCTAACCTTGAAAATTGTTGAACATTGTAACATTCCATTTTTCATGTCTTGCAGAAGTATGGAAGAAGCAATGATTCTTGTTAAGCTTCGATTACGAAGAGCTTATTTTCCTATCATCTACTTAGGCATTCTCCTTAAGGAATGCAGACTTTCTGATTAGAGTTGGTTGGTTGATAGAGTGCAACCTAAAATCTCTAAGTGGACTCATAAATGGCTTTCTAGGAGAGGCCAAATCACCTTGGTTAAAAGCATTGTTCAAGTTATTCCCATCTATTTCTCTTTGATCTTGCATGTTCCCAAGGGAATCAAATTTATCATAAAGTCTTATGGGAAGGACCTCAACATATTAAAAAATGGGCTTTGGTGAAATGGACAAAGTTGTGCCTCCATAAGTTTGATGGGAGATTAGGTTTCCACTATGCTCTTCTAAATGGTCAAGCTTTAGTTGTGAAGATATATTGGCGTCTAATCCATTACCTCAATCAGCTTTGGGCACACACCTTAAGAGCTAAATGCATAGGTAATAAAGATCCTAATCATGTTGTCCATTATTCTCTTTCTTCTAAAGGCTCTCTTATTTTAGTAGTTCTTAAAATTAGAAAGGCTATGATTAAAAATAAGTTGTTTTGGGTCATCAATAATGGTGCCAAAGCCCATTTTTAGACTGATTCTTGGGATAGGTATCCCCCTTTAGTTGATTGATTTCCTCATTTCCACATCTTATGGTATAACTTCATCAAGTTGGATGGATTTTGGTCTCAAATTTCTTTAGAAGATCTAACACCAATGGGGAGATTGATAAGGAATGGATTCCCCTTGAAGCCTAGCCGATTCATATTCCATAGGATTATAAAAATAGTTTATTCATGTTCTTCCTAAAAGAGACCTTTTGTGCTCAAATGATGATGATGTTTTGCCTTGGGGCGGCTAATCACTTTGGAGAGTATTTGGTTGTTGATGGATATCACTCTCTTTGTCCTTCTTTTGTTCAGCCCCTCAAGCCTATCTTAAAGCAACTTTGGAGTCATAATTTGTGGCCTAAGGTGAGATTTTGTATTTGGTTATGCTTATATGATAGAGTTCTTTTGGGAGACCAACTCATGAAAAGAGGTTTCAATGGTCCCTTTAGATGTGAGCTTTGTCAGGGGAATGAAGATTTTAATTCCCATTTTTTCTTCACTATCCTTTCTCTATTCAACTATGGCAAAGCCTAGTGAAGCTTATGGGGCTTCCTTGGAGTAAAGTTTCATCTCTTTTACAACCTCTTCAGAGATAGACATGCATTTTTCAGATTGATTCTTTTTTCCAATCAGATCTTTGGTCTGGAGTTTCCTTCTTACCTTGGAACATATGGAAGGAGTGCAATGCTATAATTTTCAAGTAGATTTTCATTAACATCAAGTGGATTTGGCAATGTACTTTTACCAACATCAGAGAATCAGTATTTCACTTGATAAAACATCCTCATATTCCTTCTAAGTGATGGACGTTTATTCTCTAGGAACTCCATATGGTTCCTTCTCCTCCTTGACCTCAGGTTGTTTCCACTCCTCAGTTTTGTCTCGTTACTCCTCTTTTGGGTTTCAATCGGTTTCACTCAAATGGTACATCTAAATGAAATCCTAGACATAGTAATATTGGAGGTGTTGGTTGGAATTATGACTTCTATGTGGCTTTCTTTTTCTCCATAAAAATTGGTATTACTACTAATAATTTGGCTAAGGGACAAGCAATTTTAGAAGGTCTTTAAGAAGCTTAGAAATTGGGTTGGAAGAACCTTCATGTGATTGCAGACTCTAAGATCTGGATCCAAATGCTTTCGGAGCCTAGCCTTAATAGTCCCAAGGTTTGGAGAATTTGAAGAATCTTGTACAAAAGTCATTGTGCTTAGAGGAATTTTGACAGAGTTATATATATTCATACTCTTAGGAAGTACAATAGAGTAGGTGATGCATTGGCCAATTGGGCCCTTGATCAATCTGATGTGAAGGGGTATGGTCCTCCTCCTTTATGGTGGTCGTCTTAGTTGGGCATTGAGATTTTACGGATGCTTGCTCTGGATAATCACAGGTCTAGCGGCTCTAGTCTCTAGTAGCCCAGATTTTAAGGTCTTTTATTAGATTTCTTTGGCGATGGGTTTTATTTGGAGGATGCTTCTAATTTTGGTCTCAATCAGAAGTCGGATTGGTTGTCCTTTTAGACGATGTTTCTTGCATGTGCCTTAAGGAATCGGTCTTGTTAATTTTTGGCTGCTACATGCACGGTATGCTAACTAATTTTCTTATAATTAGGTGTGCTTTTTGAACATGCCAAAGGGGACAAGCCATATGCGAGCCCTGAATGATTTTCACGAAAGAGATAACCCTGCATCCTTGAGTCTTATTCAAATGTGAAATCTTCCTGAAGATGTTTTCTACAAAACAAAAAACATTCTATTTTTCATGTAGATTATAATTTATAACCTTGCTTTCTTTTTTAATTCGAAAAGTCTAAAATTACATAGATATTGATATTTTTATTCATATTTTAAATTACATATAACTAATTATAATTAATAAATAAACCTACATTTTAATCGTTCAACAAAACAATCGCAACAAATAAACATCTAATCTATCAAAATCACTAACATAATACTGATATTGAATACATCATTTAAAAGACAACTATATTTCATAATGACAAACTTTCTCATAGATTGCAATTTTGGCGACTCGATCCCAGCCGCTAATCTTAACGTCCATTAATAAATGAACCCAAAAAAATGACACAAACATTCAATTTAAGTTAACGAGGCCAAACAGACTCTGTGATGGTGGAGTCCTGATTCCGAAACGTTAAGGACGCTCGATATAGTCTAGACCCTCATAAGCAAGGAGAAGCCAATTCTCCATTAAAATGTGGATTTATGTTCAAATTTGTTTATAACAATGAAGAATCTCTATCATACAGAGCAAGACCACATATTGAAAATAAATCGGCACGCCTCAATGCTTGTGGCAATCGGGGGATGCTGAGGCCGAGGCCGAGGCCGAGGCGCCATCAACCAAGGCAGACATACGATGGAGGCGGCACCGAAATGAGCCGGCATGCGTGGTCGGAGCGCACACGCAAGTTTTGACGGCCCCCATGTTTGACAACGAATCCACAGACCACGACTTCCTCATCGAAATTGTCAACTGTTTCAGATGGGGAACCACAGACGACTCTGGTGCATTTTCTTGCTTCTCCCCAAACGCCAACAGATCCGAGGTGCTCATTCTCCTTATTGCCTGTACACAAAATCAAATTATCTTTCAGCCAAAAAAGAAAAATAAAAGACCGTGTAATAAAATGTTTACATATCAATCATATGGATCGGTATCTGGAAAAACTGGAAAGAGGGAATAATATACCGTGTGCAAAAACAATGTGTTGCCCAACGGTTAATGGACGATCAGACGGCAGGAGGAATCAACCGAGAAATAATAACGACGAGAGGAATTATCTCACACCGCGATTCGACCGGCAAAGCAGCACACTGCAATACATTTGAAGGAGCTTTAATTTATAGAAGCAACGCCAGGAGATGCCGCTGGTAACTTCCACGGAATGAGTCTTTGGCTTTCGGTTCTGGGGTTTAAAATAATCAAAGTCAAAATTAAATTTAGTGGAAAAATTATGGTTTTCCACAACCACCCTGACTGCACACGACGACTCGAGGACAAAGACTCCATTAAAAAAAAGAAAGAAAAAAAACTTTTGAAGGGACCAACAGTGTGGTCTTATGCGGGCTTCAGCGTAGTTTCAAAGGTAAAAGCGTTTTATTGGTTGAGGGGGTTTTTTTTGATGTAGGGTTAAAGATTGAAGGGTTTAGTTCAATAAATTTAATTAGAAATCAATTTGGTTTTATCAAGAATTAATTTTTGGTGGATTTTTTGTGAGTCAAATAACTTCATCAATAAAAAAAGGTGTCATGCGTTAAGTTTTTGTGAGGTTAGAGTAGAACTAAATTTTGTTTTTAGCATTTTAAGGAAAAATCGAGTTTAAACTTAAAGATAGTTTTTATGGAGAGAGAATTATGTACCCCGTTAATTGTTTTTAAAATTAATTTGTTGAAATCATTCTTATTATGTATTCATTATTGTGCACATTTCAAATTTTTCCTATTACGAAACAATTAGACAAAAACTGCTTATACAAGAAGCACTGGCAAGAAACACACAAAAGAAGCAAAAACCAAGAGGTTTCAACCTGCAGAGAATAAGTCCCAATGAACATATGCACAACAGTCACACGACGGTCTATACTCCATTAGCAATGAACAAATCACAAGCCAACCAAAATTTTAAATTGTGCACATCAAATCAAGCATACAATTACACAATCTTTAAACACAAGTTTAAAGAGATTTAAGCATACATTGAAGGAACCCGTCATAATATAGTCATGTTACCATTATATGTACAAAACTACCAGTAGATCGGTAAACATCATAGTTATCATGCACTATCTCAAGGACAAAACAGGGCATTTAAATAAAAGAGACCAAGTTTGTTGACCCAAACGTTGTGAGGACCAGCACAACATTAGGCAATCTCAGAAAAAAAATTGTCTCTGTTTTATACATATAAGAGACTCTAATCTGGGAAATTGTGAAGATGTAACCATTTATCCAAAATTATTTACATGCTCACATTCATCAATCCACTCACTATACTTGAAAACACATTCAAAAACACATTAACTTAACAATTTTCTGTGGACACTCAAGCTACAATTAATTAGTTACTCTGTAAATAAATCTTTTGTGCTTCATATGAACAAGGATGTTATTTCATTTCAAGCATTTCAAACTCTAGAAATACATTGATTTGCCAATCTAAACATCTCCCAAGTATCAGTAACAAAATGAATTAAAATCCCAGATGTATGGTTTAGATTAAAGCTTACACATCAATAGGCTCAATCAATGTTGTCGCGTCCAAGAAATTCAAGACAAAAACATAATATTCAGTAGGGACTCTAATGTAGAAAAGATAATGTATAAAACTATTAAAATATATAAAAGAAGTAAAATTTGAAAACCAAGCACAACTGCACTGACCAGTTATAGAGGTGTTGAAACTCTCTTGGCATATCCGACATGCAGCTTCCCCAATAAAATCTTTCCTATCGCTACAAGTCAAAAAACATGTCAGAACTGAAAAATATAAAACTGTGATGGGTGTTATAAAGAACAAAATAATATTAAGAAAATGCCAAAACCGTTGATAGAAAATATTGTCACATTGGCAATTCAATGGAAAAACATCAAGCCATGCAAGGAGTATTTACTGGCAAATTGAAGCATGAGCTGAGTACAAAAAGTCTGGGAACATAGAACTAGCATTCCAGACATGTTATGAGTGAAGGATGTCGGTATACTAGTGTTGAGTAAAAAGAAGGGGAAAGAAATGAAAAGAGATGCAACAAAGTTGAAAGGGATAGCAAGAGAGGCTATTGCATATGGAGAATCTTCAAACATAAATTTACAAGATTTCGTTAGTGAGATTCAAAAGTTGGAGGTGGTAAGAAAGGCAGATGCATGCATGAGCGATTCCAAAATTATCTAAAGTTATCATTATTTTGATACCAGTCAATTATGATCATTTGAAGCAACCATGGAGGAAACATAGCAAGCGTGGAGATGAGACTATCGCTCCATTTTGGTGTTGTTGGTTTTCTCTTTACTTGCATGATAATGTGTCCTTCATTGGCAGAATTATTGTGCTTGGCTAATAATTCCCATCACTTCAACGCTTTTTTGCTAGGGTAGGGCCCTCTCCCTGGTTAAGTTAGTGAAAAAAAAACAAGTATATTTGCATTAAGCTCTCCCTAGTTAATTTAGTGAAAAAACACAAGTCTATTTACATTAGGCTCTCCCTAGTTAATTTAGTAAAAAAGAGTTTATTTGTGTTAGACCTACAAAAGAATACCCTGGCCATTGACAAGTCCTAAAATAGAGGTAACATAAAAGAATAATTTGTAGTCACATTACCATACTATATAAAAATAATATAAAGTGTCACTATGAATATTGAGGCCCAAAAAGAGAAACTAAAAGCAACAACATATTTACCTACTGTCGGTGGTTTAAATGAAACACCACCTATACTCACCTCCAATAGTTGTGCCACTAGATACACCCAGCTTTCTGTGAACTAGGAATTTGACTCAAGAGAGGTAATTAGTATTTTTTTAGTCCCAAAATAAAATAAAATTGAAAAACCAACACATTAAATAGCATACATCTCGAGGCCTAGTTACTAGGGAGAGCTTAGTGAGGGAAAACCATTTGAAAACACAACTAAAAATGGAAAGAAATGAGAAATATGAACATAAAACACCAATTTCTTACCAAATCCTTGATTACTCCAAAAGGCTCCTTCTTTGGCTTGTTCGGATTGTGCTTCAAGAGATCTTCTTCAATGGGGTGTGGCTACCTTCATCTCCTCTTGGCACCTTTGGCTTTGGCTTGGCTTGGCTCAACAATTGGGCATTATAACACTAATAGCAATGGCTCTTGGAATCAATTTGGCAAGGTAACTTTTCATTATCCAAGCTTCTTGATGATATTTGAGCATAATAACTTTGCATCAAAATAGCTTAGAAATGATGTTCATAGCCTCTCTATTTATAGATTTTGAAAAATGGCTCAAATCTACCTGAACCGTCCATCTCAAAATTGAGATGTGTGGCTACGGATAAATCTAAATATTAAATTCATTCTACAAATATCTCCATTAATATTTGGGATAGAGGGGCATTGAATAGGCATGGAAGGGCTTTAATGAGGCATGGGAGGTATGAATCCTGATATTTTTAGCATTTATGGCCTAGGGATGTCTTCCCTAGAAACGATGTCTCCTGATGATACAGATATTCAATATTCATTTCTAAAAACAAGTATTCAATAAGTTTCCGTGGAATTTTCAATTAGGCCCTAATTTGGTTTAATTAGCTCTTAAGCATGATTAAGCACTTTGTGCACAAATTACTCAAATTAATCAGAATGCCTTGTTATTGGTCCAAAATTTGACTAAATTAGAATTAGAAGTCAATGTCAGATGTGTTGGATCCATTATCCCATTTAGGATGTTGTCAACACAAAATAACAAAGGCACGTATCTCGTGCAAGAAATTTGACAAAAAAAGAGCAATCCAGAGCACTCAAGTGCAAAATTGACATTTTGACTCGAAATGATTTGATCAAAGTTAGTTGGGCCATAAATTGTATTACCCTATTTAATGATATTCTAGATAAATCGACACTTGAATATGTCGGTTTCACATCATTTAACATGTTTTAGTGTTTTTAGGCCAAATTGTGCATTTTGGTGGAAACTGGTCAAAAGCCTAATTGGAGGTTATCGGTGGCCAGTTTTAGTTGTCTACACTTTCTAAATTAGAAATCCCAGTTCCTTATAAACCTCTCCCTATAATCCAATGCATAAGTACACTCGAATTTAATGCACAAAATAGTGATGAAAAGATTCTCATCCACTATGCCTACATCTAAATTACTTGACTCTTTCTCTAGTTCATCAATGGTTATTTTGCTAGAAATCTACACCGAATTCTATAGCACTTTTATTAATAAAAAATAGGGTATATATTCATTTATAGTATTTAAATTTTAAAAAGATAGGCCATGAAAGCAGAAGTCATGACGATAGTAACAAAGCACATAAACTCAATACAAATGAGTACCATAAATAACTGGGCTGGAAAAACAACCCAGAGATGCAATAAATTGCATCCATCACCAACAATCAAAAAAATGGTACCACTGGATAGGTTTTGTTGCCTTTGCTATTTTTTAGAGATTTGTGCTCATGTGTAAGCAATTATGTTAGATAAAAAACAAACCAAACACATTTATTTACACGAGTATTTCAAAAACAAGACTTGACCACAATCAAGTTTAGAAATAGCCATACCATTAAAGCAGAGTTCGTAGCCATAGTACCAAACCTTATAAACCTATTTGTAGATGGGTAGTATGAAAATTGAGGCCTCAAAGAAATAACCTTGAAGCAACAACATATTTATCTACTGCGAATTATTGGAGCAAGGCTTGAGTGTAATCCAACTTTCAAAAGGAAACAAGCCACACTCCCCTTACTATAATTTTCAAACTCAACTCCTCCCCCCTCCGAAATCCAGTGCACAACATATACAAATTTAGTGCATAGGGCATAGATGCAAAATCTCCCATCCACTACTCCCATATTAGTGGTATAGTTTTGGAACTTATTAAACTCAAGCACTTTACGATTCCCATAAAATTTTCTATGTGCAAGATATAGAATTCTATCAGTTTGTGTCTAGAGATCAACTACCATTACTAATTTAGTAAATTCTCACTATCCTTTCCACTTGAAAGAATTTTTTATATCCTAGAGAAAAAATTCAAACTTGAGGAAATTGGTGAGAACAAATATCGAGATCCGAAAGATGGGGGAGCATATCTATGAATCCAGGCTCATTTGTTTCCCAAACGGCCTATTCCTCCCAGTCATTTCCTTTGAGCTTGACTCGATTCCTAAGAAGCCATTTAGGCTCGTAAGCACCCAAAAGAGTGCCAACAACTCCTTCACTCCATCTCTTTTAATCCTATCAGGGGTCTTTGAAACACGATTTTCTCTTGTCCTCATATATGATAGTTGTAACTATTGATGTTGAGCATGTTGTTGTGGGATTTGAACATGGGCTTCTTGTTGTTGTTGCTATTGTAGATGGTTTCCATTCTGTTGTTTCTCCATTAAATCGAGGTTTTTCATTTACAATAAACATTCACTAACTCTTTCCTATACAAAAGTTGCTATCCATGAAAGTTTGTTTTCACTCTACTCTTAGCCAGGGAGGGAGGCTAACTTTTAACGTATTTTCCTTTCTTTTTTGGTTATAAAATTTCAGCAGACTAAGAATGTTCACCCCGGATGTCAATTTGGATAAAAAATATCATTGCCATAAGAAAGTTGCATAATGGATATCTAAAACAGCTATATAGTATGGTGATAAAAAGATGATTTTGGAGGGCAGATCAATGTATTGCAATGCTATTGAGTCTGGGGATATCCCCAGAAATGCTAGCAAACTGATAGGATTACAACTGTATTTTATGGGCAAGGAGAATATACAGGTAAACAAAGAGCATAAAACAATTATATGACTGTGCCTAGTAAAAAAACAACAACAAAGGTTAAAGATAAGTATATAAATATCAGACGATGTAGAAAACAAAATAAGTAAACCACAAAGATATAGAACATGAAGAGATGATGATGGGTTTTGTGGACAAACCTCAAATGTTATAGGTTATTCATTCTGGAAGACTCATAACAACATACACTGCGAATTGTCACTCATGAAAAAAATTACCATACCTATCATAGGCTTTGTAATAAGAGGCATAATTATTAATGGGTACGCTGAATAGATTACCAAACTGGTCTCTTTGTCTAACCCACAAAATAATTTTCCACAAAGAGATCAATAAGCAACCCAAATTTTGACATAAATTTGTGAATACAGAAAAAAAATATTAATCATTAATTCAGGGTTTTTGTCAAACATTTCACAGACATGCACATTATAAAAATCAAACCCTGTAAAAAGCTTATGAGATTTTCCAATCCAAAAACTATCTTCACAAACAGATTAAATGGGTACTTCATTTTTTTAAAACAAAAGAATTTTACAAAATAAAACACTCACCAAAAGTTATAGCTTTTGGATATGGTGGATCTGAAAGGATAAACTGACATGGGATCAAATTAAGAGCCAAATTTATGATAAATTTTACTGAGTAATAACTTGATGGGCATGTGGAAAAAATTACAGAATATGTACCTAAAAGCAGAAAGGATAAGGGCACGGTCGCTTTAGGGTACAAATGCGATTCAGATGGGGACACGTGAGACATCCAGCACCTGTGTTAAAATAATACATCCATTTTTTTTTTTTAATGTTTTCGATAGCCCACATAAATACATGTTGCTTGAATATAAAAAAACTTACTAGTTGTACTTAACACCATGGAAAGAAAAAGAAAAAAACCAGTGCAGTGCTAGCTATAGTTGTTTGGAGGCTGCGAGTGGGGTTTGTGAAAATGTGACTTGTTCACCTAGCAAATGCAACGTCTTATCTTTAAACGCTAATACGCACAATTTTCGGTGCCTTATGAGAACGTGTTGCACTATTACTACCCTGTCAAAACAAAATCAAAAAAACTGACATTCCCTGTGTTTCCTTTCTAAATTTGCGGATTCTATGTGCAAAAAGGGTTTTTCCGCAGGTTTTAAGCGAATGTATGTGTTTCCTTTCTAAATTTGTGGATTTTATGTGCAAAATTGATTTTTTTGCAAGGTTTGAGCGAATGTAAATATGGATGTTATATGAATGTACGATAAAAACAATTGATCTTTTTCTTACCT
This sequence comes from Torreya grandis, assembly GCA_037957365.1. NCBI lineage: Eukaryota > Viridiplantae > Streptophyta > Pinopsida > Cupressales > Taxaceae > Torreya > Torreya grandis. The sequence goes on from JARHVA010002453.1 coordinate 416,919, forward strand.
ACTGCTGGCAAACTTGTAGAGATTTTTCATTGCTGAGAAAATGATACGAGGGGTTTCAACGTCACACAAACTGCTGCCAAATTTTTTGAGACTTGTGCCCTGTATGATTCTGATATAGTGTTTATTTTTTTATTGATAAATTTGACATGGTACTGTGCATGACATCATCTATTTACCTCTTAATAATATGTAAAAGATTTGAGCCAATGACAATAAATATAAATGAAGTTTTTCTTAATTTTTGTTAAGAAATATGTAATTCAACTTTTGAAAAAATGCAAAATTTTTATTACACAAAAAACAATGCATTTTGACTGGTCAAAATGCAAACTTTAATCAAAGGTTAAAGCAAATTAAAAGCTTTAATATACCTTCGGGGACTAATAAGTTAATTGTTTTTGAATAAAATTATGTAAATTATTTTTAAATTAAAATTTATGTTATATTTTGTCATTATTTTGTATAAAATATAGAAAAAAATGGAATAAATATTTTTTTAAATATTTTAATAATAAGAAAAATAATTTATGTTTATTATTTCATATTAAAAGAGTTAAAATTTGTATTATTATTATTTAATTTTTTATTAAAATATTTGTAAAAATTTGAAATAAACTAATAATTTTTTAAATTAGATTTACACATGCTTCTTAAAACTCACTTTATGTTGATAATGTATATTTATTAACACCAATATTTTTAAATTTAATAATTAAATATATATATATATATATATATATATTTAACTCATTATTTTTCTCCAAATTTAGTCCTACATGTACATAAGAACGAGAAAGTAAGACAAGCTCCCCACAATTAAAAGTCAACTCATCAAAGGTTGTTATGACTACTCCATTCGTATTACTCAAATTTATTCGATTAAATCAATATGTGCTTTGCAATTGAGTGCAACTCTATTCAATTTAATAGTACTTAGTTTTAATTAAAGAATGGCAAGCAACAAACTAAATTTTCATTAAACTTATTGTCTATAATTGCCCTTTGGAGTAGATTCTTGTGGTGGGATATGATCAAATCTCTTCTGGTCGTACAAAAATCATGTAATTGATAATGTGAGATACAGTTCTCCAAGCAAATCTAACTCCTCCATGATATGGAGGTGAGATTCATAAGTTGGAAGTGAGATCCATAATTTGGAAGTGACATGAAATGAACATCTCTCTTCTTCCTTCATAGATACATTCTCTCAATCTAAAATGTCAAAAAGGAAAGTATAAGAAAAAGTGTATCTTATACAATATTTAAGAGTGGAAGAGTTTATTATACAAATAATTTCAAATATATATGTATATTCTATAAAGGAAGCGAAGATAACCCAGAAATAATTTCTTCAATTTCTTAAACATGGTCATGTCTTCAAATTTCAAAACAATAGAGAAGAGAGGATAGATTCAATCTTGCTCAAGAATAATTCATTAAATATATCAATTTTTTAAATTGAAAAATACATTTCTATTTATTTAACAAAAAGCTTATAGTACAATGTTAATCATACCAAAAAATGGGTACAAAAGTCACATCCCAAAAGCCACACTGAGTTAAGGAAGCCTTGGGAGAAACAAAAATCCAAAATAGGCTACAACTTAGCCAATACCCAGAGTTAAACTCACTCAAGTACACATCAATCAAAAAAAGAGAATGAAAAAGCACAAACAACAAGAAAACAACTAAACAACAACTCTAAACATGGCATCCGATAGAGGAGGCAAAGGCGAAAGGTCTTGAGTATTTCCTCCCTAGCCATCTTGTGTCGAGGGATCTTCATCAACTGGGAGGGGATCCCATCCATCAGCGTGTTGGTTACCTTCAAAATTATGCTACCCCTGAGAATCATGGCGAGGAGAGATGGCCAATGAGAGCAAGGAGAGGTGCTCGTCCAACTTTGACACCTTTGGCTGCGAGAGCGATGGTGCCTCCCCCCACACCCACAACCCCCAAGAGGAGAGTGGTGAGGAGGGGGATCGATAGGTTCATGGATGATCGCACAATGAGCATTCCCCCAATGGTCCAAGAAGCGATGAAGATGGTGAAGCTCAAGCTAGACCTTATCTGTTTGACTTTGTATGAAGGGTAACATTAACAATCACAACAACTTTATTAGTTATTAAAAAACTTTTTTCCATATCTATATTATTAAAACACACTTAAATTATAGATTTCCAAATCTAAAACAAAATATCAATACGAAAAATCTATCACCATAATTTGTTATATCTTGCAAACAACAAGGTGAAGTCCCCCAGGAGAGCCATTTTCTAAGTGTACATTTCAGGCCTGAAGGGTTTGAAAAGGGTCTGAATCCATCTCTAGGCTTACTGGGCATGAGGGCAAAACCAAAACAAATGCTTGATAGTTTCTAGGTGATGATAGGCTGGGCAAGTGGGATTTAAAACCCCTATGTGCTTAAGCCTATTCCCCATAGGTACACCTTGGTAGTGGATACACCAAAGGACTTGGGCTTTTTTCGGCTCAATACAAGCCGCCCAGATATAATCAAATCTACAGGCCCAAACTTGATGGAGGGATTGGAGAGACCACCGATGATTGAGGGCATCAGTATCAATATGCTAAGGGGCCAACAAATTGTAACCCAATCGAGGAGAGTATCTATGAAATAGAGTGGTTGTGGGCCAAGACCAATCCTTCCACCATAGTGTGAGAGAGAAAAACTCTAATTTTGTGTAAGTATTCATTAGGTATGGAACTATGTAATTCAAAACTAGATACTGCATCTTCTTTATTAAGATGGAACTTAGATTTTAGCATAGGCCAAGGAAGCAGTCCCTAGAGTTATTACAAAATAGATCACCAACTATGAGAATACCTTTCTTAAACAGCCTCGAGCTTTTGATCCAGGGGACCATGGCAAAGGAGACGTTATGGAAGTTCAATTGGGGAGGCTGCCATAATGATTGGGAGTTTAGAGAAAGGTCACTTCCAAACCCATCCCCTACCCAAATAAGGTGGGGTTTGAACTTTTCCCAGTCCTTCCAAATATTATGCATGACAAAAGTTCCCCCTAATTTGACTATCACTAGTGAGATAAGTGCATTGTGAAAGCTAATTCCTTGTCAGGTTTTTCTACCAAACGAGCAACCTTGAGAGATGTAGTGCCTCAACAAAATTTTCCAAGATTCATCCCCTTCCAAGCTTTTGATTATCCATTTAACCCCAAGAATGAGCCCTTGAATCTTGATGTCTATGAGTCCCAGCCCACTAGCTTCTTTAGGTCGACAACAAATAGCCCAAGAGACTCAATGAAAACCTTAGTGCCCCTCAGAATTGGCCTAAATAAAGTCTCGTATAAGCTTTTCAAGATTTGCATAAGAGGCATTTGAGGGAACCTAGCAAGATGAATAGTACACATGAGTAGCATTAAGCACCTTAGAACAAATCTGGAATTTCCCAGCCAAATTCAAAGGCTTAGTGATCCAAAAGGATATTTTTTTCTCAACTCGTTGAATCACATAATACCACAATTCTGTAGGAGAGGCTCTAAAAGTAAATGGAATGTCTAAGAATTTAAACTAAACCCCAGGAAGGATCCATTACCACATGTATCCCTCCAGCCAAGGAGGTTTGGGTGATAGGGATTAGCGATAGCACTAAGTCTTACACCATTGAATAAATGACCCAAATGTAAGACATAAGATATCTAAACATTTTATGGCATGCTTGACACAGTCTTCATCCTCCTGCAAAGTGAGGAAGGAATCATCAGCAAAGTGCCCATTAATTAACTGGTGATTTGAACTAGGAAGAGAGACTCTCTTGACTAGAACCTTGGAATCACAACTGACCAATAGATAACTAAATCCTTTTGTATCCAAAACATAAAGCGAGAGAGAAAGGGGAAAACCCTATCTGATGGATCTGTGGAGCTCAAAGTGTTGATATTGGGAGCCATTGATGGTAATATAGGCCCCAACATCCTAAAAAAACATATTGATTGTGTGAACAAACTTGGGACCAAATCCTAAAGCCTGAAGCATAGCTATGATAAAAGGCCATTCAATATGATCACAGGCTTTCTCAAAATCAATCTTGATGAACAACACCTTCTGGTTAGATATTATAGCCCATTCCATAACTTCCCAGATGGAAATAACATTATCCAAAATATATCTATGTTGAATGAATCTAGTTTGCTCACTTCGCACAATTAAGGGAAGCAAGTGTTTGATTTTGAGAGCTAATGCTTTAGCTATAATTTTTTAGGGAACATTAAGCAAAGTGATGGGTCTCTAGTTGGTAATTACCTCAAGGTCCCCTACTTTGGGAATGAATTTGTTGTTGCCTTAATTGATGAGATGACCTAAAGAGTTGGTCAGGACAGCTTCAAAGTAGACTCTATAAAGATCATACCCAACTATATCCCAAAGGGTTTGATAAAATTCACATGGAAATCCATCAATACCTAGGGCTTTATCAGAGGCCATCTACATTATAGCTTCCTTAATGTCATTGATACTTAGAGGTCTATCACAAGCAACTCTTTTCACTTTTGAGAACTTACGTGGGATCATGGCAAGGCATTGAGAGAGGGCAACTTCAGGATTAGGAGATGAAGGTTGCGCCATAAATACACCATGGTAGTGATACACAAAGGCTTGAAAGATATCAAGTAATTTGGTAAGCATGTCTCTTGCTATGATAGTTTGGGTTGAAGACCCCAAGTTTATTTTGCATGTAAAACCAAGCTTCTCATTCTCTTGCACACCATTTCATAGGAAGATGACCTTCTTTGTCCTTCACAGATTTGATCTTGTTAAAGTCACCATAAACAATCCAATGCACATCTATAAGGTAATTAACCAACCATATCCAGAGTAAGGTGCATTCCATAACATCATTAGAGGTGTACAAGTTGACAAGGTCAATGATACGATTACAAAAGTCAAAAAGAGTCCAAACCATCTAGTGGGTGGGGTTAGAACCCAAATGATATTTTGAGACAGGTCAGGTGCCAACAAGGTGAGAACTACCTCATTACCAGACTCATGATAGGTGGCCTGATAAAGGGCCCCAGGCCAAACAATATAAGTTATAGATTGAAGCAAAAAGCCAAAAATTTTGACTTCTTACATGTATAAAACTTTCATTTGAGAAAAATGATGATAGTTGTTCCTAACTATATAATTACAAGTTGGATCAATGAGTTCTTTAACATTCTAGGAATAAATTATCATTGGGAATCATTTAAATTCATATCATTTCCCTCAATTAGGTCTAAGAGGGTTGCAAATCGATTGAAAGTCGAGCCTAGAAGAGAAAAGTCTCCAAGCTTGAAAGGTTGTCTTTTGTTTGGCACATAATCCTCATCTACAAAGGGAGGGGAACTACTTGAGCAATGCATAATAACCTTATAGTTGAGGGTCATAATCCCCTGATCTGAATTCAAATCATTCACCCTTGAAGGGGGTTGTGACAAAGGATCCATAAGAACAGGAGATGGGGAAGATAGAAACTGGGCTACCACTTGTGGGGATTGGGAGATGGGAGGTAAGGGTTTAACTTGTGAAGACATGAAGGCTTTACCAATAAGGGATGAGGAGTTTGGCCCCCCTATGGGCTGGTATATAAGTGGTTGGGGTTTAACATTGCCACATGAAACATTATTTTTCCTATTAGAAATAATTGTCCACCCATTAGAGGGTTGGGGTTTTGCCTCAAACCCACTTTTGTCTTGAGGGACCGAAAGAGTGGGCACCATTAAAGGAGATTTTATAATCATGTGGTCTAAACCCTGACACTGGAAATAAGTGTTTGGGAGGCTAATATAGAGCACATGTTGAGAGAATCGATTATTACTCACTTGAATATCGATGGACTCTTTGAAATCTTTGGTGAGGTCTATATCAACATAGACCTTTCTTTGAGACCGCATTGCATAAAACTTTGGTTGTTCATGGCAGATAAAGTGACCCAAAGACTTGATAAGCTAGTCAAAAATATTCCATACAGGAAGAGGTAAGCCTCAAAATTCTACCCATATTAAGATTTTAAGTTTAACTTGTTCTGAGACTTGAAAATATCATGTCCAATAGGAGAAAACAACCAGATTGTTGTAAATAAACCATGAGTCATGGCTAAAAATAACTTTGCAATGTTCAAGGTTTGAGAAATGAAACAAGAAGAAACCCTTAGTGAGGTTTTGGACTCCTAGTTTCAACCCATGGCCTTGCCAATGGTTGTGAACCCATTGTTTTAAAAGTCTCTCCGGAGGAACTCAACCACAAAGTAAGCAACTAGGGTAAAATTTTCAAAATAATGACAAGTTTTATCAAACTCTGGTAAATCTAGAACCACATCTAGTAAAGGAGCATCAGAGTCAGAATCAATACCTTGTGGTAGACCTTCAGGACAAACTTCTGACCTTGTTTTAGTACCATGGCTTCTCTAGTTCCTGTTGGTAATACCTACATCAAATGATGTAGAAGGGGTGATGGCAGCCATTAAATATAAAGAAGGTGAAAAACTGCCCAAAAGGCAGATGGCAAGCCTAACTCAACACAGTAAATGCATTATCACAACAAGAATAACTCCCACCTAGATTGGACAGATCGATAGTGTGAAAGTAGGGGGAAACCCTAAAAGCTCGCAGACATTAGTTTCTTATGAGTTATTAAATAACTCATGATTAATTGACACTTAATTTTTTAATAATTTTCATGTTATTGATCGTTGACTTCATTTTTAAAAAATACTTGACATCATAATTTAGTTTAACATGACATTTAAGGTCAATGAAAATTATTCACAAATTATCGATAAATATTGTATCTATTGAATAAACAAACTAATTCAAATGTACAAATAATTTACCTTATTAAACTTAATATTAAAACCAAGAAGTATCTTTATTGAACTTAATGTTAAAATGAAGAAGTACCGATTCTATCACAATAAAAACTACCCTCTATCAAATTCACTACAAACTTCTCCAAACTTAAAGCTAACTTCATAATTTTTATTTTAAATTTTATATCTTAAAATATTTACTAGTAAAATTACATATATTTTTTGGATAATTATAATTATATATTAAATTAATTATTAAAAAATAAAATGTATATTTAAATTTTTAAATATTAAATTTTTAATATTATTATTGTTAATGAGATCCTTAAATTACGAGTGCATTAATACGTAATGTTTATTTTACTTTAATTATATGGCAAAAAATCTTTCTTTTAATTATTAAATTTTCCCTTATTAAGATCCAACTACTATCATTATAATTATTAAGTATAATAACTAAATTTACTAGTTGTTGCTTATTAGTTTCTAAGGGTAGAATGTTGGCTTCAGTTTGCTTTAACTAGTTATTAACCCCTTTTTCCCAATCAGATTGTATCAATTGGTGTGCTAGAAAATATGTGAATATTTTGTTTAGACAAGTCACAAGTTGTTTAACTCATAACATATAATATTATTTTTCATGCAAATTGATTGGATGAAAAAAATATTTGTTATTTATGTCTTCACATCCATCAAGGCAATTAAGTCAAAGGAGAATTGCAGTCATGATTAATGTCAGGTTTTGTATTGTCAGTCATGATGGCTTGATTTAAATACTATCAACTCCCATGTTGTTATGTTAGCAATCACAAGCAAATAACAGGTCATGGAGATTATAAATTAAAATTAAAAAAAAAAACATTTTTTTCCATATAAATTTGTTCACATTCACAATTGGTCTAGCTTCCACCGTAGCAGTAGTGGCACTACATGTAGGCCCACCATTCTGGTAATCAGATCACAATCATCATCATTGCATGGAGGGTGCATTAGTGTATTATCTAATTATTATACCTTTCACTGCATGTTAGTTTAATTATTTATTGGTGTTTAACCCTAAAATGGAATCTAAGTGGTTGGAGTTAGCCTTAGATTACTATTAAATGAGTATATAAAAATAAAATAGCGCAAAGATGATAGTCAGATCTATAGCAAGCCAATTAGATTTTAAACTCAAGTATAAGCATACACTAAATTTATTATGCTAAGATAGTCTAAATATGAAAAGTATAACTATACTAAATATAGAAATGACAAAGAAGTGATGTACTTAACTTGTTCTGAGGCTAATATAGTTCTGGATCTGGAACAGGTAGGAAGGAGATTTTGGAATAGTCATCAGATTCTAGCTCTAACACTTTTGGCTCTCTGGTCAATTATGAATGGTTGCATCGATGTTAGTTTCTGGTTTTGATGCTATTGTCTAGTTTTGATGCTAGTGTCCTATAAAAAATATTTGCTATAATGGGATGTGATCACATGGATGCTTCTAGGTTTTTCTTCACCTTCGCTCTAGTGCATTTAGATCTGGGTCATGATAGTCCCTCCTTGTGAAATATAAAAACCCTAGTTTTCCATCTTTATAATGATTTAGGAGGAAAATAGGTTAGTGGGCACATGGTGTCAAGTTGATCCTAAAGACCCAACTGTCAGAGGGTGTTGCCTACATAGCCAATACTCCAGAAGGGGGCTTAAGACTCATGTAGGTCTCCCCTATGTATTGGCATGTGTGTGAATCATATAATATGTGCAAAATAAGTACAATAGTGACCTAGCTTGTAACTTGGCAAATCAAGACCTTGGACTACTTTTTTAGTACTTCAGACTTATAGATGTGCAGTCCCTATGACTAGAATGGAAATATGAATAAACATGGAAGCTTTATTCAATTGAATGCTCTTTGCTCTTTTTGCTAGGTGTCATAGGTGAGGAATGAATGAGGATTAATCTTGTATTTATATCAATCCCTTTAGAGTAATAACTCACATTAAATCACTTAGGCCAGCCATTAGGATATGTTTCATTTGAAAAATAGATGACTTCAGGGCACTAGATACTTGCATTGGGATAAGACAGTAGCATCGATGTTATTGTCTATCTTGGATGTTAATGTCTAGAGAGCATGAAATCAGGTATAGGTTCATAACTTATAAAGATGAAAGATAAGCACATTTTAAGCATTCTAGGTAAGATAGAAGACATGGGTCATCACCATAAGATTGGTCAGACTAAGAGATATAGGCCAAGGGGCACAAAGATAAAGCATATGCGAGACTTACAAAATCGGGAAAGGTAAAGAATTGAGAGGAACAACCAAGGTCTAAGTTTTTCAAGTGTACGAAACTGAGGTGCTATATAATCATAAAATATCATCTACATTTATGACCCCTTTAAATGAAATTTCTAGTTTAAATAGAAGGAATGTGTGACTAGGTGTGTATGCACACCTTATCTTTGTATGTGCCCAACTTGAGTGCTTTGTTAGTGACTGAACTATAACCAAGAGCATGTTACAATAAAAAATTAATGCATATAATTTGGGTTTAAACTACTTGAAATAGATTGAAATTGAAAGAGCAAGGTTTCAAAGTACACCTATGAGTCGATGTAACCACCTTTGCCTATTAGTAAGTTGTTTTAAAAAGATGTATCATTGTAAGGCCATAAAACTAAGATTAGGACAAATATAAGTAAATATCCAAAGTGCATATATCTAGGGAAATAGAGAGAGAGGTTGTAAGGCACATGCCCCCAGCTTTGAAGCAAAAGTGAGTTACCACCTGAAAGTTGAGATTAGCTCAACTGTGTAACCCAATGATACTTATCACCTCAACCATACCAAAATTGAACCAACTACTACTGTAGATTAGCTCAATAAAAGTTCATAAAATTCGATGGGGTATCATATTAAAATCAACAAAAAGATAGAAAAATTATATTAACCAACGTACATAAATAATAAAGAGAAGCCTATAATATAGGCATAAAATAAACACTCAAGAAACAAGGAGGTGGGTGGAACCATAAACATTGAGTAGCATAAAATAGTTAGCCCTGTCAAACCAGCTAACCTATTTACCTAAGTGGTTAAAACTACATTAACAAGGTGTATAGATAACATACCTTAGTCATTAACCTAAGGTATTTACAATAATATGTTAACACCCTCCCTTAATGACTAAACCAAAAATAAGAACAAGTTTATCCTTGAATTTTATGAACTTATCTGAACCAAGTTGTTTGGTAATTATATCAACTGGCTACTTTGTAGTGGGGTAGTAAAAGAGACTGATGTCTTCATTTTTAACCAATTTTTAGATGTAATTATGGTGAACCTCAATGTGTTTGGTCATGGCATGGAATACTATATTTTTCACTATCTTTAGAACACTATGTTTGCCACAAAAAATTAGAGTAGGATTTAATGACTCAAACTGAAGATCCTCCAAGATTTTCTTTGTCCACATAGTTTCATAACCTGTATTGACCACAACTCTATACTTTGATTCTATCAAAGATAATTCCATTGTATTTTTTACTTTGCTTTGCCATGAGAAAAATCTTGAACCAAGAGTGAATACATAACATGTTGTATATTTTCTTGAATCTACTGATCTTTCCCAATTAGAGCCAAAATATCTTGAAAGCTCAAAATCTATAGACTTCTTATAGAGTATGCCAAATTCAAGAGTACCTTTGACATATCTTAACACATGTTTTAAAGCTAGCCAAAGTAATTCTTATGGTTTAGAGATGAAGTGAGATAGAAAAATCACTACAAAACAAATATCCAATTTAGAAGTAGTGAGGTAAATGAGACTACCCACTAGTTGCCAATACACTATTTCATTGACCAGTGGTGAAGTAGTGTCTAATGAAAGTTTAACTCTAACTTCCATGAGTGTGTGAGTTGGATTACAATCCATCATTCTAAACCTTTCCAGCAATGATATGGCATACTTATTTTGTTACATTAATACAACACAGTTACCTTGCCAAAACTCTACACCTAAATAGTATTTCAGTAGTCCTAAGTCTATCATGTCAAAAGTACAACAAATATCAACTTTCATCTATTGAATGAGACTAACACTACTCCAAATGATGGATATATCATCAAAATATACAATGAGATTCAAGATATCATCACCATACACATTTACATAGAGAGTTGGTTTAGAATTACACCTTTTAAAACCAAACTCCCTAAGGTAAGAATCTATTTTCATATAGCAAGATCAAGGAGCCTGCTTAAGCCCATATAAGGACTTGATCAACCTACAAACAATATGTTCCTTACTAGGAACCTAAAAACCTATGATTGAACCATGTAGACTTCTTCCTCTAGATCTTCATTCAAGAAGGCGCTCTTGACATCCATTTGGTGCACTTGCCATCCAAACTAAGCATCAATAACAAAAATTAACTGAAAAGTTGCCATCTTGGTAGTAGGAGCAAAAGTCTCCTCAAAATCAACTCATTCCTCTTGTGCATAACCTTTTGCAATAAGTTTGAATTTGTATTTGTTCAAGGAACCATATAATTTGCATTTTACCTTATAAATCCATTTACAACCAATGGATTTATTTCCTTGTGGTAGCTCTATTAGCTCCCAAGTCTTGTTTTTCATTGAGGAATCATATTCCAATTGCATGGTTGATTCCCACTCAAGATTCCCTTTGGCCTCTGAAAAAGAGTTAGGCTCAAATGTTTATGTAAGAGTAGTTTTTAGAGCAAAATTGTCATGCTCACCTCTTTTACCAAACTCCATTCATGATCTCAATCTTCTTCCTTCCACATCTTATGGCAAGTCTCCCTTCTTTAGTCCATTCATTGTGGTAAAGTACCACATTGGCTTCTTTGGCTATTCTATTGGAACCTCGTAATGACCTACAACAATTCTCGCCTTGAAATATGATTCCATTGATGAACTAGAATCCTGCTCAACTTTTACATCACAACTTATAATAGAATCATTAAAAGGAAATAATGACTTAATATCTGAAATTGTACCAGTTGTTGTGAAGTATGTCATCTATTCATTTACTATGACATCTCTATTTACCATAAATTTTTTATTAGAAACATCAAGTAATATGTAGGACTTGGACTGGTCACTGTATCCAATAAACATGTATGTTGTGTTTTTTGCATCCAAGTTACTTCTATTTTGACTAAGAATAATTACAAAAGCTACATAAACAAAAATTATAAAATCAATTACATCTAGATTTTGACCTGACCAAACCTCCTCTAGAGTTATATTCTCCAATGCTTTTTTAGGACTTCTATTGAGGATGTACACTATTTTATTCATTGTTTCTTTTGAATACTTATATAGGACATTTCTACTTTGGACCATACAACGAACCATGTCCATCACCCTCCTATTCCACCCTTCCACAATTTTTTTTGTTGTAGAGTGTAAGGGGTAGTATATTGTCTATGTATACCTTCAATGGAACAAAATTCCTTGAATTTTTTTGAGGTGAACTCACCCCCTTTATCCATTATAAGAGATTTCATTAGTCATCTCACCTATTTTTTGACCATAGCTTTCCAAGAAATGAAGTTAGAAAAATAATCAGATTTCTTCACTAGAAAGTATACCCACTTTTTCTTAGAAAAATCATCAACCAAAAATATAAAATAACGGCCTCCAGAAGGGGTAGGTGTTTGCATTAGACCATGTAAATATGCATGAACTAGGTCTAAAACTTTATTACTCTCCAAGCTTTACCAAAATCAAATGAATGTCTAACTTGCTTCCTTAATTGCCATCCAATACATACATGATGACTATCTTGAATATAAGGTATTCCCTTAACCATCTTAGACTTTCTCAATGTATTCAAACACTAGAAATTCAGATGCTCATACCTTTCATTCCATAGTGAACTTGTGTTATCAACCACTGTAAGTGTTATTTCCTTTACCCTTTGTGGATCTGCAAGATTATACAATCCTTTTTTACCAATCCCAATAACAATAATCATATTATATCTAGTAGTGACTAAACATTATTATCCTTGAAAATTTGCAACAAAATTAGAGTTCCTTGTGGTTTCGCTAATGGAAAGTAAAATGTTGTTCATGTCTAGCACATACCTAACATTTTTAAATTATACTAGATAGTACCATTAAAATTGATCTGAACATTAGCATATCCTGTCACAAAATGAGTTCTACCATCTCCCAAAGATACATATTCATTACTACTATTATTTGGAATAAAATATGCATACTAGTCTATATGGCATGTATAATAGCAAGATGCCCCTGAATCAAAGTACCAAGCCCGAACTTACACATAATTACTATTGGAGGCCATGAAAGCAAAGTTAGGAGATGTTTCCTTGCCTTCACCTTTAACTACATTCTAATGATGAGATTTCTTTTTGAGGTTAACCATATCCTTTCATCTTTTCCTATAATATTTTTTAAGGTGACCAGGTTATTTATAGTAAAAACATTTCCACTTAAATCTCTTATTAGAACCACTTACTTGTGAAGTTTCTATTGGAGAACTAGTAGTTTTACCAAACTGCTTACCCTTTCCCTTGATGAATAATACACTCTCTAGGGCAGTAGATGTTGATGAAATTGCTTGCTCCTTCGTCTATCCTTTAGTCATAGTATTATGGGCAACTTTTCAAATTCCAAAGTCTGTGTCTTAGAAATCAAGTGCAAGGATTCCTCAAATGACTCAAATGAAGGTGGAAGGTGTTACATAACCAAAAAATTCAAATCTTTCTCATCAACAAGCTTTTGCATAGCCTTCAATTGATCATCGATGTCCTTGATCTGTAACAAAAATTTAGAGACAAAGTCACCTTCCTACATCTTAGTTAAAAATAATAAATTATTCAAATACAATACCATACCAGTTTCAAAAGCCTAATATTTAGAATTAAGATTAGTCCACAAAGTTGATGCATTGGTCATATTTATGACCTCTAAAATTAGATTATCTACTACTAATTGTTTTAAAAACATAAGGTCCTCACAATGACATTTATTATAGTCATCAGTATCAATGGTAGGTTGTTGTTCTTTACCAAGCACTATTTGATCAAGATTCCAATATTGACATATCATCAAAACCTTGTGACTCTACAAACTAAAATTTTTGCCTATTATTTTTTATGAATTTCTCAACAAGAGGTGTTGTACACTAGCCATTTTGACCTAGTTTTTCCAAAAATATGAATATACCAAAAAAACTATAATGAATTTACATAAAATTCCTCCTACCCATGGACTCAAATCACAAATTGGTCAATACCTCTAGTTTTTAGTAAAAAATCAACACCATTTAGGAGATTTTAAAATTTTCATCTTTAAAAATACCAAAAATAAACAAAAATAATTAAATCAAGAAATATGCAGTTTTGATTTCAAAAATTCCTTCTCTGTCAACATCCAAATTTAAAAAACCCAAAAAATGGTGAAATTTTTAGTTGATTTGGATTTATGGTTAGCTCCCAACACAATCAATTGTGTTCCTCTAGGCAAATATTTAGGTAAAAATCATTTTTTCTAAAGTTTGAAAAAATAAATTGATTTGTCTAATTTTTGATTTAAAATAAATGCAACTAATTTTTGATTGGTGGAATAAAACTTAGCATAAAAAAGATGCGAAACTAGCCAATCAAAAATGACTTGTGCAAATTAGTCAACCTGCAAAACTTTAGATGCAGATTTCAATGTGAGCAAAGAAAAAGTGTGGTGCATTTTTCCTCATGGGGGGACAAATTGTAGTCTTTGACAAGCTTTCCCATGTACAAGAGTCAAAAGTAAATCCTTACTATTGACAACATCTCTTCTCTCATGCCTTCATAATTATGTCTCTCTCACCCATGTGAAAGAGAATCAATCATGGGGAACTTTATCACTATTCACCCATGTGCTCACATGCTTAGAGTATCTCCTCAAAAACCTCATTTGACTTCTCCACACCCTCAAATCATGGAGACAACAAATAAATTAGTCATACTCCTTTTATTTACCTTTTTCACCAAAAGCAAACCCCATGTGGTCAACAAAGTGATTATTCTTGTCTACTAGGTGGAATGGTATGCCCCACTCCAAGCACATGCTCCTTGACCCCATGTGAAGACACCTATTAGCCATACCACCTCACTTTTGTATCATCACTTGCATAACTTTCCATGTCACCATGAATAATGATAGTGAATAGTGATCTATGAATCATACTTGTGAATAGTAAATTGGGAATAGTACTTCTAAATAGTGTTGGAGGATTATTAGAATTAGCTAATTTTTTCACAACATCAAATTAATTCAAAAGGGAACATGACAAATCCTCCCTTCCCAAAATTGTAAAACTAAAGTTTTTGATTGACCCAAAGTAGAACCCAATTAATTTTTAAGATCCCAAATCAATCTCAGGAAGAAATCACCATGTTGTTGTTGAACCACTCTAATTAACATTGGAATACAATTGTACCAAGTTTTCACTCTCCCTTTTTTTAACCCAACTAAAAAGTTGTCCTCAAAATCCAAACTAGAATTATTGTAAGGACTCATTTATGTAACATAGAATATCTCATGCCAAATAATATTAGTGCACCAAACCTTCACAATTCCATTGTCTATCATGATCCGGGGTGTGATCTAGGAATTTGACTCAAGAGAGGATGGTTGGTATGGTGTTAGTTCCAAAATGAAAACAAAATGAAATAAACACACTAATAGCATAACATCTCTAGGCCTAGACACTAGGGAGAGCTTAGTTAACAAAATCAAATGACAAGCACAACTAAAACACAAGAATTCCTTTCACCTTATTTAGATGCTCCAAATGCCTTTGTAATGGTAGCTTACTCAACTTGTGCTCATGAAGTCCTTAGCAATGAAATTTTGGCTACCTCCATCTCTCCTTGGCACCTTTGGCTTGGCTTGGAATCAATTTGGCCTTGTATCACTAGTTTCATAAAGCTTTTGGAACCAATTTTTCATTATAACTTTGCATAAATTAAGCTTAGAAATGATATTGTGAGGCCTCCTATTTATAAATTTTTGGATTTGATTAGAATCAACCTTAACTGTCCATCTCAAGATTGAGATGTGCCATTGAGGATTAATTAAATTTTTGGAATTAATTTTTTAATTATCCTCATCATGGCATTGGAAGAATGGGCAATTAGGAGGCATGGAGGGCATCATGGAAGGCATTGATGAGTCATGGAGGACATGAATCTTGATATTTGTGGCATTTATGGCCTAGGGATGTCTTCCCAAGAAATAAGGTCACTTGATGATGCAAATATTTAATATGCATTTCCAAAACAAATTATTCAACAAGTTTCAATGGAATTTTTTATTAGGCCTTGATTTGGGTTAATTAGCTCTTAAACATGATTAAGCACTTTATGCACAAATTACTCAAATTGATCAGAATGCCTTGTTATTAGTCCTAAATTTGACTGGATTGGAATTGGAAAGTGTTGTTAGATGCATTGGAAATGTATTCTCATTTAGGATGTTTCTAATAATAAATAACAAAGGCATGAGTCTTGCACAAAAGATTTGATAGGAAAGAGCAGTCTGGAGCATGTAGGTGCAAATTTGCATTTTGACTCAAAATGAATTGATCAAAGTTAGCTGGCCCATAAATTGCATTGCCCCATTTAAGGATACCCTAGCCAAAATCAGCACTTGAATATGTTATTTTCACATCATTTTGCATGTTTTAGTGTTTTTAGGCCAAATCGTGCATTTTAGATGGAAACTAGCCAAAAGCCTGATTGGAGGTTATTAGTGGCTAGTTTAGGTGTCTATAGTTTACCCTATTTGGGAAAGCATTGAAAACCATAGAAAAAATAATGTCTTCTCAAAGAAATATAAATGGTTTGTATGCCAAAAAAAAGATGATGATTGAAGAACAAAGTTCCAACTAGTTTTTGGGAAGCCTATGATGATGCCCCCTTGAGGGAGTGGTCGTTACATTTGTTGATGGACAGTCCCTCGAAAAGAAGCAAGAAGAAAGGTGGAATTAACCCATGGTTGAGATTAATCCAAATGAGAAAATGCTTGCATGTATTGATGTAAAAAGGATACTAATTTTCCCAAAGGCAGTTATAATTAGGAATAAAGGTCAAAATAATGATTTGCTCATAGGCGGTTATAATCACTAAGAGGACCTAAATTGACTAAAGATGATTTTGCCCCCATCAGGGATGATTAGAAAGCATAACTCAAGGATATAACCTAGAATATATATTAAAGATGAGCGGGTGCAAAGTGATGAAATAGATGAATAGAAGAAAAAGATTGATCAGTGTGAATGATTTAGTTGTACCTGCTAATGAGGAGATGTACGTCCTGACTAGCAATGATACAATTATAATTATCATTGGGTTAATTTGATCAAGGGTGGGATGGAGGGATTTGCCAAGGTGTCAAGGAGAAACTTTTGTGGCTCCATTGATTGTAGACCTTCTTGAAGCTGATTTTTGCTCTAGCATGTGATGGTAAGCTTCATGATAGAACACCATGAAGACTTGGCTAAAATATGCGTAAGGATTGACTCCCGATATATAATAAACACCCAAAAATAATACACCAATGATAAAAATCATGATGATAATGTTGACGTATGAATATGGATAGACTCAAGAATAATGTGCTCAAGGAATCACCCAATGAACACATATAGAATGAGTCAAGGCAACAGTGCTGAAAGCAAACAAGGAGGCAAGTGAATAAACAAATAAACAAACAAACAAACAACTTGAAATAAATAAACAAGTAGAAAGCTTGAAAATAAAAGCAAAATAAAACATCCTAACAATGACAATGCCCCAATAAGGCGGATTGAGGATAACTGATTAGGTTCAAATAGGACAAATATTTTTGGATTTTTGAAATGTTATGAATGTTTTTGGAACTTTGAGGTATCTTAACTCATTAGATAATGACAAGATACATGCTCACAAAATGATAAGAGCATTTGGCTTAGGTTACTCACAAAATGGTGAGAGCATATAGAAAGGGGGACTGAGGTGACCTCAACACGAATTGAGCATGACCCACACAGTCCTTAAATGATCTCAAGTCATAGTAATTCCCTCCACACAAAAGGTGGGGAAAAACCAACTAGGTCTCAATAAGTTCTCAAATCCAGTAAATGACCAGTCAAATGAAAATAAAAATGGCAAAGTGATGCGGCAATATATGGTAAACAAATGCTCCCCTAGTTTACCCATAGGTGGTCATAAATAGGATACAACATCATAGGTCAATGATACTAATTTGCCAATAGGCAATTATAATTAGTAGCAAGACTAGTATGACATTGATTTACCTATAAGTGGTTATAATCAAGCTCACATAAACAAGCATAGATATAGGATGAAAGATATCTTGTTAGATCAACTGTCACACTTCTTTCATAAACTGTCATTAAAAACATGGATTCGATTGATTATTGAAACTTGATTGAAATCCCCCCATAAAAGGTGTGAGAAGAACCAAATGAACCAAGATCAAAATAGGATTGGGTAGGATGACTAAAAATAGGCTTTGGTCTAAATAAGAATGGAATGATAAGATGGTATGGTCTTGCTAAGAATAATGATGGTCTAGATAGATTGGATAAAATGGTAAGAGGGTTGCCCCCAAGTGTTGGGGTGAGTGGCAGGATACTTCGACAATGGAAAATGGATATGTAACAATAGCAACGGTATGATACATGTTTTGGCCTGGGTGTAGTTTTTGATTTTGTTATTCCTACTGATGGGGAGATGCACATCCTAATTAGCAAATGATACAAACAAAATATTTGATCATGCTAATTTCTATCTCACACCTCATCTGAATAACTACCCTATCAAGAATGGCCTATAGATTTAGTTGCTAAGAATGCTTTTGTGATCTTCATTGGTCATTGATTTTGATTCCCTCAAACATTGAGACAAGGTATCCTTGTAGCCTGTGCAAAAGAAAGTGCGGTCATGGATGGTAAACAAGGATAAATAATGGATGGTAGGTTTGATTTTGAAATGGAATAGAAAATGATAATGGAATGTGGAATGGTGGGGAAACAAATGAAGATCAGAAATTTTAGTCACACGTAATGTTGTTGATGTCAGATTTGACATATTTTTGGTTATGGTGGGGCCAAAGACTTGTTATTTTGATAAGACCAATTTTTTTTGTTGTTTGACTTTAAGGGTAGTTACCATCTGATTAGGATGTAGATTGGAAGCTATTTTGATTTGATCTTTGATTTTGTCTTCATCAAGTAGTGAAGAACTTTTGTGCTCAGCTATTGGTGCCTTAATGAGGTTTTCACCAATGAAGTTGTCTTGATTATCCCGTAGCACCTTTGAGAAGGTTTCACTAATGAAAATTGGCTTTTGACTTTGATTATCCTCTAGCACTTCTAAAAAAGTGTCACTAAAAGAGGTTGAGTTTGATCTTTGTTTATGCCCTAGTGCCTTTAAAAAGGTTTCACTAGAAGAGTGTTCTTCTGCTACATGAATGTTGTCTTGGCCTCCTTGCTCTTTTTTATCTTCTATGTCACCATGGATGCAGTTCAACAAAGTGTGACTCTGTCGATCCCAATCGATACTTATGGGAGATAGAATGTCAATAATATGGCTACTTGGTTGATGGTAATGGCATGTAGAATGGTAATGGAATGGGGATAGGCTGCACAATCCTTGTATAAGATACTAGGATAAGTTGTGTCAAAGCTGAAGTACTCATCCTCAAAAACTATAGAAGGATCACAAACATATTCAAAGTGATCTATGAGGCATGCATAACAAATGTTATAACAACCATAAACATATTCTTCTTCTAAATTTGATTCTAACTCAAAGGACGTTGAATCTGATGTTGATTCAAGAATATAACCTAACTCTAATTTTGATTCTTTATCTGATAAGTACTCTATTACAATTATGTCTTGTTAAATGCTTGGTATTAGATTAGTAACAACCTGTAATGGTATGATGGGCTCCACAAAAACTAGTTTGTTAAAGTGAGACTCCTCTAGGATTGGAAAAAGGTGAAGAGATAACTCCTTAGAGATTGACTTATCAATAAGAGGCTCTTGAAAAACTAGCATATGGTTAAGGTAATTATTTTCCCAAAGGTGGTTATAATCATTAAGAAGTGACTCAGCAAAGACTAGCTCATCAGAGTGAGACCCCTCGATAATTATAGGTGATTCATCATAGGTTGACTTATCACAAATGGTTGTTTCAACAAAAACATCTTAGATTGGTTGTTTCTCTTGGCCTTGGTTTTCAATGAGTTGGAAAATACCAATTTTGAACACAACTTGGTCTTTAAGGGATTGGATTGATTGAGGTTTGGTTGGGATTGGTACTGGATGAGGAATGACTCATGGTTGGATAATGGTAGGGCATTGGAGCTCATGACTAGTTGCATGATCTAAAGGACAAAGTCCTAAGATGATAATGATAGGGTGGTGTGGAGCATGATTGTTTGTATAGCCAAAGGACTAGGTCCTAGAATGATGAAGGTTGGGCGTTGTGGATCTTGGTGGCTCGTATAAGCTAAAGGACTAGGTTTAGGAATGGTAATGGTATTCTTTGCATATTTTAGAGCTTGATAGCTCGTATAATCTAGAGGAAGGTTAGGGGTAGCTGATGATTGGATTAAAAAAGGATGTCTTGAAACTTGATTGCTTGCATAAGAAAAAGCATCCAAGTCTTCCTCATAAACCATATCATCTCAGGTGTGAGTTGGTTCATAAGCTAGTTCTTGATTATGTTCCATAAACTGATTAATGGAAAGAGGGTATGGATCTGTATCCCAAACAACATTATCTTTATTTGGGTCTTCAAAGTTATCCTTATAAGCCTCTTCATACTAATCAAGGTCTCGAGTTGGATCCTAAGTTGTTTTGTGACTTTGTTCCCATGAATGATTAATATGAGGCGGATATAAATCTGTCTCACAAACCATATTAGCATCATTGGAATCTTGACAAAATCCATAAAAGTCATTTTGTATGGACATTATATCATAAGTTGGATTGTAATTGACTCCACCATAAGTGTAGTGAGACATATCCACGTAAATGATGAAAGCTTCGAAAATAAAAAGACTTAAAGTTTTACAAACTCTGAAAAACTATGTTCAAAAGACAAATGGTTCAAACTTGGTCTAACTTGGTCGAAGGGGTGGAATTGTATCTCCAATATGGTCTAAAAGTGAAGTTGTGTCTCCAAAATGATTTGTGCTAAGACTTGGCATAAAATAACCTAACGTCAAATGTCTAACGTTAAATATCATACACACAAAAGGTCAAGCATCTAAATAAAAATTGGCATGTCAAAGGTCTAGGTCAAAGTGTTCTAAACAAGGTCTAAATTAGGAAAGGGAAAAGTTGAGTTGCTAGGTATTTTGTCCAAACACAAAGTCAAAAGCTAGGCTCAAACAAATAGGCATAAGTTAGGGCTTTTGGCCAAATGGTGTCAAAAGCTATACTTGAAACAAAGGCTAATGTGATTTGATTTAATCTAACAAGTTTGGAAATAGCTTTGATATAGACCTGGAACATGGAATCAAATATAAACATGATCAATTAACATAAGGCATAAGACAAAATTCTCTTTGAAAAAGGTTGTGTTCTCCCAAATAAAGGCATAAATAATGGTGAAGATAGGAATTAAACAAACAAACCATCAATAGTTTTCAATTTTGGGTAATCGATTAATCAAAGTTATGCAACCCAAAAGAGAAAGATCTATGTATTAGCCCCATTAATTGAGGCCTAAACACAAATCAATCAATGTTTGGATCCAAACTTAACAAGGCTAATTGAAAACTCAACATTGAAAACTAGGATTGGAACAAATAGGATAGATAAGATTGGACAACATAACGGCACAAGATAGAGGTCCAAATGGTATACAAAAAATAGTTTGAAACAAATGGTTTTTTTGGCACAAGGTAAACTAGTCTTAAAAAAAATCGAGTAGCCTAACGGCGTAAGCATGCTTGAATGATGTAGTCAATGTTATGTTTCAAAAGACTCAAAGGCATAAATGATTTGACATGATTTAGACAACATAACACTACCCTCTGCAACTCAAATGACACACATATAAATAAGTTTACCAAAAATTTCAAGGCACAAATGTGGTGTAAAATGACCAGCATAACACCTCTTTAGATAAAAGAGTGACGTATAGACAAATTGGTTTTTGACATGGCTTATACACAAATAAACAAGTTTTAGTCTCAAAACATACCAAGAAAATAATGACCAAAATACAATAAGCATAATCATCCAAATCCTAACAAGGGTATGGCAAAATGGGGTTGACTAAAACTAGCAAGGTTTCAATCATTCTAGGGGAATCAATTGCACAATGACTTTAACGTCAAATAATGCAAAATAAAAGCATGGATTTTGGGTCTGTATCACTTGGCTTGTTGCAAAATGGGTCTAGTCTTTCTTTCAACCACTACATCATGTTTTTCACTCAGTGTAGTGCGATGTCCAAATTGCCACTACGTCCTGTGTGCAACTCTAAAAGAGTCAAATAAAGTCAATACTAGGAGATGAAACCCCAGGTCAAAGCTTTCCTAAATAACTTGCAGGAGCTGATGAAGTCCCCCTCACAAGCCAAGATGCATAAACAAATAAAGTATGAAAGTAGAAAGACTTTAGGGTCATTTTCAAGATCACCCAAACTTTAACGAGTTTTTGAGGAGTGATTTAGATGACTTCCTTTCTAAGCCTTAGACTAGGCTACTTGCAATAGGAATGGCACTTTTGATTCCAAAGGTTCCCTATAGGGGACAAATGGAAGAACATACATGCAACATTCCTCTTTTTTCCAAATAAAATCTAATTAAACAACTATTGCAAGAAAAAAATTGACAAGTGTGTTCAATTTTAAACCCAAATGAAATGTTTGGTGGTGTTCATTTGACCCCTTGGTCTTAGTTGTAAACTTTGAAAAACATTCACCAAAAACCCCAAAATTCTTTGTTAAACACTAAAACAAAGTTCTTAATCAAATTTTAAGCATGCAAAAGTGATTTAAACATGTTTTTAGTAAAATCCCACTTGGTCCTGTAGCAAAATTGTTAGCATATAATTTAGCTTTGAAGCTCTTTTGAATTTGAAACAACAAACTTTGAAAAAGTAGGTCTCAAGTCTGTGTATTTGGAAAAACATAGTGACTGACATCGGTCAATACCACTGACGTCGATTACAGCCAACCGAGATCTAATCGATGTTGGTTCTGCTGACCGACGTCAGTTACTGTGTAAAAATTGTGGCAACCAAAAATGGCAAAATAAAGTTAGAAAATCAATTTACAAGAGTTTTAAGAGCTCAAATGAATTTTTTTAAAGTTACAAAATGATCTCCTTTAGGTGTAGGATGCGTCTAGTCCCATCGGGCATGCCATTATGTGATCTAGGAATTTAACTCAAGAGAGGGTGGTTAGTATGGTGTTAGTTCAAAAATGAAAATAAAATGAAATAAACATACTAATAACATAACATCTCTAGGCCTAGACACTAGGGAGAACTTAGTTAGCAAAAGCAAATGACAAGCACAACTAAAAAGGAAGGAATGAAAACACAAGAATTCTTTTCACCTTCCTTGGATGCTCCAAATGCCTTTGTAATGGTGGCTTGCTCAACTTGTGCTCATGAAGTCTTTAGCAATGGAAGCTTGGCTACCTCCATCTCTCCTTGGCACCTTTGGCTTATGGCTTGGCTTAGCTTGGAATCAATTTGGCATGGTAACAATAGTCGCATGAATCTTTTGGAACCAATCCTACATTATAAATTTACACAAATTAAGCTTAGAAATGATGTTGTGAGGCCTCCTATTTATAGATTTTTGGATTTAATCAGAATCAACCTCAACCGTCCATCTCAAGATTGAGATGTGTGGTTGAGAATTAATTCAAGTTTTGGAATTAATTTTGTAATTATCCTCATCATGGCATTAGAAGAAGGGGAAATTAAGAGGTATGAAGGGCATCATGGAAGGCATTGATGAAGCATGGAGGGCATGAATCCTGATATTTGTGGCATTTATGGCCTAAGGATGTCTTCTCAAGAAATGAGGTCACTTGATGATGCAGATATTCAATATTCATTTCCAAAATAAATTATTCAACAAGTTTCCATGGAATTTTTTATTAGGTCTTGATTTGGGTTAATTAGCTCTTAAACATGATTAAGCACTTTATGGACAAATTACTCAAATTGATCATAATGCCTTGTTATTAGTCCTAAATTTGACTGGATTGGAATTGAAAGGCACTATCAGATGTGTTAGAACCATATTCCCATTTAGGATGTTTCCAAAAACAAATAATAAAGGCACGAGTCTTACACAAAATATTTGATAGGAAAGAGCAGTCTAGAGCACGTAGGTGCAAATTTACCATTTTGACTTGAAATGAATTGATCAAAGTTAGCTAGCCCATAAATTGCATTACCCCATTTAGGGATACCCTAGCCAAAATCAGCACTTGAATATGTCATTTTCACATCATTTTTCATGTTTTAGTGTTTTTAAGCCAAATTGTGCATTTTAGATGGAAACTAGCCAAAACCCTGACTGGAGGTTATTGGTGGCCAGTTTTAGGTGTCTATACTGGGTAATAAGAAAAAGAATATGTCAAACAAGAAAACATGATTCTCAGTGTAACTCATCATGGCTTCCCAATAATTATGTGGGTTAATACATATCAAATAGATGGTACAAATGACGACAACAGTCTTAAAATTTAAATCCATAGCTCTACATCTAAAATCATGACCAATGACCTTCCATAAAATAGTCCCTATATATCCACTATGATTATGTTGTACTATCCTTATTTTCAATTCCATTACTTGAAAATTTTGCAAGTACTTCCCCACAAAAAATGAATAATATGTCTCACCTCTTTCCATATAAAAACTAGCTTTAAACAAAAGGAGAATCATACCTTCCAAATGGACATCTTCATGGGGTGGCCAACTTTGCCATAATGTTTCAATAATTGCATCTTTTTCCCCTTTATGTTGCCTTTTCCAAGCATGTTTCCCAAGTGTCTCATCACAGTTATCCATTTGTTGTTGCATTAATATAAAATTTGAAAAATCAAGGGTACATACCACGCCTAACAAGAGCTGAGTCTCCATCTTTGGATGTGGCTGTCCTAAAAATGAGAATGAGACATTTACCTTGATCCTTACCAAGCATTCTGAATCCCATATGCACCAAAAAACTTGGACTTGAATTGGGAAATCCACATGCTCAAATCTAAAACTTGTGTCTTTGCCTTTCATACACATACTAGCATACCTCCTAAGAACATGCTTATCTAATGGATTAAGAAAATTATGAGGGATAAATGTTTTTGTTCTAGTAAACATACCATGGATTTGACTAGAGGGTAGTCATATCCAATCTCCGAATCATAAAGAATCATTCCTTGGGCCTCAAATCTAAATGTAGCAAACATTTTGAAATCAACTCTATTTTTTTTCTTACTTTAATGAAAGGAGCAACTGTAAAAATATGGAAATCAAAATTGGTACCCTTTGTAGATCTCAAAATATTTCTAGGATCCTCCACCCTTTTTCCACAATACTTATCCACTTAAACCTAAGGGTCCCCATGCTCCATGCCTCAGATCTTGACTAAAGGATGGTCATCTCCAATCACCAAACTTGGTGCATGTTATCCTAGATGACAAAAATGCAATGATGACATACATGGAAGCCATAAATCTAAACTATTTGCATACATGTGGTTTCCATCATAATTCCCATTTTCCTTTGCTAAAAATCCATGGGTTGAGATGTCTTCCATACCCTCAACCTTGTGAAAACCATGGATTTCCAATAAGCAGTTTCTTTGTGTATGCCAACCTTTCAATATAAAGATGTGCATGTCTATATTCCTCCATACCTAGAATAATCTTATTCCTTCTTTATGTCCATGGAAAATAACTTATAATCAGAATGGAGAACATTTATAAAACTCAAAAAATTACCTGGATCCCACATTCTTATGTGTGGACCATTTTGAACTAGAAATAAAGGATCCTTGTATCCTTTCCTACAAATTGTATCTTTCATCCTCTTTCCATCCCTAGAATTTTTATCATGATAATAAATATGAAATGGCATAGTAGGAAACAACAAATCTGAAATATGGATTTATTTCTCATACCTTTCAATGGTGCATTCTTGCACCTCTTCTTCAATTTATGGATGATCAAAAATTTATAACACCATCATATTAATATCCTTAGTGATTTCAAGTTTTGAATCATTTTCATACCTTTTATTAGGACCATCTTGCATTGTCCTTTCTTTTTCACTTTCAAATGCACATGGAAATTCAGCTTCATCATCATCTTCTACTAAGATATTCTCTTGAATTGTATTTTGAACTTTCACCTTATTTGTACCTTACATTGAAGCTAAGTTCCCATCCTCATATATGAAATTGCTGGAGTGGTCATCTCCTTTGTTTTGTCCACACTTTAGGAAAATATGTAGTTGTTCTTGGGATAATTTTAATTCCAAATACTCTTGAAAATGATCATTCTCTTGCACATACTCTTTAGAATAAGCTTGCCCCCATGTTATTTCATCCTCTCTTGTCTCCATTTCATCTTGAAGACACTCACCTAAGGTTGGAACTACACATTGCACAAACACATTATGGTAAAAAAAAATTCACTCAATCAACTCCTCATTTACTCCATCAGGCCCCACATACATGTTGTCCAAGTCCTCACTTCTGGGTACATCACATATTTCATCTTATTTTTCCTTCTCTTCATGGTGAGGGATTTCTGGATCATGAGACTTTTTAGATGTATCTGAATCTTAGTTTTTGTTTAAAAAAACCTCAAAATGATGCACTTGCCCATCACCAAGGCATATGTGTCCTGGAGTCCACAGATCTTTGCAAGAGAAACATAGTTTCTTCCTCCTTAGCATGTTCCTAGTTTCATTATCCACCTCCTTGTGCACATCTGTAAGTGCATCTTTTTGTGTTAGGGCAGCCATATACTTCTTCTGAAAATTACCTTTAGATATTCCAAGGCAAAGGATTTGAAGGTATAGCAGTCTCCATTTTTTGCAACTGAGCTCTAGAATTTTATTTATCAGATCCATTAAAAATAGAGAAAGTTGTCTTACCCAAATTATGCTCTAGATATTTTAGTTTTGGTTGAATTTGTGCCTCTTACCTTGTAGCACCATTGATCTTCCTTATAGCCAAATAATTTGTCAAATTCATGGATTCTCAGACCTCAAATGGAAGTGAGTTGTGTTCCTCGTGGCATTAAACAACTTCTTTTGGGGACGTAGTTACTCTTCCTCGAAGCACTTGTTTTCTGTAAATTAATTGGGGCTTTTGGGGTCTATTGATGAACCCCACTCCTAGATTTCAAAATTCCACTTCTGGGATCTTATTCAGATTATCTACTCTTGATATGCTAGCTTATCTATTTTTATTGTTGTTTACTGGCTTGTTCTACATCAACTGAAACATCTAGCCAAACATATCAACAAGTTATTTTTTATTTTGATCAAACAAATTTGTTGGGGATCAACCAACAATGGATTACACTTGTGAAAGCAATAAACGCGGAAATAAATCAGATAGACAAGTAACTGAAATGATAAATAGCACAAAACAAGATATACAAGAAAACACCCTAAAAACTTGTATTAAAACTCTTTACAATAGGAATACAATGAAGAAACTTCGTTCTTCCACACCTCTCTCAGATGCACACAAGATCTCTCACTAGACCTCTATTCCTCAAGAGCTCTCTCTCAAGTACAATCAAATCCAACAACCTGGATTGATGCAACTCAGTACTGTCCTTCAAACATTCACAATGTTCTACTCATACAGTTCTACTCTTACAACTATGAGCTAAGAAGATCTATCCTAATATAGAATTAGGAGACTTGAGCATGCTCTTACAACAAACAGTTAAGCCACTTCAACAAGGGCTCTAAAAATAATACTGCTAATAATAGAGACGTGAGCTTGAGACTACAACTCAAACTCATCATGCAAACACTCGCTTCCGTCCACGAAAATCACTTTCTAGACGCACAGGTAACCGACGTCGGTTCCTGCCTGTTCGCCTGTGACCGTCACCGGCCGACCCTACTACCGACGTCGGCGCCTCTGCAACTGCAACTGACCTACGTCGGTCACTCCTGATCGATGCCAGTGTCTGTGTAGACCCGAAACTATTTTGTATGCTCCTTGGTGAAGCTTTTAGCTCCACACCCTAACAATCTCCCACTTGGAGATAAACCAGCTACACCAGTACCTGTACAGCAACATCTTCTAGCTCCTCCATCTTCAACTCAATCATGAAGACCAATAGAAGTTGAATGAAGATTCAACTTCTCCTTCGTAACCGGCTTTGTTAGCATATCAGCAAGATTCTTGTCTGTATGGATTTTCTCCAGCTTCAACTCACCATCTTCCAATACCTGCCGTATGAAGTGGTACCTTAGCTGTATGTGCTTGGTTCTTGAGTGAAAAGCTGAGTTCTTAGCTAAATGGATTGCACTCTGCCTGTCACTATACAATCTGCAACTCCCATGCTCCCTTCCAAGCTCTTCCATGAACCGTGTCATCCATATCATCTCCTTGCTAGCTTCTGTGGCTGCAATATACTCTACTTCTGTAGTTGACAAGGCAACAACCTTCTGCAACTTAGATATCCAACTAACCGCCGTTCCACCTACAGTAAAAACATAACCTGTGGTGCTCCTCCTGCCATCCAAATCACCTGCCATATCTGAATCTACATAACCATGTAGAGAAGTATCTGAAACTCCATAGCACAAGTGTCTACTGCTGGTTCCTCTCAGATATCTAAGGATCCATTGAACTGCCTTCCAATGTTCCTTACCTGGATTGGCCATATACTTGCTTACTACTCCCACTGCTTGGGCAATATCCGGTCTAGTACACACCATTGCATACATCAAACTCCCTACTGTGGAAGAATATGGAACCTTACTCCTGTACTCTACCTCTTCATGTGAATTAGGACATTGTTTTTTACTCAACTTAAAATGTCCAGCCAAAGGTGTGCTTACTGGTTTAGCATCCTGCATATTGAACCGTTTCAACACCTTGTCCACATAATCCTCCTGAGACAATATCAACCTGTGATTTTTCCTGTCTCTCTTAATGCTCATACCAAGGATTTTCTTAGCTGCTCCCAAATCCTTCATAGCAAACGTTTGAGCTAATTTTACCTTAAGCTCTGAGATATCCTGCATGTGAGACCCTACCACCAGCATATCATCTACATACAACAATAGAATAATATATCTACTGTTATCAAATCTCTTGAAATATACACAATGGTCCGATTGACACCTACTGTAGCCATGCTCAATCATAAACCTGTCAAATTTCAAATACCATTGCCTAGGAGCTTGCTTGAGGCCATACAAGCTTTTCTTCAGTTTGCACACTAACTTCTCCTTACCCTTGACCTCGAATCCTTTTGGCTGTTCCATGTATATTTCCTCATCCAAATCTCCATGAATAAATGCTATCTTAACATCTAGCTGCTCAAGATGCAAATCCTCAAAAGCAACCAAAGACAATACAACCCTTATTGAAGTCATTTTAACAATAGGAGAAAAAATCTCACCAAAGTCAATACCTGGCTTTTGTGCAAATCCTTTCACTACCAATCTGGCCTTATATCTCATCTGTCCATCCTCACCTTCCTTCAACCTATAGGTCCATCTGTTCTTTAGTGTTCTCTTACCAGCTGGCAATTCAACCAAATCCCATGTTTGGTTCTCTCTTAAGGACTCCATCTCCTCAACCATGCCACGCTCCCACTTACTCCTGGACTCCACCTGTAATGCTTCTTCAAAACTCTCTGGTTCTCCACCATCGGTTAGCAATAAATAATATAAGGAAGGAGAATATCTAATTGGAGGCTTACTTACCCTTTCAGACCTCCTGATGGGTGTCTTGGACTCGTTCTCAATAATCTGTCCACCCAAATTTTCTGACAGTGACCGACCTCAGCCACCTGCAGACCTGTTACTGGCCGACGCCGGTTCTTCCTAGCCGACATCGGTGCCTGGTCTACTGACGTCGGTCTCTGTATGACCGACATCAGTTTCTGTACTGCCAACGCCGGTTCCTAACATGCCGACGTCGGTCTCTGTGTTTTCCTGTAAGTGATTATTTCTTTTTCTCGCGAGCTCATTTTGGACCATAACTTCGTCCAATTCACTATTGCTCTGCCCAGATTGATCTAGCTTCCTTATCTGATCACTGTACATCACTCTTTCATTGAAAACAACATCACGACTCCTGATTACCTTGTTAGTTCCTAGATTCCAAAATCTGAAACCAAAATCATCTGAGCCATAGCCGATAAATGTGCACCTCATAGACTTACCATCAAGCTTCTTTCTATTTTCCTTATCTATGTGCACAAAGGCTTCACAACCAAAAACTTTGAGATATGAGAGATCTACCTTTTGACCTGTCCATGCCTCTTCTGGAATTCCACCATCCAGAGCTGTAGAGGGTCCTCTGTTAATCAGGTACACTACAGTGTCAACTGCTTCTGCCCAAAACTCTAAGGGCAACCCTGCATGCAATCTCATACATCTTGCATGCTCCATGATAGTTTTGTTCATCCTTTCAGCAATACCATTCTGCTGAGGTGTCCTTGGAACCGTCCTTTGCCTTCAGATTTCGTGAGTGTAACAATACCAGTTAAACTTAAGACTACAGAACTCACCGCCATTATCAGATCTCAAGCACTTTAATCTTCTGCCTGTTTCATTCTCAACCATAGCTTTCCAAATCTTAAAAGTCTCAAAAACATCAGATTTCTTTTTAATACAGTAGATCCATACCTTTCTTGTGGCATCATCTATGAATGTAACATAGTACCGTGATCCGCCAATAGAGGCTACCTGAGCCGGTCCCCACACGTCTGTGTGAACAAGCTGCAACTTCTGCCTTTTCTTAGTAGACCCAGTCTTGAGAAAACTAACCCTTTTCTATTTTCCAAATACACAATGCTCACAAAATTCTAGATCCATACTTTTCAAATCTGAAAGCATACCTTTAGACTTAAGAATTGACATCCCCTTCTCACTCATGTGGCCAAGCCTTGAGTGCCACAATTTAGCATCCACATCTGAAGTAGATAAAACTGAAGGAGATTTGTTAATAACACAATTACACAAATAGAGAGTACCTTCTCTCTTACCTCTGGCCATAACAAGTGCACCCTTGGTCACCTTCCAAGAATCTGCTGTGAGAGTTACTGTACAACCCTCATCACCTAGCTTACATGCAGAAATCAAATTTCTCTTCAAACTAGGAACATGCATCACATCTCTCAACACCCATGTGTTGCCATTCTGCATCTTCAACTGCACTTTACCTTTGCCAGTAATCTTACAAGGCTCATCATCCCCTAAGTACACTATTCCAAAATCTCCATGGATATAGTCACTGAAATATTCCCTGTTAGGAGTAGCATGAAAAGATGCACCAGAATCTAATACCCAAGATTCTATATTATTATGCAGAGAGAAAATTAAAGCATCCTGTGCAATACCTGCAATCTTGGCTTCTTCCTTTCCTTCGTGCTGGTTGTCCTCCTTGGGCTTTGACCAACAATCTCTGCTTATGTGCCCCATCTTTCCACAATTCTAGCATTATGGCTTCCTGCCATTTCTGGATTTAGATCTGCCTTTCCCCTTAGACTTGGATCTTGCTCTACCTTTCTTGCTCTTCTCTTTTTGCCTTCCCCTGCTCTCAAAACTTAAAGCGTTCCCAGATGCCTCTTCTGTGCTTTTTTTGCGTATTTCCTCATTCAAGATAACACTAACAACATCCTCTACTTTCAAAATATTTGATGCAGATGCAGTATTACTTACTACCATTACTAAGCCATGCCAGCTTTCAGGCAAAGAACATAATATTAAAAGAGCTTTTATCTCATCATCAAACACTATATTTACTGAGCTTAATTGATTCACAATACCATTGAAATCATTCAGATGAGTAGAAACAGATCCACCTTCATTCATATGCAAATTAAATAACTGCTTCATAAGATATACCTTATTTGAAGCTGAGGGTTTTTCATACATATTTGCTAACATAGTCATCAACTCTACCGTTGTTTTTGCCTGTGACAAATTAGATATCACAGTGGAGGCCAGACTCAGTCTTATAGACCCCAGAGCCTTTCTGTCAAGAACTTCCCATTCTTCATCCTCCATGTCCTTGGGCTTCTTTGCAATCCCACCTAACGGTAAGTAGAGATCCTTCTGATACAGATAGTCCTCTATCTGCATTCTCCAATGTTGATAGTTCTTGCCATTAAACTTTTCCATTCTCAACTTACTTTCTTCTGCCATTGCTTCTCCCACTCAAACAGAAATCCCTGCAGAAACTTCTGTGAGCAACCTGTAATCCAAACACACTACACAGATCTGAACCACCTGTTAGTGAACCTGAACTTTGATACCAATTATCAATCTCTGAACTTGTAACCAAGGCTCTGATACCACTTGTTGGGGATCAACCAACAATGGATTACACTTGTGAAAGCAATAAATGCGGAAATAAATCAGATAGATAAGTAACTGAAATGATAAATAGCACAGAACAAGATATACAAGAAAACACCCTGAAAACTTGTATTAAAACTCTTTACAATAGGAATACAATGAAGAAACTTCATTCTTCCACACCTCTCTCAGATGCACACAAGATCTCTCACTAGACCTCTATTCCTCAAGAGCTCTCTCTCAAGTACAATCAAATCCAACAACCTGGATTGATGCAACTCAGTATTGTCCTTCAAACATTCACAATGTTCTACTCATACAGTTCTACTCTTACAACTATGAGCTAAGAAGATCTATCCTAATATAGAATTAGGAGACTTGAGCATGCTCTTACAACAAACAGTTAAGCCACTTCAACAAGGGCTCTAAAAATAATACTGCTAATAATAGAGACGCGAGCTTGAGACTACAACTCAAACTCATCATGCAAACACTCGCTTCCGTCCACAAAAATCTCTTTCTGGATGCACAGGTAACCGACGTCGGTTCCTGCCTGTTCGCCTGTGACCGTCACCGGCCAACCCTACTGCCGACGTCGGCACCTTTGCAACTGCAACTGACCGACGTCGGTCGCTTCTGATCGACGCCGGTGTCTGTGTAGACCCAAGACTATTTTGTATGCTCCTTGGTGAAGCTTTTATCTCCACACCCTAACAAAATTAACAAGATGTTTTTGAATTTTAACCATTTCATCAAACTTCCTTATTGTCAGGATTAGGAGCACAATTGATTACCTTTGTATAAGCAACTAAACATGAAATTTAACTAGAAGTAAAGGTAACTAGAAATTAAAAACATCACAGAATATGAGAGACAATACCCAATTATATTAATACTCTTCCAGAAGGAAATATACAATAAAGAAGATGCCACACTCTTCTTCCCACACCTCTAGGGCTCCCACACCTCTAGGGCATACAATAATCTCCCTCAAGAGTTCTCTCTCTCAACTATGGTCACAACAAACAACTCAAACACAGAGTTGTTGTTCACCTCCACCAGTCAGTAACAATACTATCAGTCCACCAGTCAGTAACAATACTGCCAATCCACTAAGTACTCAACGTACTCCAAGTCCAAGTACACCACGTACTCTAAGTAGATCTCACCTGATCTTACTACCTATTTTGTTGTTGATCTTGCTGCCACCTGTAGATCACCCTAATTTTGCACACCTGCAAACCTAGATCTCGCACACACACACCTGCAGATCAACCGACCTTACTTACCATGTAGATCTAACCTGATCTTGCTATACCACAAATGAACTTGGTCTTGCACACCTGCCAACCTAGATCATACACACCTAGAAGAACCCTTGTCCTTGCCTCACCAAGTCCTTATGATTCTCCCCACTAAGGATCCCTTCTTTGATCCTTCACACTAACAACCCTATGGATCTTCTACCAGATCTTGCTCTCTTGCAGATCTACCTAATCATACACACCTGGCACTGTGGCACTATGAGGAGCTAACCTTGCTCTCTTCCCTCTGAAGGAGCTAACCTTGCTCTCTCTATCTAGCACACTTTACAATACAGCCCATGGGTCTCTTAAATAGATCCCATACAAACAATAATTAGACTTCTAATTACAATAATTAGAACCACAGCTTCAAGACTAAAATTAGTCTTTACCATGCAAACTAAATGTTCGTCTAAAATTAGACCAATTCTAGAGACACATGCAAATGCATGCACACACAGGCTGCCAACGTCGGTGCCCGTCTGACCGATGTCAGCTGACCCATAACCGATGTCAGTTACTGTGAACACTGAAGATGACCGACGTCGGTTGATCAGACTGATGTCAGTTGCCTGTAACTCAGCAACCTCCTCCAATTTGCATCTTGGTGAAGCTTTTAGCTCCACAACCTAACAATCTCCCACTTGGAAATAAATAGCTGCACCTATACCTATCCATGTACATCATCTAATTTGTTTCTTGGCTTGTATCCCTCTTCAAGCTCAATCTTGAAGACCAACCACCACACATCCTGTGGTGCTCCACATGTCATCCAAGTAACCTACCACATCCGAATCTACATACCCATGTAGAGAAGTCCCTAACCCTGCATAGCATGAATCCCTACTGTTGATCCCTCTCAAATACCTGAGAATCCACTGAACTACTCTCCAGTGCTTCTTTTCTGGATTGGGTACAAACTTGCTGACAACACCCACTACTGGGGCAAAAATAGGTCTAGTACACATGTACTTAACCTCATCATGTGAATTGGGACACTATTCTATGAATTGTCCATCCATAGGTGTCCTAACTGAATCTGCATCTTGCATATCAAACCTCGCCACTACCTTATTCACATAATCATCCTGAGACAACATCAACCTGTGATCTTCCCTATCTCTAGGAATACTCATGCTAAAGAATTTTGCTCCTCCTAAATCCTTCTTGGCATACCACTGAACTAACTTTACCTTTAGCTCAGTAAAACCCTGCATGTGTGAACCCACTACATATAGTAATAAGATAATGTCACGACCACTATCCAACCTGGTAAAGTAAACACAATGATTACATTGACAATGACTAAAGCCATGCTTTGTCATACACATGTCAAACCTGTACCACTGTCCTGGAGCTTCCTCAAGACCATATGACCTGGCCTTTTGTCTCACGTGTCCATTCTCTCTCTTCTTTAACCAAGGAATCCCTTCATCTTTCAATGCTTTTATCTCGGCTGGCAACTCTACCAAATCTCCCATTTGGTTCTCATCCAAGGAATCAAATTCCTCATTCATGCCATGCTCCCACTGTTTCCTAGATCCTACCTGCTCTGTAGTGAGCAACAAGTATAAAGAAGGGGAATAACGAATTTGAGGCTTACTTACCCTTTCAGTCCTCCATATGGGCGATTGAGACTCCTTGACAGCTTGTTGTCTGCCCAAAATCCATTCCCTGGTCGATCCTGGTCTACACCCGACCAATGTCAAATCCACTTGATCGATGATGCTAGTTCCCTGACTGACGTTAGTGTCCTCCTGGTCACTGACGTTGGTTCCCTGACTAACGCCGGTAGCCACCTGACTGACACCACTAACTCTAGTCTACACATGATCAATGTTGGTACCTGCCTGTTCGACATCGATTCCACCTGACTGACGCCGGTAACTATGTTTTTCCCTATGAGTGATGACTTTTTACCTGTGAGCTCACTTTGGATCAAAACCCTGTCTAAACTACCCTGTTCAGAGTTATTCAATCTCCTCAACTAATCTGTGTCCATCATCTCCTCCAAGAAAACCAAGGCTTTCTAATTCTTAAGTTTGTCAAAGACATCTGACTTCCTCTTAAGAACATGCATCTCCTTCTTACTCATGTGACCAAGCCTACAAAGCCACATCTTTGCAATAGAAAGAGAATCAATAATACAAGTAGACAGATAAAGAATACCTACTTTCTTACCACATGCTAATTCAAGTGCATCCACTATGAGAGTTATTGTGCATTCCTCATCACCCAACTTTTCTGAAGCAATTAGACTCCTCTTCAAGACTGAGACTTGCATGACATCCTTTAACACCCATGTGTTAGCTATCTGCAATTTCAGCCACACTTCCGCTTTGCCAATACTTTGGCAAGGCTCACCAACCCCTAAATAAATCTTTCCAAAGTCTCCATGGACCTTAACATGGAAAAATACTCTATTTGGGACTGCATGGAAAGAGGCAACATAATCTATAATCTAAGATTCTACTTTATCCAAGGAACATACAAGAGCATCCTGTGCAACAATCCTGCAACATCTGCTTCTTCATTTCCTTCATGCTGATCTTCTACCGACCAACAATATTTCTTTACCTGCTCTTTCTTTCCATAACTCCGTAATTGATCATTCTTAATTTTGAATTCTTCTATTCTTAGCTTACTTTCTTCTGCCATTGCTATACTCCCACTCAATCAAAAACCCTTGAGAGTGACCTGTAATCAAACACAAACCTGCTCCCTGCAACCTCGCTCTGATACCACTTGATAGGACCTAGGCTCACAAAGCTCTTATACCACTTTGTTAGGATTAGAAGCATAATTGATTACCTTTGTATAAGCAACTAAACAAAAAATTTAACCATAAGTAAAAGGTAACTAGAAATCAAAAACAACACAGAATATGAGAGATAATACCCAATTGTATTAATACTCTTCCAGAAGGAAATATACAATAAAGAAGATGCCACACTCTTCTTCCCACACCTCTAGAGCTCCCACACCTCTAGGGCATACAATAATAACCCTCAAGAGTTCTCTCTCTCAACTACGGTCACAACAAACAACTCAAACACAGAGTTGTTGTTTACCTCCACCAGTCAGTAACAAACTGCCAATCCACCAGTCAGTAACAATACTACCAGTCCACTAAGTACTCCATGTACTCCAAGTAGATCTCACCTAATCTTGTTACCTATTTTGTTGCTGATCTCCCTGATCTTGCTACCACCTGTAGATCACCCTAGTTTTGCACACCTGTAAACCTAGATCTTACACACACACACACACACACACACACACACACACACCTGCAGATCAACCGACCTTACTTACCATGTAGATATAACCTGATCTTGCTATACCACAGATCAACTTGGTCTTGCACATCTGCCAACCTAGATGATACACACCTGGAAGAACCCTTGTCCTTGCCTCACCAAGTCCTTATGATTCTCCCCACTGAGGATCCCTTCTTTGATCCTTCACACTAACACCCCTGTGGATCTTCTACCAGATCTTGCTCTCCCGCAGATCTACCTAATCATACACACCTGGCACTGTGTCACTATGAGGAGCTAACCTTGCTCTCTTCCCTCTGAAGGAGCTAACCTTGCTCTCTCTATCTAGCACACTTTACAATACAGCCCATGGGTCTCTTAAATAGATCTCATACAAATAATAGTTAGACTTCTAATTACAATAATTAGAACCGCAGCTCCAAGACTAAAATTAGTCTTTACCATGCAAACTATCTGTCTAAAATTAGACCAGTTCCAGAGATGCATGCACACACAGGCTGCCGACGTCGGTGCCTGTCTGACTGATGTCGACCGACCCATAACTAACATCGGTTACTGGGAACATTGAAGATGACCGACGTCAGTTGATTAGACTGACGTCAATTGCCTGCAACTCAGCAACCTCCTCTAATTTGCATCCTGGTGAAGCTTTTAGCTCCACAACCTAACACTTGTTGCCTCATTTTCTCTATTGTCTTCTCTATCACCCATTGTTTCTCTTGGCTATAATTTCTTCTACTCTCATGTCACAATTTTATTCTTTTCTTATTCAATCTCTTTTTTAGAAATGTCTCCTGCCACACATAAATACTCATAGAAAGGAAACATTGCTTTATTTTCATTAGATAAACTTTTATATTCCTTATACATACTAACATACTTAGAACTTAAGGAAACCATTACTTTTTTTCTTTCTTCTAATAACATCTTGGGCTTTGTATACCCCAAATATTCCAAGAGACTTCCCATGCTTCATACAACTGAAAATCTACAAAATAAATATTCACAAGCTGGCAAAATCACCAACTCTGATACCATTGTAATATCCCCAAATGGGATATTTTCCAAGATTTATAAATTATTCAAATTTCCTTAAAAATATGAAATAAACATATAACTTGAAATACTAAACACTCCACTAATTTCTCTTTCACACAACTAATTACAATTTCTATATCTAGAGACAATGATCATAAATAACACTCTTGCATAAATTGATTCACTGCTCATATATAGAAGCAACACTTACAATATTGATTTAAATGCACATGAGATAACTTACATACATAACAACACTCACAAATCTCCACACACATCACTGGAGATCCTTCACAACATACACACGTGCACACTCTTCAACTTTAAATCTTCTTGAAGCCCAAATGTAACTCATGAATGGAATCACCTCATATGAATGAGAGGGTTTTCGTCCTCAAATTCACAATGGAAACTAGGAAGGGTTCCATCCTCCTACTCTCCGAATAGCCAAGGAATTTATTCCTTGGTTAGGAGAGATTGAACATAGGTTCAAACCTCACAATTGGGGGAAAATAGATAATAATCAAGA
The DNA here is from genome assembly GCA_037957365.1 of Torreya grandis. Classification (NCBI taxonomy): domain Eukaryota; kingdom Viridiplantae; phylum Streptophyta; class Pinopsida; order Cupressales; family Taxaceae; genus Torreya; species Torreya grandis. The sequence continues at coordinate 455,483 of JARHVA010002453.1, forward strand.
ATGCCAAAACAAAGGGGAAGAGCTCATACTTATACAATTTTACAAAGGAGATGGAATGGAAGAGGAAATGTGAGGAAAGATAAAGTGTGGCAAAAATTTTCATATGAGGGGATAAATTACAATCTTTGACAAGATTGCCCATGTGCAAGAATCAAAAGTAAATCCTTACTTTTGACAACAAAATGTCTTCTCTCATGCCTTCATAATTATGTCTCTCTCACCCATGTGAAGGAGAATCAATCATGGGGAACTTTATCACTATTAACCCATGTGATCACATGTTTCAAGGATATCCTCAACAACCCCATTTGACTTCTCCACACCCTCAAATCATGGAGGTACCAAAAAAATGTGCCATACTCCTTCCATTTTTCTTTTCCACCAAAATCAAACCCCATGTGGTCAATAAAATGATTATTTTTGTCTCCCAAGTGGAAGGGTATGCCCCACTCCAAGAATATGCTTCTTGACCCCATATGAGGACCCCTATGGACCATGCCACCTCATCTCCAAGCCAACTCATTGTTTCATCATCACCTACACCACTTGCTATGTCACCATGACTAGTGATTCATGAATAGTAACTTGGGAATAGTACTTCTGAATAGTGTTGGAAGAATATTAGAATTAGCCAATTTACCCACAATATAAAACTAATTTCAAAGGTGACATGATAGAAGAGATATTGTTAGACCATAAAGAGCGTGTGACAAGCAACCAAAGGAGTCATTAGCATCATACATTGTATGATCAGACTAGGAGAAGACTTCAATTGGCTGGAGTTCTTAGTAACTGAGATTATCACCAACATATAGAAGGCCATATCAAGAAAATCACAATCATTCCAATGATAATTTTTTATAATATTGCTATGTATCACCTAGTGTAAATCACCTGATGTACCGATCACACTAGATGTTGGCTACTATCCTGTCAATGGCTTTGTAAACTTCACTTGAATAAAATTGGACAACACTATGCACAACTTAATCACTTTATTTAGTAGTGGATCAAAATTTAGGGATCGATTACCTCTCACCCTCAAGGGCCTACAAATGTTCTCCAATACCTAGGACCACTCGCCACAGTTACTATTATCACTCGAAGCATACACCCATAGTTAGAACCACTCTTACATGCACAATCACACTGTACTTCTATGTCAAGTGCCTTAGACCTCAATACCTAAGATTATTTTGGTGCTTCATGTAATAATGAGATCATCCCCTAAGGTGTGGGACTCTTGTGCTCCTTGGGATGAACCTATAAAGAAGGTCATCTTCCTTCTAATCTAAGTACACTTGGTTTAGGACCAATGCATAGACCTACAAAGAGCATAAATGAAATCTACGATTAATGCTAAACCTAATATTGAGAAAGGAAAAGGAGAAAATAAGGTAAGAGGGTTGTTGAAAGGGAAAGTAGTGATGCACCAAGAATAGAGTGAGCACCTCACCCACTTAATGACATAATAAAATTAAGGAATTGAATACACAGTCTTCAAACTAGGCACCAAATTCATAAGTGTTTTATGCAGAGGTATGGGAACGCAATGTAGTGTTAAGAGGGATGACAAAAAGTCCATAAATAATGCCTATGTAGACCTATTTATACATAGTGTGTGACCTATAGAGGACTTTGATTCCACATAGAGGTGAGAAGGGAGGACAACAATGAAAGGGACAAACATCCATAGATAAAGATCAACAACCATTAATACACATAGGACACAATGCATGAAAAAAGGTAATTTAATTCTTATTAATTTCAAGGCTTAAAAAAATAATACAACTCTAATGGGCAGAGCTTTTTTATACCAAGGAAAGGGCTCTTTTTCACAACAAAAATCAGGGTTTATATAGAGTTGGGCAAGATTCTATGTAATTAATTTAGAATTTGAGATGGTAGATATGAACTTACTTTTAAATTTGACACTAAAAACCCAAGAGAACCAGACCCATATGTAATAACTATTGTGAACCATGATCATTCAATTTGGGTTGACAATTTAAACATGGAAGTAGCCAGAAGGTCATTATGTGATCTTCAGACGATCTACATGTGCATCGAGGCTATAAGTATACTTTTATAGTCAAAAGAGATGTGTGTACATGTGTTTCCATGGGTCTACCACCTTTGCTTTCAATTTTTCTCTAATTCATCTTCCTTTGAGGTCCAACAGGGCTCAGTGACCACCTTTGTTTATTACCACCACCTGTCAATCGACCTGGATCTTTTTTGTTGATGTGGGAGCTACACAGGCTTTCTTTAGATTTGTCCATGTCATCCTTACACATGTGATATATTTTTGTGTGTGTGTCTCACTTAGGGATTAGGTGTGCACTAATTCTACATGCTTTAGATTTGACAAGTTTGTGCTAGCTGCACATGTAAGGCCACACACAAAGAATCTATGCTAAAGGGGAGTGCGTACCTTTCATGATTCCTATAATCTTCATTATTCTCTATGTGTGGTTCATGCCTACTTATCTTTATCACTTTGAATACTTACATTCCCTTAAATATCCAAGTGTGTGCTTACTTTATGTTTGTCTTATGGACAAATTGAAGGGTGTTATAACATAATGGTGCAGTATGTTGGGTGAATATTTTGTCACTAGCTAACAGATGGCCAAAATAGGTGTTTCAACCACAACATACAGAGATTTATCGGCCAAAATGTGTAGGTTTACCACATCAGGATGAGACAAATCTCTCCTCTCATCAAGGGAAGGTTCGCTATAACTATGAGTTGTTATATACTATATATATAAGCAGAAAAAAACACTTAGGGGTAAGACAACACCATCCATCTCTCTTTTTTTAGAGATGATGCTCACAGATCAAAGGAAAAATCCCGATGAAATGATAGAAGGCACTTCTCTTCTTTCAGAAGTGGTCTACAACAAACAACAGGAATTCATTTTGGTAGTGATGAGTAACCAAGATAAACCCATGAAAGCACAAAGTCTTTCATTGTTTCCCTCACTGAAATAGGGTGTAATAACACAGCAGGATGAAGTGTAGCACAAAGTCTCTACCTCAACTGCCCAAGAGTGAAATATGAAGGATAATTGGGGCACAAACTCATCCCAAGATCTTTTAAATAGAAACAAAAAATAAACACACTAAATACAATTGTGGCAGCACAGAGTCTCTCCACAGTCGGCTTCAGGACACCTTCCTGGTTACTTCCACTAGTTCTGCTTATTTAATTAAATGGAAAAAAATGCATTCAGTAAATAGACATAAGAAAAATTTCCTCAATAACACAATCTATTCAAGCACAAAGTCTAAAAGGTCACTTTCTTTCTCATTCAGATAACGAAATATCATAAACAATCTGAGCTCAAAGTCTCAGTAATGCCTTTCAATTTGGGCAGAGTTTTGCTTCGAATAACAAAAAGATCTCCCCTCTGATAAAAAAATGATCTCCCCTTTGCATAAAATAATAGATTATAATATATATCAGCTCAAAAAGACTTGGCACTTTATTTCACAAAATGACCCATACTGCATTCAATGCCTTGAATGCATTTTCAGTTCTGTTAAGGGGCCATGCTGGAATAGGGCATCAGCCTTAACTATGGCATGTCAATTCATCTCAAATGTCTCCTCCAAAGTATAGATCACCTGGTCCTCTTCTTGATATTTGCATAGCTATCCTCTTCACCTTTACTTGATGGAGAAAAATAGGTTGCATCTTTGAGTGCTCACGCTCTTTAATGTCCACCTGGTGGACTATTTCACCTACTAGAATAACTTCTACATAGATATTTCTAGTCTTTCCCTCTTGTTCCCTCTCCTCTTAATGCATTTTATCTTTTTTTCATGATCTGAGCTCTCGAGCTATCTCTTCCTTTTCTGTTGGCTCTTTCAACTTTTTCTTCAACTGGTTGCTGAGTTTGTTTTTAAGGTTCGCACCACATTTGAAAATAAATAGGCATTTTGTTACCTTGAATTTGACATCTGTGGGGACGTCATTGGTCATATGGTTACTTGAACCATGTTAAACCTTGAACCTTTAAACCTTTGAGAGTTCATTGGTTTAATGGTTCAACGGTTTAGGCGGTCCTATCAGCTCCTTGGTCTAATCGCTTCCTTGGTTCAATCGCTTCTTTGGTTCAATCACTTCCTTTCCTCTTCAATTGAACCATCTCTTTAAACTTGTCTCTGGAATCTTCTGCTTCCTTCCTTTGCTCGAAGCTTCCTTGTGAACTTTGAACTTATTGAACTAGTTGAACTCTTTGAACCATTTGAACCTATGAACTATTTGGGTTCAAAGTTCAACGGTTCATTCTCTTTCTTTGAATCCTTTGAAGTTTCAAACTCTCTAGATTCTTTTCTTTTCTGTTGAACTCATTGAACATTTGAACTTTGAACTCTTTTGGCTCAAGGTTCAATGGTTCATTCTTTGCTCTTCGAATTCTTTGTTCTTCTAAGTCTTTCAAACTTTATTGAACTCGTTGAACCTTTGAACTTTGAATTCTTTTAGTTCAAGGTTTAACGGTTCAATCTTTTTTTCTTCGAAGTCTTCTTTGATTTAAGTCTTTTAATCTTATTGAACTCATTGAACCATTTTGGTTCAAAGTTCAACAGTTCAATAGCTCAATCTCCACTCTTCAAAGCCTTCTTTTCTTTAAGTCTGTCAAACTTTATTGAACTTTTGAACTTATCGAAGTCTTCAAACTCGTTGAACTCTTAGAAGCAGTTGAACTCGTTGAGTGCTTAACTCTTTTTGAACCTTTGAACCTTTTTGAAGTGGGGTTCAATGGTTCAAGGGTTCATTTCATTTGTTTGAAGCCCGCTACTAAGTCTTTTGATTGAACCTCAATGTTGAACCAGCCTTGAAAATGCCTAAGTGTTGGAACTTCTTTCTGAGAAAGCCTGCCTGTTAAACCTGTGAGTTCTTTAGCTGAGAAGACTTGAATAATTGAGGAATTTGAATACCCAAAACATTTTTTGAGAAGGGAAGAGAGAATTTTGGTGTGTAAGACCAAAATATTTGATATGTTATCCCCAAAAACAAGTGACAGATTTTCGGAACAATAGCTAGCTCCAGTTGGGGAACTTCCATCGATTGTAAAAAAAATCGAAGGGAGTAGAATCCAAAATCTCTAGTGCCTTTAAGTATGCCATTGGGCGACAGAGTCATGCTACCCAAAAAAAAAAGGTGCCAAAAAGAAATGAAAATGAAAAGCACCAAACAGAACTAAAGACTATACAAATATACATATGTACAATTGATGTCACCTGATACTTCAAGGATTGAAGTGCTTCAAATGCTGCCCACTGTGAGGTAATGAAAAGGGCGTGCCATCTTGATACTTCAATAGAAAACTATTTTCACCATTGAGCTGATGAATAGTAAATGGGCCTCTCCATAGGGAATAGAATTTCCCATGTATTCCCTTTTATTCTCTTCTCTTGTCCCATAATACAACTTGATCACCGATCTAAAAATTATGGGCTTTTGCTTTCTGGTCAAAGAGCTTCTTCACCAAAATTTGATGCGCAGTAATTCAATCCACCACCATGGTTTTTTGCTCATTAAGTTCAGTCAAGCACATGATCCTCTTGTCAATAGAGCTTTCATATGTCTGATCTTCGACCGCCTTTGCCAATTTCAATGTTGGTAATTCCAGGGTGACTGGTATCTCTGTATTGAGACCATACAGAAGTTGAAAAGGTGACATACCTATTGCCATCTTGGAAATAATTTTGTCTACCCATAAAGCATCAACCAATGATTTATGTCAGGTTCATTGGTTGTCATCTATCAGCTTCCTGATGATGGTCACCAGGTTCTTGTTGCTCAATTCTGCTTGGCCATTCCCTTGTGAAAAATAATCAGAAAAGTGGGAGAGGGTAATCCCATAATAAAAATAGAATTGAGTAATCTCATGGGAAGAGAAATAGGCTGCATTATCTGTCACAATCTTGGTTGGGACCCCAAACTTGTACATGATGTTCTCTTTGAGGAAATTGCATACTACTTTTGAAGTAGCATGCTTGGTTGGAATAGCTTCCACGCATTTGGTGAAGTAATATGTGGCTATGAGGACATAATCATGTTTAGTGATTGAAGATAGGTTTACAACACCTATGAAATCAATTCTCCATTACTGAAATGACTCTTTTATTACCACTAGCTTAAGAGGCAAAGTAGCTAACTTGGGTCTTCCAACAAACTGTTGGCACAGTTCACATCTTCATACCCTTTTGTATGCATCTTGAAATAGCGTAGGCCAATAATACCTGGCTCACAAAATATTATGGGCAGTTAGATGCATAGAAAAATATCTTCCACAAGCCAAATTGTGGAAGGATTCCATAAGTTTATTCTGCTACGCACTATCCATGCAGCAAAGGAATACCCCATCAAGGTTCCTCTTATACAGCATGTTGTCCCACAAGATGAAGTTGGTAGCTTTCAACTTGACAATCTTCTTTCCTTTATGAGATAGGTGAGTAGGACACTCATCATAGGTAAGGAAATGAACAATACTAAAATACCACTCATTCGTAGTGGTGACAAAGAGAACTGTTGGTGTGTCCCCCACTTTTATTTCTTCATGCCCTATTTCTTCTGGTATGTTGTCAGCAATTAATTGGCAGAGACCCTTTCCCCACACAAGCTTTGTTGGTTGGATAACCAGATCAAACTCCTAGATTTTAGCAACCCAATTACCCCTTTTGGTTCCAAACTCCTGCTGAGTTAATATATATTTGACTGTGGTATCAGGAACCAGGGCAATAATATGTGAATTTAAGATGTAAAAATGGAAGTGCTTTACTGCCTTTACCACTGCATAAGCATGCTTCTCCAGACTTGAATATTTTAGTTCATGAGCTTTGAGAGGACAGCTCATGAAGGATATGGGAGATTTCACACCTTCTTTGTTCTGTTGAACCAGAATTGCTGAAAGTGTGTGCTCAAAAGCATAATTGTACATTGTGAAATATTTGGTATAATCTAGACAAACCAGAATTGGGGCATGGGTGATAGATGTCTTCATGTCTCAAAATGCCAATTTGCTTTCTTCAGTATAGCTGAAAGTGGCCTTTCCCTTTATCATGTTCACAATGTGGCGAGTCTTCTCAGCGAACTCAGGAGTGAACCTTCGTAAAAAAATTCACCTTTCCAAAGAAAGAGTGAACTACAGTCTTAATTTTGGGTAGAGTAAGATCTTAGATGGATTTAACTCTTTTTGAGTCAATTTTTATGCCTTTTTGGGATACAATGTGTCCGAGAATTTTCCCTTCTGTTACCCTAAAAATAAACTTCTTGAGATTTAGAGAAATGTCATTCTCATGACATCATTCCAACACTTGTTGCAAATGGTGCACATGATCATGATGATGCTTGGAAAAGACTGTTAAATCATTAAAGTATACCACAATAAACTTACCCATTTCATCTTTGAAAGCAAGGTACATTACTCTCTGAAAAGTGGCACCAGCATTTATCAAGCCAAATGACATTCTTTGATACGCAAAGGTGCCCCAAGACATGGTGAAGGCAGTCTTATGCTAGTCTACTTCACCAACTTCAACTTGATTGTATTCTGAGAAGCCGTCTAACATTGATAACATCTCTAAACCGGTCACCATCTAAAGGACTTGATCCATGATGGGTAGAGGGTAGTTATCCTTTAGAGAGGATTGATTCAAGTTTTTGAAATCCACACAGAGGTGAATTTTGCCATTCTTCTTTCTCACGGGGACTATGTTTCCAATCCATGTGGAATAATGGATTGAGAAAATTATTCTAGCGTTCAACATTTTTTGTAATTTAGACAAAATAGTACCTGATATATTTGGATTATACTATCGAGATTTCTACTTGTAAGGCACCAAACCACTATTAGGATTGTGGAGCTAAAAGCTTCACTGATGCAAACAGGAGAGGAGGTTGCTGAAGGTTGCTGAGTTGCAGAGAAGTTGGGGTCAGTCTGATCAGCCCACGTCGACAGGATAGCATTGAGAAGCAACCGACGTCGGTCATATATCAACCGACGTCGGTCACCTCCAGGCAGACAGGGACTGACGTCGGTCGCCTGTGTGGTTCGACTGTGAGCTATTTACGGGCAGTTAGCTAACGAACCAAGTGTTTGCATGATGAGTGCTAATTTTAGACTCATAGCTGCGGATCTAATTATTGTAATTAGATGTCTAATTATTGTTTGGATGAGATCTATATAATAGACTCATGGTTGTATTGGAAAAGTGTGCTAGGGAGTAAGAGAGCATAATTATAAGCTCCTTCTGTGTGTGAGGTAGAGCAATGGTGCGTTCCTCCTAGTGCCACAGTACCACGTGTGTTGGTGCTGGATTGGAGAGCCAGCTGGGTTCTTCAAGAGTGTAAGATCTTGGTCACAGTTGCATGGCCTATATAGGAGATCTACATGGTAAGTAAGATCGTTGATCTGCAGGTGTATGTGTGTGCAAGGTCGAGGTTCACAGGTGAACAGAACCGTTGTTTGATTTGCAGGTGTGCAAGGTCATATAGACAGCAACACAACAGGGAGCAGTATTAGGCAGGATCTACTTGGAGTACAGGTGTGTACTCGGATAGAGCAAGAGGAAGGCAAGGGAGTTCCTTCCATAAGTATGGTCTGTTGAATTGCAGGTTGTTGCAGATTCATGGGAGATCTACTTGAAGTACCTTGAGTACTTGTGGAGCATGTGGAGTGCTTGTGGAGTGCGTGGAGCACTTGTGGTGTGCGTGGAGCACGGGAGGTGAACACCAACTCTGTATTTGAGTTGGGTGTTGGGACCTGTGAGAGGGAGAGCTTTGGGGAGAAGAAGTACTGTTCACTTGAGGTGTGGAAAACCTCTGTAAGGTGGTGGAGAAGAAGTGGCATCTTCTTTATTGTATTCTTTTCTGTATAAAGTGTTAATACAAGTTGTGTATTGTCTCTCATATGCTGTGTTATTCTGAATTCTAGTTACTTAGTGAATCTGGTTTATTTCCGCATATTAAGTCGCTTGAAGTTTGGTAATCAATTGTATGTTTCTGGTTTCGCATCTTGACAAGTGGGATCAGAGCATGTTTGTTGTTCTAGATTCCTGACAAGTGGTATCAGAGCTAAGGTTGCAGGAAGCAGGTTGTGTTTTGATTACAGGGCACTCTTAGGGGTTTCTGATCGAGTGGGAGTAGAGCAACGGCAGATCAAAGTAAGCTAAGAATGGAGGAGTTGAAAAGCACAGACGGTTACTCACGGTCCGATGGAAAGAAAGAGCAGGTAAAAGAACATTGTTGGTTGGTAACAGATCAGCATGAAGAAACTGAAGATACAGATGTAGCAGGAGTTGTTGCACAGGATGTGTTTGCAGGTTTCTTGGATAAAGTTGAATCTTGGATAAAAGATTCGGTTGCCTCTTTCCATGCAGCCCCAGGTAGAGGAGTTGGTAAGCCTTGCCAAAGAATTGGCAAAGGAGAAGTGAAGCTGAAATTACAGGCGACCAACACACAGGTGTTGATAAAGGTCATGCAAGTCCCAGGTTTGGAGATATGGCTAATTTCTTCAGAAAAATTGGGTGATGAGAGATGCACAAGAACTCTCACAGCGGTAGCACTTGAATTAGCTGGTGGTAAGAAAATAGGTATTCTTTATCTACTTGTTTATATTACTGATTCTTCTTCTGTTGCGAAGACGTGGCTTCGTAGGCTTGGTCACATGAGCAGGAAGGAGATGCATGTTCTTAAGCGGAAGACAGATATATTTGATAGGCTTAAGAACTGGAAAGCCTTGGTGTTCTTGGAGGAGATGGCGGACAGAGTTCAGTGGATGAGGCTGGATACATCTGAGCAGGGTAGTTTGGACTGGAGATTGATCCAAAGGAGCTCGCGGGTAAAAAGTCATCACTCACAGGCGAACACAGGTACCGGCGTCGATCAGGAGGAACCGGCGTCGAACAGACAGGTGCCGATGTCGGTCATGTGCAGACCGAAGCCAGCGATGTCGGGCAGGGTAAGACCGGCGTCGGTCATGGGACCGACGTCGGTAGTATGTAAGACCGATGTCGGTCAGGAGGACCGACATCGGCAGCAGGGACACCAGCGCTGGCAGGTTGGTAGTCAGGTACAGACGCATGAGAACCGACGTCGGTCGGATGCAGACTGTGGAGTGACCGAGGTCGGTCACTGTAATGAATTTTGGGTGGACAGCACGCTATCAAGGAGTCTCAAACACCCATACGGAGGACCGAAGGCGTAAGTAGGCCCTCAAATTTGTGTTCCTCTTCTTCATACTTGTTGCTGTTTGTAGAGCAGGAAGGATCTAGGAAACAGGTGTGAGCTAGGCAGGATTATGATGCAGAACCAGATGGGAGTCTTGGTAGGTTTGCCAGCTGGATGAAAGCACAGAGACGAATGGATGCCTTAGTAGAAGAATAGAGAGAACGGATACGTGAGATGGAAGACCAGGTATATGGTCTTGAGGAAGCTGCAGGACAGTGGTACAGGTTTTGACAGGTGGAGGACGAAGCATGGCTTCAGTCGATGTCAGGGTAACTACTGTGGTTTGACTTACCAGGAGGATGATGGTCATGACATCATTCTGTTACTGTATGTGGATGGTATGTTTTGCTAAAGCAGGTTAGTACATACAGGGTTTTCTGAGCTAAGGGTAAGATTAGTTCAGTGGCATGTCAGGGGGGAGTTTTGAGCAGCAAAATTCTTTGACATGGGAGGCATGGAGATCACAGGTTGATTTTGTCTCGAGTGGGAGCTGATGTGAATCAGGTGTTGGCGAGGTTCGGGATGCAGAACCGGAGCACACTAAGGGCTGGACAGGTACAGTGTCTGAAATCACATGAGGTCTGGTATAGACCTGAGTATTCCCATGCAGTGGGAGCTGTCAGAGTTAGGAGCCAATTCGGGGAAGTGGGTTCTCAGGTTTTCTGAGAGGGACCGGCAGCAGGTGTTGCTATGCAGGGTCAGGACTTCACTACATGGATTTGTAGGTTCGGATGTGGCAGGGTACTCGGATGACAGGTGGTACATCACAGGTTGTGTGGTGGGTTGTCTTCAGGTGGGAGCTTGAAGAGGGATACAAACCAGGAAATAGATTAGACAGAGTATAGGTACAGGTACAGTGCAGCTATTTATCTCCAAGTGGGAGATTGTTAGGATTGTGGAGCTAAAAGCTTCACTGATGCAAACAGGAGAGGAGGTTGCTGAAGGTTGCTGAGTTGCAGAGAAGTTGGGGTCGGTCTGATCAGCCGACGTCAGCAGGATAGCATTGAGAAGCAACCGACGTCGGTCATATATCGGCCGACGTCGGTCACCTCCAAGCAGACAGGGACCGACGTCAGTCGCCTGTGTGGTTCGACTGCGAGCTATTTATGGGCAGTTAGCTAACGAACCAAGTGTTTGCATGATGAGTGCTAATTTTAGACTCATAGCTGCGGATCTAATTATTGTAATTAGATGTCTAATTATTGTTTGGATGAGATCTATATAATAGACTCATGGTTGTATTGGAAAAGTGTGCTAGGGAGTAAGAGAGCATAATTATAAGCTCCTTCTGTGTGTGAGGTAGAGCAATGGTGCGTTCCTCCTAGTGCCACAGTACCAGGTGTGTTGGTGTTGGATTGGAGAGCCAGCTGGGTTCTTCAAGAGTGTAAGATCTTGGTCACAGTTGCATGGCCTATATAGGAGATCTACATGGTAAGTAAGATCGTTGATCTACAGGTGTATGTGTGTGCAAGGTCGAGGTTCACAGGTGAGCAGAACCGTTGTTTGATTTGCAGGTGTGCAAGGTCATATAGACAGCAACACAACAGGGAGCAGTATCAGGCAGGATCTACTTGGAGTACAGGTGTGTACTCGGATAGAGCAAGAGGAAGGCAAGGGAGTTCCTTCCATAAGTATGGTCTGTTGAATTGCAGGTTATTGCAGATTCATGGGAGATCTACTTGAAGTACCTTGAGTACTTGTGGAGCATGTGGAGTGCTTGTGGAGTGCGTGGAGCACTTGTGGTGTGCGTGGAGCATGGGAGGTGAACACCAACTCTGTATTTGAGTTGGGTGTTGGGACCTGTGAGAGGGAGAGCTTTGGGGAGAAGAAGTACTGTTCACTTGAGGTGTGGGAAACCTCTGTAAGGTGGTGGAGAAGAAGTGGCATCTTCTTTATTGTATTCTTTTCTGTATAAAGTGTTAATACAAGTTGTGTATTGTCTCTCATATGCTGTGTTATTCTGAATTCTAGTTACTTGGTGAATCTGGTTTATTTCCGCATATTAAGTTGCTTGAAGTTTGGTAATCAATTGTATGTTTCCGGTTTCGCATCCTGACAAGTGGGATCAGAGCATGTTTGTTGTTCTAGATTCCTGACAACCACTCTTGAGAGGAATTTCATGATGAATTTCTTCAAGCCTGAGCAACTTCAGATCATCATAGGAGTACACCAAAACATCCATGTAATGGCAAAGTAGGTCAATAAATTTGAGTTTCTCCTCCGGAGTGCAGCACTTCCCAATGTTCACCATCATGGGATTTTCCTTGGTACCCAAATTTATCTTGTTGTTGTTTGATGAACCTGTCGTGCTTGTCAAATAGTTTCTCAAGGGAAACCAATCCTTTTGGGATTTTATTCCCTTTTAGCTGTAGGAATTCTTCACCTGCATTTGAACTTGTTTCAGGGGTTGATTCAAATTTTTGAGGCTCACTACCTTCGAAGTGAAGCTATTCAAAGCTATCTTTTTATTCTAGAAAGGTGATGATTTGGTTATCGTCATTGAACACTTGCCAATGATTGGCATTATCAGGCACACTTGGTCGAAAGACCAGTTTGATAGTGTACCTATCTCCCTTAAAATCTTGGTGAAGAACCAAGAGAGTCACCAAAATAGCTAATGCATCAGCTCGATCATTGAATTCCCTAGATACTGCAAAGATACTGAAAGCATCATAACTTTCAATTTGATCCCAAACTAGATTGTAGTAATGATGTAATCTTCCATTCTTGGTTTGATACAGGTTCCTCACCTGATAAACCACTAGCTCAGCATCTCCTTTGGCATGAAGGAGTTTGAGGCCTCTGTCTTGAGCAGCCTTCAATTTGAGTGTTGGTTGAATATTTTGTCGATCAGTGTACTGATAAACAAAATAGGTTTGATCAGCCAAAGTAGGAAGATTGGTCATACAAATGTGTAGGTTTACCACATAAAAAGGGGACTAATATCTCCTCTCATCAAGGGGAGGTTCCCTATATATATATATATATAAACATAAAATAATACTCAAGGGTTGCATAAATCATCCATCTCTCTTTCTTCAGAGATGATGTGTGCAAATCAAAGGAAAAATCTCAAGGGAAATGACAGAAAGCACTCCTCTTCTTTCAGAATTACTATTCATCAAACCACAAGAATACTCCTGGTAGTAATTGCAAAAAGTAACCAAGGATGTAGTAACTAGCAAATTGAGATGTAGCATAAAGTCTCCACCTGAATTGCCCAAGAGTGAGATACGAAGGACAATGAGGGCACAAAGTTGTCCCAAGGTCCTTTACACAGAAATAAAAAGAAAACACACTAAAGGCAATTATGGGGGCACAAAGTCTCTCCACAGTTGACTTCAGGACACCTTCCTGACTACTTTCACTAATTTTTCTTGTTGAATTAAATAAACATAAAATATATTAAGGAAAAAGACATAAGAATAGTTTCCCCAACAACAAAGATATCACAGCACAAAGTCTAAAAAGTCACTTGCTTTCTCATTTCAATAACAAAATATGATCAACAATCTGAGCTCAAAGTCTCAGTAATGCCTTTCAATTTGGGCAGAGTTTTGTTTTTGATTGTCAGAGAGAGATATCCTTTTACACTAACAAGAGAGTCCCTTATATAGCCTCTTCATGAAGGACTTGGGAATAGTAACACATCATGTTGCATTGAATTTTGTTAAGAAGACAGGCTGGAATTTAGGGGCATTTACCCATTTGTTTTTCTCAATGCAGAGAAATGAGTCACACTATTGAAAGTTTGCATCTTTCAATATCCACCTAGCGGTCTGCTTCTGAAACATATCTGATGTGCAAATGTTTCTGATCCTTCCTCGTCGTTTTTCCTTTTTTGGTTAATTAAATCGGGTCTTGGATTTAATTTGATGCTATGTTCCGTAGTTGTTCCCTGTTGATCTTGGCATTAAAGCCTTTAAATGCATTCAGGTCCATAGATTTAAACCTACAAGGATCAACAGCTATTTCATCATCATGACTTTGACGTCTACACACCTGTCACTACATTTGAATTTCCAATGGCTAGTTCACCATTCTTGACTTTGACATCTTTGGGCGCGTCACCCCTTGGGCTTTCTTCAACTTTCTCTTGATTCAGCCTTTTTTTCTACTTGCTTCCTTCATATTTCTTGTTTTGCATCCTCCCGAAGGGAAGGTGACCCTTCCGCTTTGGGGAAGTGTCGTTTAATTTGGCAACTAAGAGTCCCTTGCAAGGGCACCTACCCTTTGGGGTCCTTCGATGGCCTTTTGTCTTTGGAATCCTTCGAAACTTTCCCACAGACTTTTTTCACAGACATTTTCCCACAAACTTTTTCCCCGCAGGCAAAAAGTTCGTAAGAATTGTTTCGGTTGGCTTTGTCTTTGGCCTTCGAAAATTCTTTCGAGATTTTCTCCCACGGACTTTCCCAAATTTCTTCAAACTTTTTATTCGAAGGAATTCCTTCAGGCAAAAGTCTGAAAGAATTTGTTTCTTTCCTTGGTCTTTGCAGGAGTTTCGTTTGCAGCCTTTTCGAATTCCTTCAGACTTTTTATCTGAAGGAATTCCTTCAAAAAAAAAGTCTAAAGGAATTATGCCTTTGTCTTTCAACTACCTTAAACAAAATTCTGAAAGAACTTGCAGCTTCCTTGAAAATGACCCTTTCGAAGGGTGCTTTTGTCGACCAAGTGCCTTCCGCAAGGGCACCTATCCTTTGAGAGGCTCTCTTAAACTTTTGCATTGAACTGCTCCTTTGAACCAACTGTTGAACCAAGCCGATGAACCATTTGATTGAACCAAAAACCATTGAACCATTTGATGAACTAAAGCATTAAACCAACTGAATTGAACCAACTTTGGTTCAACGGTTCAATGGTTCATTCCCTTTGATTTGACTAAGCCCTTTTGATCCTCGTTGAACCAAACACATTGAACCTGTTGAACCTTGAACCTAAGTTGTTCAATGGTTCAACGGTTCAATGATTCAAGCCTCAAAAACTTGTTCTTTTGATTGAACCTACTTGTAAAAGCCTTTAAACCTGACTGTAGAAGCCTTTGAACCTGGAAGTGGTTGAACTCTTTTTGTTGATGTTGAACCTTTGAACCTGTTGAGCCCGTTGAACCAAAATGGTTCAAGGTTCAACGGTTCAATCCTTGCTTAGAAGCTTGTTGATGAACTCTTTTGGTTAAACCTGGTCATTGACCAACTTTGAGATCACCTAAGTTTTGAAAGCTTGCTTCTTTCCTACAGAGTCCATAAAAATCAACTTGTGAAGCCCGTTGAACTTGGCCTGCAGAGTCTGTAGATTTTTTTTCATGCAGAGTCCATAGATTTCTCTTCCTACAGAGTCCGTAGATTCAAGCCTACAGAGTCCATAGATTCAAGCCTGTAGAGTCCGTAGATTTCTAAAAAGCTTGAAAAATGAGGAATTTGAATGCCCAGGACAAATTTCAAAAAGGGAAGAGATAATTTTGGTCTATAAGACCAAAATAGTTTAAATGTTGTCCCAAAAATGAGTGATATTTTTAGGGGACAACAGATGGCTCCAGTTGAGGAACTTCTATCAATTGTAAAAAAGAATTGAATTGAGTAGAATCTAGAATCTCCAGTGTATTCATGTGTACCATTGGGCTACGGAGTCATGCTACCCAGAAATGGAAGGCGTCAAAAATGAAAACAAACAAAACAAAATAGAATTAAAAACTATACAAGTATACATATGTATAGATGCAATAATCTGATACTTCAAGAGTTGAAGTGTTTCAGATGTTGCTTCTTGAGAGGTAGTTAAAATAACACTCTATCCTGATAAACTAGCAAGAAGACATTTTGTCCCCAGAAATAGTGACGGGCGAATGAAACTCTCCACCAGGAAACCAATTTTTTGCATCTTCCTCTTGGTTTTTTCCTCTTCTTGCCCCATGGCAGGATGTGGTCTTCAATTTGAAAGCCATAACTCCTTGCTCTCTTGGCGAAGGGTTCCTCTGCCTGATTTTGATTTGTAGCAGTGTGGTCCATTACCATAATTGGTTGTTCTTCTGGTTTAATCCAGCACATAATTAGATTGTCCACATCAAACTCTAGACAAACTATCAGCTTAACATCTCTTTTAATGTGAAGGAGTTTGATCTCTTCATCTTGAGCAATCTTTAATCTGAGAACAGAGATTCACATTCAACTGTGTTGTTGGTGTTGCTAAATTTTAAATTGCATGAAAGAAGAATATCTCCTTGAGGAGATATCAACACAGTCCCTACTCCATCGTTGGTGGAAGAATTGCTGCCATCAGATTCCAGGATCCAAGCATCATCAGAAGTTGATCTCCTATCAGATTTCTCTTCATTAGAGATGGAAGATCTTTCCTCATTTGTATTGCGCCTAACTAATTCGCCTGACGTCTTGTTTGGATCAATTCCTATATTGTTAGCTATAGGACTTTCATTAGTAGAAACATGAACATTCTTTGTGGTCAAGAAATAATTACCGTTGCCTAAAGACTCAAACAAAATTTATACTGCAGGCACTGACGTTTGGGTGACCACATATTTTGCCTCTTTTCAGGGAGTAATCTCTTCATTACACCTTGGACAGGGATCCTTGCCTCAGACAGGTCCATGCTTAGTTCTCCTCCCACGTCCTTATAGAAATTTCATCCAAGTGAAATGCCATAAGATGCTGGAACGTCAACCACCAAGACAGTCATCTTGATTCTCTTGTCTGGAAACATTGTAAATGTAAATTAAGCATCTTTGATTTGCCCCAACAATGGTACTTGCTTATTTTCCATGGAAAAACATCTCCCAAATGTCTTGGTCAATGTGAGACCTAGAGACTCAACTACTTTAGTAGGCATGACATTGTCAAATGCACTGAGTTTATAATACAATTACTTAGCTTGTGACCATTTATTAATAGGGAAACATATAAAGGTTCTATTTTCCCAGGGGCAGTTGGAGTGGTCATAACAAGATTATTTGGAATGGGCACGTTCTTTGGTGAATCAGGAGTTACATTTTTAGCATCTTGTCCTACAGGGACAGTTTGGTTCTTGACACATTAGACTAATTTATCTAATTGATCAAGATTGGACTACAAATATTTAAATTCAGACATTTGTATTTTTGTCTTTTTGACATGATCAATTATGTCAAATGGTTGAATTGAGCTAGGTACAGAGGAAGGTATTTCAACCTTTTGAGTTTTAGGAGGGATGGGAGGATGGCTGGTTTGAAAAATTGAAGTAGAAGGTGAAGGTGAAATTGATGTACTTACTTTTTAGGTGATCACCAAATCCTTTGACTGGTAAGGCAGAGTGGTTCCACGCTTAGCAATTGTAATTGCTGGTTGAGGTTGCTCCTCTATCTTCCTTTTATCAGCGTCCTGGACTGATTGGTTCTTTGACCTAGTAAACACTGCATATGATCCATCAAAAGCTTCTCCTTTACTTATGGGTTCATCTTGGAAATTCAAGAAACCAATGTGGGAGTCACCAGTTGATTCTTCTAAATCCTCCCTGAAGAGATCATTGCCATTTTATTGCTCGAACTCAGGTTGGAAATAGGAAACATGTTCTATTTTTAGATATCCAACTACTGAGTTAGTTAGAGGTGCTTCAAGGGTAAAGTTCCTTTGTGGGGGACAAAGACAATTTGGTTGCCCTTGACTTCTGACAGCATTGCCTTGATACGGCTGATTAGGGAATGTCCTCCTTGGTATATCTTTATATAGAGGAGCAGAAGACATACCTTGTGCATTTGCCTTTTCAAGGCTAGCAATTCATTTGCCAGCTTTTGTACCATTAGGTCAGTGGTGACTCTGGGTGAGTATTCAGAAGATGAAGAGGAGTTGCCTCTGTTTGGATCCTCCTTATCTTTCTTGCCAAGATGAGGTCATCTTCTACCTCAATAGCCAAGTCCTGAGTAGCAGCAAGGTCTAAGTAGAAAACTCACTTTAGGTAGTTGTGAATTGATGAAGAAGCATTTGAGGTTCTGAGGTGTCGGTTGGACAACCATGGGAATCCTGTGCCTTAGCTTGTCGAACTTGGCAATAAAATCCCTCATAGGCTCATGAGGCTCTTTCTTCATCTGAGTGAGCTGGGCCAGCAAGGCATGTGCATCTGTGGGCTTAAACCTTGCTTCTAACTTGGCTTTGAGTGTATCCCAGTCAATCATTAATCCAGCTTGCAGATGGTAGAACCAGTTTGCAGTAGCACCTTGTAGTGTCTCCACAAAAAGCCTGATTGCCACGTCTTCAAATTCCATGCCTATAACACCACAGGCTATGCTAAAGGCTACAATGTGTTCATTAGGGTGAACTATCCCATCACCAAAGAATTTGGGGAAATTATTTCTTAAACTATGTGGGAGTTCATGCAGAGGTGGAGTCAAGTTGAGTGGGCCAAAAGAGTTACCCCAGGGGCCTCGAACTGCCATGATTTAATTATGAAAAATAGGGATAACAAATCTGGGTGGAGTGGCCAGTTTATAGAACAAAAAATAGAGAAAGACTAGCCCTACTTCAGCTTGAGGCTTGAGGCTTCAAACTGTGCATTCTTTCCCAGCAGCTCTGGTTTTGCAGACTAGATAAAATAATAGAAGTGGAGGAAGATGGTAAGGCTATAATGATAATGGATAATACATGAAATGGAGTCACCAAAATCTGTAATGGATAAGGGTTATAATGATAATGGGTAAGACACAGGTGATGTTTCAATCTAAAACTTGAGGTTCCAAATTGCACAAAATTGTGTATATCCCTGGCAGAGTCACCAAAAACTATTACACGAGGTTAGGAGGAAAATTTTAACAATGGGAAAGCACTGGAGTAGTTCATTCTTCCACAGTGGAGTACAATGGATAGGTTATAACAATAATGGGTTATATCCCCAGTGGAGTCGCCAAAAACTATTGGTTGAATATTTTGTCGATCAACGTACTGATAAACAAAATAGGTCTGATCAGCCAAAGTAGGAAGATTGGTCGTCCAAATATGTAGGTTTACCAAATCAAAAAGGGACTAATCTCTCCTCTCATCAAGGGGAGGTTCCCTATATATATATATATAATAATACTCAAGGGTAGGATAAATCATCCATCTCTCTTTCTTCAGAGATGATGCATGTAAATCAAAGGATAAATCTCAAGGGAAATGACAAAAAGCACTCCTCTTCTTTCAGAAGTAATATTCAACAAACCACAAGAATACTCCTAGTAGTAATTGCAAAAAGTAACCAAGGACGTCGTAACCAGCAAATTGAGATGTAGCACAAAGTCTCCACCTGAATTGCCCAAGAATGAGATATAAAGGACAATGAGGGCACAAAGTCATCCCAAGGTCCTTTACATAGAAATAAAAAGAAAACACACTAAAGACAATTATGGGGGCACAAAGTCTCTCCATAGTTAACTTCAGGACACCTTCTTGACTACTTTCACTAGTTCTGCTTGTTGAATTAAAGGAACACAAAATATATTAAGGAAAAAGACATAAGAACAGTTTTTTCAACAACAAAGATATCACAGCACAAAGTCTGAAAAGTCACTTGCTTTCTTATTCCAATAACAAAATATGATCAACAATTTGTGCTCAAAATCTCAGTAATGCCTTTCAATTTAGGCAGAGTTTTGTTTCTGATTGTCAGAGAGAGATATCCTTTTACACTAACAAGAGAGTCCCTTATATAGCCTCTTGAAGGACTTGGGAATAGTAACACATCATGTTGCATTGAATTTTGTTAAGAAGACAGGCTGGAATTTAAGGGCATTTACCCATTTGTTTTTCTCAATGCAGAGAAATGAGTCACACTATTGAAAGTTTGCATCTTTCAATATCCACATGGTAGTCTACTTCTAGAAAAATATCTGATGTGTAAATCTTTCTGATCCTTCCTCATCATTCCTCCTTTTTTGGTTAATTGAATCAGGTCCTAGATTCAATTTGATACTCTGTTCCTTAGTCGCTTCCTATTGATCTTGGCATGAAAGCCTTTGAATGCATTCAGGTTTGTAGATTTAAACCTACAAGGATCAACGGCTATTTCATCATCATGACTTTGACGTCCATGCACCCATCACTACATTTGAATTTGCAACGGCTAGTTCACCATTTTTGACTTTGACATCCTTGGGCGCATCACCCCTTGGGCTTTCTTTGGCTTTCTCTTGATTTGGCCTTTTCTTCTACTTGCTTCCTTCAGATTTCTTGTTTTGCATCCTCTCGAAGGGAAGGTGACCCTTCAGCTTTGGGGAAGTGTCCTTTAATTTGGCAGCTGAGAGTCCCCCGCAAGGGCACCTGCCCTTTGGGGTCCTTCGACGGCCTTTTGTCTTTGGAGTCCTTCGAAACTTTCCTGCAGACTTTTTTCATGGACATTTTCCTACAGACTTTTTCTCGCGAACAAAAATTCCATAAGAATTGTTTCGGCTAGCTTTGTCTTTGGCCTTCAAAAATTATTTCAGGTTTTTCTCCCGTGGCCTTTCTCGAATTTCTTTAGACTTTTTGTCCGAAGGAATTCCTTCGAACAAAAGTCTGAAAGAATTCATTTATTGCCGTGGTCTTTGTGGGAGTTTCATTTGTAGCCTTTCTGAATTCCTTCAAACTTTTTATCTGAAGGAATTCCTTCAGACAAAAAGTCCGAAGAAATTCCTTCAGACAAAAAGTCTGAAGGAATTATGCCTTTGTCTTTCGATTGCCTTAAACAAAAGTCTAAAAGAACTTACCTTTGCAGCTTCCTTGAAAATGACCCTTCTAAAGGGTGCTTTTGTCGACCAAGTGCCCTCCACAAGGGCACTTGTCCTTTGGGAGGCTCTCTTAAACTTTTGCATTGAACCGCTCCTTTGAACCAACTGTTGAACCAAACTTTGAACCAAGCCAATGAACCATTTGATTGAACCAAAAGTCATTGAACCGTTTGATGAACTGAAGCATTGAACCAACTGAATTGAACCAACTTTGGTTCAATGGTTCATTCTCTTTGATTTGGCTAAGTCCTTTTGATCCTCATTGAACCAAACACATTGAACCTGTTGAACCTTGAACCTGAGTGGTTCAATGGTTCAACGGTTCAATGATTCAAGCTTTGAAAACTTGTTCTTTTGATTGAACCTGCTTGTAGAAGCCTTTGAAACTGATTGTAGAAGCCTTTGAACCTGGAAGTGGTTGAACTCTTGCTACTGATGTTGAACCTTTGAACCTGTTGAGCCCATTGAACAAAAATGGTTCAAGGTTCAACAATTCAATTCTTGCTTAGAAGCTTGCCGATGAACTCTTTTGGTTGAACATGGTCATTAAACCAACTTTGAGATCACCTAAGTGTTGAAAGCTTGCTTCTTTCCTATAGAGTCCGTAGAAATCAAACTGTGAAGCCCGTTGAACTTGGCCTGCAGAGTCTGTAGATTTAATTTTCATGCAGAGTCCATAGATTTCTCTTCCTACAGAGTCCGTAGATTTAAGCTTACAGAGTCTATAGATTTTTGAAAAGCTTGAAAAATGAGGAACTTGAATGCCCAAGACAAATTTTGAAAAGGGAAGAGACAATTTTGTTCTGCAGGACCAAAATAGTTCAAATGTTGTCCCAAAAATGAGTGATATTTTAGCGGACAACACTGAGCAGCAGCAATTTGTATTCAGCAGTATTGTTGGTGTTGCTGAACTACAATTTATTAGAATAGGGGAAAATATCTCCTTGAAGAGATATCAACACAATCTTGACTCTCGAGCTAATAAAAAAATAGCTACCATCGAATTCATGAATCCACACATTATCAGAAACTGACCTTTCCTTAAATTTTTCTTTGTTTGGAGGGGAGGATTCCTCTAGGCTTACACTACGTTTTATTAAGTCTTCTATTATTTTGTCTGAACCAATTTTTAGATTGTCATCTTTAGACATTTTATCAACTAGGACAGGAACATCCTCTGTAGTCAGGAAGTAATTACCCACGCTTGAAGACTCAAACAAAATTTGAGCTTCAGGCGCTAATGTTTGAGTGACAACATATTTTGCTTCCTTCTCAGGGAGCAATCTCTGCATGACGCCTTTGACTGGGATCCTTGTTTCAGACAGGTCCATACTTAACTCACCACCAACATCCTTATAGAAATTTCATCCAAGCAGAATGTCGTAGAAGGCTACGACGTCAACCACCAGGACTGTCATCTTAATTCTCTTATCCAAGAATGTCACAAATACAAATTAAGTGTCCTTAATTTATCCCAACAGTGGCACTTGTTTGTTCTCCATGGAGAAACACCTCCCAAAGGTCTTGGTTAGCATGAGGCCAAGAGATTTAGCTACTTTGGTAAGCATGATGTTGTTAGATGCACCTGAGTCTATTATGTAGTTGTTCAGCTGGTGTCCATTTATCAGCAGGGAAACATAAAATGATTCTATTTTCTCAGGGGCAGCTAGAGGAGTAATCACAAAGTTATTCTAGGTGGATGTGTTCTTGGGGGGACTAGGAGTTACTTTCAAAATTGCTTTTCCTACAGGGATAGCTTTATCCTTCACACATTCCACTAATATATCCAACTATTTAGGGTTAGATTGCATGAATTCAAATTCAGACATTTGAATTTTGGTTTTCTTGACATGGTCAATTATATCGAATGTCTGAAATGAATTACGAGCAGGGGAAGGCAGTTCATCCTTCTAGTTTTAGGGGGGCTGGTACTAGTCTACAAATTTGAAGTTGAAGATGAAGGAATGCTTAATGTACTTACATTTTTAGCGATCACCAGGTCCTTTGATTGAAAAGGCAAAGTGGTTCCCTGCTTAACAATTGAAATTGTTAGTTGAGCTCACTCCTCTATTTTTTCCTTATCAGCTTGTTGGGCTGACTAGTTTTGGGACTGGGTGAATACATCGTATGATCTATCAAATGCTTCACCTTTACTTCTGGGTTCATCCTGGTAATTCAGGAAACCAATGTTGGAGTCACCAGCTAATTTTTCTTCTCCCTCTATGAAGAGATTAACATCATATTCTAGTTTCAACTTAGGTTGAAAAGAGAAATTAGATTCTATCTCAAGATATCCAACTACTGAATTAGTTGGACATGCTTCAATGGCAAGCTTTCCATGTGGGGGAGGGAGGTGATTTGGATGCCCTTTATTCCTGGCAGCATTACCTTGGTATGACTGATTGGGAAATGTTCTCCTTGGTATATCTTTGTACGAAGGAGCAGAAGACATCCCTTGTGCCATTTGCTTTCTAAGAGCTAGCAACTCATTTGCCAGCTTTTGCACCATTGGATCAGTGGTGCCTATAGATGGATATTTAGAGGATGAAGAAGATTTACCTCTATTAGGATCCCACTGTTAGGTTGTGGAGCTAAAAGCTTCACTGATGCAAACAGGGGAGGAGGTTGCAGAGAGGTTGCTAAGTGTCAGAGACACCGGCGTCGATTAGGCCAACTGACGTTGGCAGGATTAGACAGAAAGAGCAACCGACGTCGGTCATGGATCGGCTGGCGTTGATCACCTCCAGGCAAACAAGGACCGATGTCGGTCGCCTGTGCAATTCAAAACTGCCAGTTTCATGGACAGTTAGTTAACAAACTTAGTGTTTGCATGTTGAGAGCCAATTTTAGACTAAAAGCTGCGGATCTAATTATTGTAATTAGATGTCTAATTATTGTTTGCATGAGATCTATATAATAGACTCATGGTCTGTATTGTAAAGGTGTGCTAGTTTGAGTTGAGTAAAGTTAGCTCCTTCTGTGTGTGAAGTGAGCAAGGGTGTTCCTCCTAGTTCCACAGCAGTGCCAAGTGTGGGTGCTAGTTTTGGAGAATCAGAAGGGTTCTTCAGGTGTGTAGGATCTCAGTCAGCAGGTCTTGCAAGGCCAAGTTTGGAGATCTACATGGGTAAGTAAGATCATTGATCTGCAAGTGTATGTGTGTGCAGGATCCAGGTTTGCAGGTGTGCAAAACCAGATTGATTTGCAGGTGTGCAAGATCAGGGAGGACAACAACACAATAGGGAGCAAGATCAGGCAGGATCTACTTGGAGTACAGTGTGTACTCAGTTGGAGAGCAAAGAGGAAGGCAAGGTAGTTCCTTCCATAAGTAAGGTCTATTGAGTTACAGGTTGTTGCAAGTTCAGGGGAGATCTACTTGGAGTGCGTGGAGCACTTGTGGAGTGCGTGGAGCACTGGTGTATTGGCAGTAGTGGATATTGACTGGTTGGAGGTGAACACCAACTCTGTGTTTGATTTGTGTGTTGGGACCATAAGAGAGAGAGCTTTGAGGGAAGATTTACTGTTTATGCCCTAGAGGTGTGGGAGCCCTATAGGTGTGTAAGGAAGAAGAACTGTGGCAATCTTCTTTGTTGTATTTCCTTCTGGAAGAGTTTTAATACAAGTTGTGTATTGTCTCTCATATTCTGTGTTATTTTTGAATTCCAATTACTTGTGATTCTGGTTTAATTCTGCATATTAAGTTGCTTGTATTTGGTAATCAATTGTGCTTCCGTATTTCCCAACACCCACCTTATCTTCCCCACCAAGATGAGATCATCTTCCACCTTAGTAGCCAAATCTTGAGCTGCAGCAAGGTCTATGTGGCCAGCACGTCTCAGCAGAAAACTTACTTCAGGCAGTTAAGAGTTGATGAAGAAGCATTTGAGATTCTCAACTGTTGGCTGAGCAATTGTAGGAATCCTATTCCTCAACTTGTCAAATTTGGCAATGAAGTCTCTCATAGGTTCATGAGGCTCTTTATTCATCTGTGTGAGTTAGGCCAGTAGGGCATGCGCATCTTCTACAGGGTTGAACCTTGCTTCAAACTTGCCTTTGAGGGTGTTCCAGTCAGTTACGGTCTGGGCCTACAGATGATAAAACTAGTCTACAGTAGCACCTTGTAATGTTTTCACAAATAGCCTGACTGCTACGTCCTCATACTCCACACTTATCACACCACAGGCTATGCTAAAGGCTGTAATATATTTATCAGGATGAACTCTCCCATCACCAAAGAACTTAGGTAAATTCTTCCTTGAACTACGTGGTAGCTCATGTAGAGGTGGAGTTAAATTGATTGGGCCAAAAGAGTTACCCCAGGGGCATTGAACTGCCATTATTTGACTACTGAAAGGAGGGATAACAAATACTTGAGGGGTATGTATTGACAAAGCTCTACTAACAACAAAAATAGATGCTTTGTTTGGTAATGGAGACCTGACTTTTGTAGGAGGAAAACTCCTAATTCGTTAAAGGTGAGGTTGTGGAGGAAACAAATCAAAATTGCTCTACTGCACCAACTCAAAAATAGGGTCAACAATACCTTTGGATCTCTAGCTTCTCGTATATCGTGGAGTTGCCAGATTGTAAAGTAAAAATGGAAAAGAACTGGCACTTCATCAACTTGAAGCTTGAGGCTTTAAACTACGCATTCTTCCCCAGTAGAGTTGCTAAAAATTGTTGGGTTAATATTTTGTCATCAGCTAACTGATGGGCAAAATAGGTGTTTCAACCACAGCATAGGGAGATTTATCAGCCAAAATGTGTGGGTTTACCACATCAAGGTGGGACAAATATCTCCTCTCATCAAGGGGAGGTTCCCTATAACTATGAGCTGATATATACTATATATATAAGTGAAAAATAACACTCAGGGGTAGGACAACACCATCTATCTCTCTTTTTTCAAAGATAATGTTCACAAATCAAAGGAGAAATCTTGGTGAAATGATAGAAGGCACTTCCCTTCTTTTAGAAGTGGTCTACAACAAACAACATGAATTCTTTTTGGTAGTGATAAGTAACCAAGAGAAACTTACAAAAGCACAAAGTTTTTCATTGCTTTCCTCACTGAAACAGGGCTTAGTAACACAACAGGATGAAGTGTAGCACAAAGTCTCCACCTCAACTGCCAAAGAGTGAAATACGAAGGATAATGGGGGCACAAAGTCGTCTTAAGATCATTTAAATAGAAATAAAAAATAAACACACTAAAGACAATTGTGGCAGCACAAAGTCTCTCCACAGTCGGCTTCAGGACACCTTCCTAATTACTTCCACTTGTTCTGCTTATTTAATTAAATGGACAAGAATGCATTCAGGAAATAGACATAAGAACAATTTTCTCAACAACATAAGCTATTCCAACACAAAGTCTGAAAGGTCACTTGCTTTCTCATTCAAATAATGAAATATCATAAACAATCTAAGCTCAAAGTCTCAGTAATGCCTTTCAATTTGGGCAGAGTTTTGCTTTTGATAACAAAAAGATCTTCCCTATGATAACAAAAAGATCTCCCCTTTGCATAAAATAAGAGATTACAATATATAGCAGCCCAGAAAGACTTGGTGCTTTGTTTCACAAAATGGCCCATACTGCATTCAATTCCTTGAATGCATTTTTAGTTTTATCAAGGGGCCAAGCTGGAATAGGGCATCAGCCTTAAATGTGGCGTGTCAATTCATCTCAAATGTCTCCTCCAAAGTATAGGCTGCCTGGTCCTCTTCTTGATATTTGCACTGCTGTCCTCTTCGCCTTTACATGATGGATAAAAATACGCTGCATTCTTGAGTGCTCACGCTCTCTGATGTCCACTTGGTGGATTGTTTCACCTACTAGATTAACTTTTGCGTAGATATTTTTGGTCTTTCCTGCTTATTCCCTCTCCTCTTAACGCATTTTATCCTTTTCTCATGATCTGAGCTCTCAGGCTATCTCTTCCTTTTTTGCTAGCTCTTTCAGCTTCTTCTTCAGCTAGTCATTGAGTTTGTTTTTAAGGTTCGTGCCACATTTGAAAATAAACGGGCATTTTATTGCCTTGAATTTGACGTCTGTGGGGACGTCATTGGTCATTTGGTCACTTGAACCTTAAACCTTTGAACCTTTGAGAGTTCATTGGTTCAATGGTTCAACGGTTCGAGCGGTCCTATCGGCTCCTTGGTCCAATCATTTCCTTGGTTTAATCGCTTCTTTGGTTCAATCGCTTCCTTTCCTCTTCGGTCGAACCATCTCTTCGAACTTGTCTCTGGAATCTTCCGCTTCCTTCCTTTGCTCGAAGCTTCCTTGTGACCTTTGAAATTCTTGAACTGGTTGAACTCTTTGAACCATTTGAACCTATGAACCATTTCAATTTAAAGTTCAACAGTTCATTCTCTTTCTTTGAATCCTTTGAAGTTTCGAACTCTCTGAATTCTTTTATTTTCTGTTGAACTCATTGAACCTTTGAACTTTGAACTCTTTTGGTTCAAGGTTCAATGGTTCATTCTTTGCTCTTCGAATCCTTTGTTCTTCTAAGTCTTTCAAACTTTATTGAACTCGTTGAACCTTTGAATTCTTTTGGTTCAAGGTTCAACAGTTCAATCTTTCTTCTTCGAAGTCTTCTTTTGTTTAAGTCTTTTAATCTTATTGAACTCGTTGATCCTTTGAACTCGTTGAACCATTTTGGTTAAAGGTTCAATGATTCAACAGTTCAACCTCCACTCTTCGAAGCCTTCTTTTCTTTAAGTCCGCCAAACTTTATTGAACTTTTGAACTTGCCGAAGTCTTCGAACTCGTTGAACTCTTCGAAGCGGTTGAACTTCTTCGAACTCGTTGTGCCCTTAACTCTTTTTGAACCTTTGAACTCGTTGAACCTTTGAACCTTTCTGAAGCAGGGTTCAATGGTTCAAGGGTTCATTCCATTTGTTTGAAGCCCTCTGCTAAATCTTTTGATTGAACCTCGGCGTTGAACCAGCCTTGAAATGCCTAAGTGTTGGAACTTCTTTCTAAGAAAGCCTGCCTGTTGAACCTGCGAGTTATTTAGCTGAGAAGACTTGAATAATTGAGGACTTTGAATACCTAGAACATTTTTTGAGAAGGGAAGAGAGAATTTTGGTGTGTAAGACCAAAATAGTTGATATGTTGTCCCCAAAAACAAGTGACAGATTTTTGGAACAACACAGTAGCGTAGGAAAGTTGTGAATATGTAGTGGAGATGGTGCATGACTCAAGTTCTAGCCTGCAAATTATGAAGTCATGGGCATAGTCTTATGTGATTAGGCATGGGAGCTCATCATTTGGGTGCATAAAACTTCTTGAAAAAGAGTGCATAGAAAAAATGATACTTTGGGTGCACACTCATAAATTTGAACCTGCACTCTGTGCACCTTACCCGCACATGCTTTGAATTTTGATATGTTCTGCACGAAGGTGCACCCAAGCCATTATTATGGAAGGTCAGGCACTAAAGTCTATTATTGCATGGATATTAGAGGGCTTCGAACCCGTGAAGGAAGTGGTGCACAACACAGATTGTAGCCTATGAGTTATGAGAGCATAGGTGTGGATTTTGACAATTGAGCACATAACTTCATCATTTAGACATGAGGGGCCTCTTGGATAGGAGCCTATGACAAGAATGAAGATCTTGGGCATCCACTTAAGGTTGGAAACTGTGCGTTGTGTACTCTAAAGTATGGGAACTTGCATGTTGTACTTGCACGGTAATAATTCTATGCAATGGAAAGGCATGAATATATTTTGTATAGGGTGCATATTAAGAGTTGTTCATAAGTGTGAATCGACACTTAGTTGATGTGCAAATCTATGTTGGTTTTTGACTTCAGGTATTGGCAAGAAACCACTTGTGTGCAAGTTTATCCTTGAGAGACTCAACGTTTTGTAAGTGTAAAATCCTTCTATAGGGTTTTATGAGCTTTGTGCGGATTGGGGTGACTTAAAGAGTCAATAGTTACCAAAATGCATAATGGGATTCAAATATGAATCCATGAGATCACCAAGCCACTAGTCATGCCTCTCATTTTTTATTGACATTAATGATGCAAAGGTGGAGGTAAAATTGCATAAAGCCACAGGTTTGAGATCAGTACCACCACTACAATCCATATCCCTAGCGCAAAACAACCATTATCATAAGCATAAACGAAAGTGTGGTCCCAACTGCAAGCATAACCAGAACCATCTGCTTCTTCGCAAGTAGTTGCAAGAAATTACAAAATTCTTACTCACAAATCTTCTCCACCATGAAAGTGGACTCGCAACTCAACCTCATGGCTCACATATATGAGGATTCTAATGATCTCAATAGAGTATAACTTCAAAACACTAGGAGTCATGCTAGGTGAAGTCTACGGGTCATTTTTGGAGGACATAAATAATGATGTCTATGAAGAAAAGGAATAAAAATAATTCTTCTTTTGGAAGGTAGTTTTCACCTGCCAACTATGAAACAATGTTCTAACTATTCTTTTAGTGCAAATACCCACACCTCTAGAATCCATAATTGTAGATACAATCGTAGAGGAAGTAGAAACCAAATGCATAACATGGGCTATCTTTCAATAAGGGGCATCAAGTTCAGGGCCATCAGTGACTACAACTTTACCAACGTAGTTGACTACACAACAAATAGTGAAGGAACAAGTAGGGGCACATTAGAAAAGTCTCATCAGGTTGTTAATGCACATACCTCACACTACAGGGTCTGCACAACTATCTCTGACCACCATAGAGCATATGGGAACATTTACCGCAAGGGAAGATATCAAATAAGAAGTTAAAGGTGAACAAGAAGAAGCAAAACAACCTCTAATCTAAACCTGCACATCTCAGCACTAGAATAAAAATTTACTTCTACCTACTTGTTTGAAAACACCAGTGAATAAGCGAACGTAGTCATTTCGTTGTCCCCATCTCCACCTCCTTCACCCCATTTATCCCCATATTCCCCTACTTCCCCACCTATCCCCCAAATTATTGAGTATGTGGTAACAAGTGTGCAACAACAATCTCTGTTGGACCAACCTCTAGCAACACAACAACATCCAAATCAACCCAAGTCACAAGATGACATCATAGAAAAGCAAGCACAAGAAACTATAAAGGCTTGCGCTGAAGCAAACAAGGCTAAGGTGGAGAAATAAAAAGGTGAAGAGGAGCATGTCTTGAAGGAACAAGATGAGAAAAAAGAAAAAATAGGAAGAAGTGAAGAAGAGAAAGGAGAAAAAAGAGAAAGATGCACAGGAGGTGCAAAAGAAGAAATCAGACACTGAGCAGGTAGCCAAGGACATTGAGGTAAAACAAAAAGAGATCTGCAAAAACAAGAGAGAGGAAGAAAGTTGAGGCTACTGCAACAACCAAGGACACTGAAGAGAAGAAGAAAGAAGACCTGCACAAATAGGAAGAACTACACAAGAAGGCCATAGAAGAGCAAATCGCAGAGGATGTTGTGGAACAAGCTAAAAATGATGGATAAACGGTGAAGGAGCAAGTCGAGGAGGCAAAGGCGCAGGCAAGGAAAGCTGCCAAAGAATAAGAAAAACAAGAGACGAAGTGCAAGGTCGAAGCAGTAGTAGAAACCCAAAGAGTCAAGGGATAAAAGCACGATGTGTAGCAAATAACTGAGACGAAAGAGGACCCAAGCCTCCTCGTTGCTCTATACATACTTATATTTTAAAGAAGAAACAGTTGTGATTTTTGAGATAATAATATATAGAGATCATTTGATGGTTCCATTGAACATTCCTTGTATTGTTCTGTGCACATAAATTTTCCTGTTATGTTCTAATCTGTGTGATTAATATAACAAATATGTATGATTTTGGTTAGTAGATTGGATCTAACTAAATATACATTGAGTAAGAATGAATTTGATTTCCTTAATCCTATTAGAGTGTATTGACCCTATAACTATTATTGCACAATCCAAAAATTAGCATGTTCTGATTATAATTTCTAAGAACCTTTGTTAACAAATTGGCACGTAAGATAACACATAACAAGCATTAGGGCCACAACCACAAAAAAATACCCAAGGAAGAAAAAGAAAGAAGAGAGAGAACAGGGAAGGAAAGAGATCACAAAAAACATGCCCAAAGTATAAGAAAAAATATGTCAATAAGAGCTTAATATAAATAAATCATCGACAAACACACAAGTATCGTAAAAAATATTTCATTTGACAACTAAAACTACCTCTAAATAAAAATTAAGAGTCTGCAACAATATATATTTTTCATAATATTCAAAAACAAATGCACACTCTAAATTCACATAACAATAAACAACACATTTTTACAATAACTTTATAGTAAAAATTAAATTTCTATATTTACAAAGAAATAATTAAAAACAAATAATTTTTATTCACAAAATAAAATATACTTTACATTATACCATCATGAAAACATATCAGATTAACCTCAAAGTTGATAATGAAAAATTATAACCAATTCATGATATTAAAAAAAAAAAAAACCCCTCTAAAAGTATTAGCCCCGGGTCCAACTTTGATAGATTCACCTTCCCTCCACCTTCCACGCTCCGACACCAAAGGTCCTGGTCTCGAAACTTGTTAACAGCGCTCTTTCCCAATTTTGAAACTGGATATAGATTGCAATTTCTGGCCTCTCTTATATGCAAAGGACCAAGCTCCTAATCTTTCATAAACCAGAAACTAAAACTCCATTTTAATTAACACTGAAATCCAAACAGACCCAATACAGGTGCACTATGGCAACATTAACAGAAACCGCACTTCCCCCTCAGAGGCACCCATGAATAAGTTATAACAGCGACAATATCATCAAATGAATTTTATGGTAGAGTCTTGAAGATGAAATCTTCAGGGACGCTCAACACACTCTACACCCTCATAAGCAAGAGCGGTAGAATTATGTTCAGAATTGCTTATAACAATGGAGAATCTCAATCATACAGAGCAAGACAACATATGGGGAAAAACTTAAAAAACAACCCAGCACGCCTGAATTTTATGGATTCGCCGGAAAAATCTTTAACCTAAATAACAACGATCTTGTGATTAAAAGAAGTCATTTTGATCTGGCTGTGTCAATGCTTGTGGGAGTCGGGGGGCGGTGACGCTGAGGCCGAGGCGCCCGCAACTACGGCAGACATGCGATGGAGGCGGCACCGAAATGAGCCGGCGTGTGTGGTCGGAGCGCACACGCACGTTTTGACGGCCCCCATGTTTGACAACGAATCCACCGACCACGATTTCCTCATCGAAATCGCCAACTGTTTCAGATGGGGAGCCACAGATGAATCTGGTGCATTTTCTTGCTTCCCTTCCAACGCCAACAGATCTGAGGTGCTCATTTTCCTTATTGCCTATACACAAAATCAAAATCTCTATCAGCCTAATAAAATCATGTAGCAAAATTTCTATATACCCAGCAGATCAGGCACTGAGTTTTTTTTTTTCAAGAACATACCGTGTGTCAAAACTGTGTTGCCCCTCTGTCAACGGACGATCAGAAGGCAGGAGGAATCAAGCTGGAAATAAGAAGAAAAGCGGGAATTATCTCACACTGCGATTCGACCAGCGAAGCGGCAAACTGCAATTTATTACAATGTCCCTCAATTTATAGCAGAGAGGGCAGGGTTAGGAGGAGGAATAGTTTCGTCGATTCGCGCGTAGATTCCGCCGATTTTCGTTTCAGGTCCGGCATTTGAAATAATCAAAGTCAAGAAAAAAAAAGTGTGGAAAATTAATGGTGTATCAGAACGCCCCTGATCGTTACAAAGGCACGATGGAAAAAGGCATCGAGGTTTTATTCTTTTTAAATTCGTGAAGTGACTCCCAGCTTGGTCCCGTGCGGGGCTTTCTGAATTTTCTATTAAGGAAACTTTTAGGAATTTTTCCTCTCAAAAGGCGTTTTATATAGGTTGTCCCACTCTCTTAGTAAGATTTAGTGATGGGCCCTGAGTGATTTATTAACGTCTATTTTTGTTCAATATTTTCAAGTTTCAGGATATCGATTAGATAGCGATTTTATATTAGATCTAACAAACTGGTTCTAAATAAAGATAATAAAAAATTTATAAGAACTTAGTTTAATTCAACTTCTCAACTTCTCATATATGTGGTTTTTGGATGATTTTTCTTCATATTATGTCTAGAAGTTGAGAAATTTTTGGAGGCAATTTTCCATGTGGTAGAAGAATGGTTGAAATTTTGGAGCGAGTGGAAGAAATTTTGTACCCTTCACTACGTCCCTCAGTTAAAAAATGAGTCCCAAAGTAGTCACTACTGAAATTTTTTAGGAAGATTTTTTTTAAACAGTGATTTAAAAAAAAAAAAACATGAAACCCCATTTTCCATTTTTGTAGAAGCAGTAGACACTAGCATGGAACCCCGTTGCTATTCTTGCATTTATACCGTGGGTTGGGTAGGGGGAGCTTGTCTTGATAGCGCTGAAAAAGCTCCAAGTCGTTAGGTTATATTTCAATCCCTAGTTATTCAAAAAACACAATTTGACAGAGATGAAAAAGCCCCGAGTTGTTGAGTTATACCTCGATCCCTAGTTATTCAAAAAACATAGATTGTAAGTTGCTTTATATTTAAATATAATTGTTCACAGAGTGTGATTGAAAACATTGATTCAAAAATTATTACATCGTTTATAAATTGCTTCCTTAACTCGATTTGGCTTCTTGGGTGTGATTTTTCCACCCGTTTTTTCATATAATTAACATTGTACTATAATTTTTTTGTTAAATTAATTTCCAATCAAAAAAATGTTGATTCAAAAATTGTCGCACCATTTATTTCAGAGATATCAATATGATTTTATGAACTATAGAAATAGTATTTCTCTTATATAAATGTAATTATGTTCAATTTAATAAATACTTATTTTTAGTTAACAAAATGACTTAGCAAACTAATGTGATAAAGGTGGCATTTATGGATTGTTTCTTTGGGCCTCAATTTTGATAAATACTTGGCATGGTGGTTCCATGGTGGCTTAGTCAAACACAATATTTGAGGTGTGGAGTGATTACTTGTTAGTTATTCATAAATATTGTTATATGGAATGTAATTTTTTCAAGGTCTGTGATATTAAGAATTTTGGTTATAGTTTTTAATGTAGTGTATAATGTATGAGACCATCTTGTACTCTCAGTAGCTAGAAGGTATTTAATTATATTTCAAATACGAGACACACATATCTTATCTTTTACAAGATTTGAACTTGTAACCGCCCTTTTAAATTGTACATTATATGTATGAGACAAACACACTCATTCTAATGTACAATAATCAATTTTCTTAAATTTAATATTAAAACTGAAAAGGTATTTATTTTATTAAACTATAATAAACCTGTCAAATTTTCTCAACTCAAACCTAAACCTAACTTCGTTTTTCAGAAATAGAATCACCTCCTTCCTTATTACAATTTTTACAACCTAAATTTAATCTAGGTAAATTTAAGTTTATATACACATCATAATTTACGCTTGATTATATTTTCTATATAATCTCGTATAACTTCAAAACTAAAAAAAATTGATCATAGATAAAAAAAAAAAGGTAAAACTCACTCTTACACAACTACAAACCAACAAACTTAAACCCCCCAACAACTTCATCTTTTTTATTTAAATATTATTTAAAATTTATATCTACGTATATCATAGAGTCGTCACACAATAGAAATACTACTCTTATGCTAATTTTTCACATTCACATAAGATTTAAAAGAAATATTTAATCTTTAGAAAAGCGGTATTAAAATATTAAACAATGGTTGAGCACCTATTAAAATATATCATCGATTGTTTAAACCATCTCATGGAAACAGCCTGTGCATTACAAGAGAAGCGAAAGCCCCCACGTGGAGCCATGGTATAAGTCAAAAAGAAAGAAAATTTTATGATTTGGAAGGGAAATACAAATGGAATGGTATATATAAAGTGGACCAAACGAACGGTGCAGGTTTGGCCACGGGATTGATTTCAGTCAAGGGCGGTTTTATTTCGCAAGCCGCCCACTGGAAATGGTCTATTGCGCATGTTATGGGTTTGAAAATATTGTCTCCTCGCTTTTGCAATTTGGAAAAAATCAATTTTGGGTAGCTTTCTTGGGTTTCAAGTGATGTTGGAATGTATTATTATAATTAATATTATTTGAAGATAATAATATACAGTAGTTATAATAATTAGGTGGTTGATAGAAGGTCACAATTTAGTTTTACGTCGATTAAAAGGAATTAGCGTATATCAACATAAATATTGGATAAGGCATATTAATAAGAGGATTAAACAATTCAAAATATAAAATATAAAATGTAAAGATTAGGCACAAGTTGTTGTTTCAGAAGGAGGAGGTAATGGATCATCGTTATGTCATTAGGTATTCCAAAAGAAAAGCTCAACAAAAGGAGGATTTGGCACCACCCAACGATTTTAAATAGGATCTGAGGGAGCCAAAGATATTATAATACCCTAACCAAGGGGTTGTTGAACAACACTCCTAACCGGACCACTCCTCTATACATGGGGGCTCCATCGAATAGACAATAGCAGACTTTTCATGCGGCGGTAATTGACTCAACCCCCTCGATGAGGAGTGGAGAAACCATTGTGACTACACGAATGAGTTCGTCGATGATAGGGCACTGAGGGAAGAGATCTATAAACTGGGTGATTTAGGGGGACGTGACTCCCTTCGTGGTGGAGTAATTCCTGCGATTGTTGAAATTTCTGAGGCGCCTTCTCTATGCATAAAAGTTGAAGAGAGAACAACCACCTTGTCATTAACTGAAAAGAGACAAAATGCTTCTTCATTGTTAAACAAAGTTGAGTTTCTAGCTTTCCATAATTGAAATAATATGATCTAGCCTTAAATAAATACTATAAAAAAGCTATATATGTCGGTCATTATGTATTATTCCCAGAGAAGACCATTCACCATGAAAATGGTTTTGTGTGAAAGCACTAAAAGAGGCTATGAATCTAGGGCCAAGCAAATTGGACTTTGGGACAAGTCCAAAAGAGTTGTTTGAAAGACTAAAGTTTAGAACAAGTAGGACACTTGGGTTGAGCAATCCTGATATGAAGGAGACCCTCCCCAAGAGGAAGGCCTTGGTAAATCAGGCACCAAATAAAGTTAGCAAGCTTCGGCTCAAACTTTGCATTCCAAATTTTGTTGAGTTTGAAAAGTTACGTCTCGGATGAGGAATTCAGAGTCCATCCCAGGGTATTTAACTTATCCAATATTAGAGAGAAAGGGCTTGTGACTTGATATAGGAGACCTAGAGAGTAATTCTTAAAGTGAGTATCATAGTTCTCATAGTTCCATCTCTAGTGTTTCCACCAAGCTTGAGGAGATTGTTTTTATGCAGCATGACATTGGGCATCATATCTTGGATGCACATAATCGAAGTGAATCATAATTGATTAACTTGTATTGTTCATTTTAAAAGAGGCCAAGGAGCCCAATCATGTTACAAAATCAAATCCTTAACTTTACAAATACATGTTTTGAAGAGCCCTAAAGCTTTCATACCTGCCAATTCTACTAAGAGAAGATAAGAATTGGTCATAATAGGAGACTAGCACCTATTGTGGTCATTGAAGGACAAGCCATTTCGAAAACCATCACCCACCCATTGGAGATATGGTTTGATGTCACATCTCATTTTTATGGACTATATAAATTATTTTAGATTAATAAACATTTACTATGGTTGTTTTACTTTGAGTAAATTTCATGTGTTTGAAGGTAATTATTATGCAATTATATTTCTATAAATTGGAAAATAGATTTAAATATTATCGAGATGATTATAAGGTTTTATTTCGGCTATGTTTTTGAGGCACTAACCTATTGACAT
Organism: Torreya grandis; assembly: GCA_037957365.1. Lineage (NCBI taxonomy): Eukaryota > Viridiplantae > Streptophyta > Pinopsida > Cupressales > Taxaceae > Torreya > Torreya grandis. The sequence continues at coordinate 492,307 of JARHVA010002453.1, forward strand.
CGAGATTGAGTGCAAATGAATATAGGTACTTGTCGAAGACAAGAGCATGGTTGAGATAGAGATGTTCTAGCCACTTGGCAAGAATTGTCAGGATGGTTAACCCTGATGCACTCACACACTCACAGTCTCATATTGCATTATTTTGAATGGTTTAATACGCATTATTGTGTGGATGATAAATACAATGGATGGTTAGATACTTAAAAAATATTGTATTTTAATTGCGACAGTAAGTTCCTTTCGAATGCTTGATTTAGTCATGAATATTAATATCTTTACGTTTTATATTTAAAATTGTATAACTATATTTTGAAATGATGTATTTTATTAAATTGATGTATGGTTATATATTATTTAATTATAATTAATTAATAAACATTTTTTATTTATTTAAATATGGATGACCATATCTAAATTAGACTTACTACAATTATAAATTTAAATTGCAATAATATATATATATATATATAGTTCTTATGTAATTTAAGTGAATATTTTATTTCAAAAAAATAAATAAACTATATTACTAATACATATTATAATTAGAAATTTAATTATAAGAAATAAAATAATTATAATCATGTCATGCAACGGCATGTAATAAATAAGCTTATTAAATTCTATTTATAGAGGTTTTTCTCTCATGCAAACTTGAACAAGACTCCATTAATAAAAAAGAAGAAGCTAAAACTAATTTTAAAAATGTCAATAATAGTAGAGATTCAGAAATAAATAGGGAATAGCAGAAAGGAAAAGACATTCATCACATTTTTTAGAAACTACAAGCATAACAACAACGATAACTTTATCATTTATCAATAAAATTTAAAATCGTAAATTGTTCTGGAAAGTTTAGAAAAAGGGGAACAAAACATAGAAATGTTTTAAAGATACACAGTAGTTAATGAACAATTCAGCAAAGAAAGAGGACATGATTTTGTTCTCTGAACAGCGACAGAGAGGAGGATCAACAACAACAGTAAAGAAATCGATATTTTGGCAAGCACATATTCTCAGGTATTCTCTTTATTTTTATTTTCATGATTTAAATTTGCATATAACTGTTATAAAAAAAAATTCTCTTTGAATGTTAAAATTGGGAGACATTATTGAATGGAAAGAATTTAATATTTATTTTTATTTTTCTTTAAAAAATCCTTTTAGACAACGATATATATATAGACATTATAATAAATTGAATGAATGAATGAATGATGTTATCTTTTTTATTGTATTATAAAGATGTGTTTTCATAATTGTTGCTTGGAAAAGAAGAAATTACAGTCAATTTATAGATGAAATGGGTCAATATTTTCTCTTTATTTATTTTATTTTAATTTATTTTTTTATATCTATTTCTTAGAGAAAATAGTAGATTTTATCTAGGAATATGATTGGGTTACTTTTGGGCTAGGATGTCGAATGTGGATTATCAGAGATGGTTTTCTCTTTTCAAGAATTGCCTAGTTACTATGTTTTAAAGGTTTAGATCTAAACGACCTGTCATTGAAATAGATGAATATTTTGTCTAGAAAACTTATATGTGTGTGTGTGTGTGTGTGTGTGTGTGTGTGTGTGTGTGTGTGTGTGTGTGTGTGTGTACATATATACACATATACACACACACACACACACACACACACACACATATATATATATAAGTTTTATTATTTAGAATTGCACGTTAGACATCAGGTTGCATTGGGTGTTTCCCCCTGCCAGTTGTTCCAGGTAGCTAGACATTTCATGCAAGGCTAGGTTTCTTTCATGTCATGAAGGGATATGGGTAAGGGTAATTACTTCTGGTTGGGTGGAAAAGTGCCTAAGCCATGTTCCCATCTCTCGGCTCGTAGGAGAACCACTTGGTTCAGGATGACTAGAGAGTGTATTTATTATTTTATGTTTGTTGTACATGATCATTATAACTTGTATTTGGATGTTTTATGGCATGAATGTCAATGGGATTTGTATATTATTTTATAGTGCTTTCACCTAGATTGAGCACACGATTTTGAAAGATTTAATGACTTTTATTGATTCATATTTATGAGATTTATCTTTTTCTTGTAATATTGTAAGTGAGCAGATTAATTACATCATTTTAATTTTGATTATTTATGATGTTGTAATTTAAATGGATTATTTACTTTATTTACTTTGGTGATGGTTTGACTGGCTTTACATTTGACAGCTTTGAAAGATTTTCAAAAACTTTTAGCCACAAAAGATCCCTCAATTTTTGACTTGAGCAGTGGTAAAAATAAAGGTATAAAACCCAACATTTTTCCAACTAACTTTACCATATGGCAAGCCAGAGACAATGCAACGCCATAGAAAATAATTCTAGGCCTCACTAGTTTCGATTGCTCAAACCACCCATTTAGTGCATACAATAATTCTTTATTTATAGATGTCAATAATACCCATACCACCTTTCTCATGAAGAAGATAACAAACATCCTAAGTAACTATGTGGTAGCCACGAGGTTGTTTAGCATTGGCCGATAGAAAATCCCTAAAAACTTTGGTCAAATTTTCATATGAGGCTTTAGAAGGAGCCTAAAAAGAAGAATATTAAACATGGGTCGCCACCACGATCTTAGAAAAACCTTGGAATTTTATAGCTAATGATAGATGTTTTATGATCTAATACTCCACCTTTTCCTCCACTCTATCAATGACATATTACCATAGCTTGGAGGGAGACCTATCAAAAGCAAAAGTAATGCCAAAAAAATTAAATTTCACACCTTTTTGGATCTATTTTCACTTGTATTTATTAGGCCATTCTTACATAGGCATCCCGCTTTGTTTGAAGCATTGGGGTTTATCCCATTGCATATTAGAGTTGGAGGCTTTGTAGAAAACATCAAAGCAATTCAATGCCTCTTTAATAGAAGCTTCTTGTTCATAGAGAGTGAGAAATGTATCATCTATGAAGTGGCCATTGATGAGTTGAGAAGAGAGATCAAGAATAAAAATTCCATGAAGATCACTTGATCTTCCCTATGAGAAAGAAAATAACCAAAGGCTTTTGTAGATAAGACATATAAAGCTAAAGCCAAGGGGTAACCCTACTTGATGGAATGAAATAAGCCAAAGATTTTTGATTTGAGCCCATTGATAGTGAGACACATTGAGGCTTCTGAAAATAAAGTATGAACTATTGAGTTTGAAAAGATAGGTCTTGGATGAGGAATTCAGAGTCCATCCCAGGGTATTTAACTTATATAATATTAGAGAGAAAGGGCTTGTGACTTGATATAGGAGACCTAGAGAGTAATTCTTAAAGTGAGTATCATAGTTCTCATAGTTCCATCTCCAGTGTTTCCACCAAGCCTGAGGAGATTGTAACCCCATTTTATGCAGCATGACATTGGGCATCATATCTTGGATGTACATAATTGAAGTGAATCATAATTGATTAAATTGTATTTTTCATTTTAAAAGAGGCCAAGGAGCCCAATCAGGATAAGAAATCAAATCCTTAACTTTACAAATACCTATTTTGAAGAGCCCTAAAGCTTTCATACCTACCAATTCTACTAAGAGAAGATTAGAATTGGTCATAATAGGAGACTAGCACCTATTGTGGTCATTGAAGGACAAGCCATTTCGAAAACCATCACTCGCCCATTGGAGATATGGTTTGATGTCACATCTCATTATTATGGACTATATAAATTATTTTAGATTAATAAACATTTACTATGGTTGTTTTACTTTAAGTAAATTCTACATGTCTGAAGTAAATTATTATGCAATTATATTTCTGTAAATTAGAAAATAGATTTAAATATTATATATTAAATATTATCGAGATGATTATAAGTTCTATTTTGGCTATGTTTTTCAAGCACTAACCTATTGACATCGAGATTGAATGTGAATGAATGCAGGTACTCGTCGAAGATAAGAACATGGTTGAGGTAGAGATGTTCTGGCCACTTGGCAAGAATTGTTAGGATGGTTAACCTTGATGCACTCACACTCTCACATAGTCTCATATTGCATTATTTTGAATAGTTTAATATGCATTATTGTGTGGATGATAAATGCGATGGATGGTTAGATACTTAGAAAATATTGTGTTTTATTTGCAACAGTAAGTTCCTTTCGAATGCTTGATCTAGTCATGAATATTAATGTCTTTACGTTTTATATTTAAAATTGTATAACTATGTTTTGAAATGATGTATTTTATTAAATTGATATATGGCTATATATTATTTAATCATAAATAATTAATAAATGTTTCTTATTTATTTAAATATGGATGACCATATCTAAATTAGACTTACTATAATTATAAATTTAAATTGTAATATATATATATATATATATATATATATAATTTTAAATACTTCTTGTGTGATTTAAGTGAATATTTTATTTAAAAAATAAATAAACTATATTAATAATACATATAATTAGATATCTAATTATAAGAAATAAAAGAATCATAATCATGTCATGCAACGATATGTAATAAATAAGCTTCTTAAATTCTATTTATAAAAGTTTTTCTCTCATGCAAACTTGAACAAGACTCTATTAATAAATTAAAAAAAAAGCTAAAATTAATTTTTAAAATGCTCATAATAGCAAAGTTTCAGAAATAAATAGGGGATGGCAGAAAGGAAAATACATCCATCATATTTTTTAGTAACTACAAGCATAACCACAACGATAATTTTATCATTTCTCAACAAAATTTAAAACCTTAAATTGTTTTGGAAAGCTAGAAAAGAAAGGAACAAAATCCAAAAATACTTTGAAGATATTCACAATAGTTAGTGAGCAGTTCAGCAAAGAAAGAGGACATGATTTTATTTTTTGAACAACGACATACAGGAGGATTAGTAACAACAATAAAAAAATCGACCTTTTGGCAATCACATATCCCTGGGTATTCTCATTTTTTTTTTCATGATTTAAGGTTGCATATAATTGTTAAAAAAAAAAAAAATCTCTTTAAATGTTAAAATTGGAAGACGTTATTAAATGAAAAGAATTTAACATTTATTTTTATTTTTCTTTAAAAAACCCTTTTAGACAACGATATATATATATATATATATATATATATATATATATATATATATATATATATTCACAGTAGTTAGTGAGCAGTTCAGCAAAGAAAGAGGACATGATTTTATTTTTTGAACAACGACATAGAGGAGGATTAGTAACAACAATAAAAAAATTGACCTTTTGGCAATCACATATCCCTGGGTATTCTCATTTTTATTTTCATGATTTAAGGTTGCATATAATTGTTAAAAAAAAAATCTTTTTGAATGTTAAAATTGGAAGACATTATTAAATGAAAAGAATTTAACATTTATTTTTATTTTTCTTTAAAAAACCCTTTTAGACAACGATATATATATTATAATAAATTGAATAAATGAATGAATGAATGAATGATGTTCTTTTTTTATTGTATTATTAAGATGTGTTTCCATGATTGTTGCTTAGAAAAAGAGAAAATTACAGTCAATTTATAGATGAAATAGGTCGATATTTTTTCTTTATTTCTTTTATTTATTTATTTTTTATATCTATTTCTTAAAAAAATTGTAGATTTCATCTAGGAATGTGATTGGGTTACTTTTGGGCTAGGATGCCGAGTGTGGATTATTAGAGATGGCTTCCTCTTTTCGAAAATCGCCTAGTTACTATGTTTTAAAGGTTTAGATCTAAATGCGTTGTCATTGAAACAGATGAATATTTTGTCTAGCAAACTTTATATATATATATATATATATATATATATATATATATATATATATATATATATATCTGTCACATCTTATTGTGAGACAATTTATATTTTATTATTTAAAATTACATGTTAGACATCAGGTTACATCGGGTTTTTCCACCTACCAGTTGTTCCAGGTAGCCATAAATTTCATGCAGGGCAGAGTTTCCTTCGTGTCATGAAGGGATTCGGGGAAGTGTAATTGCTTCATGGTTGGGTGGAAAAGTGCCTGAGCCATGTTCTCATCTCTTAGCTCGTAGGAGAACCACTTGGTTTAAGATGACTAGAGAGTGTATTGATTATTTTATACTTGTTGTACATGATCATTGTAACTTGTATTTCGATATTTTATGGCATGAATGTCAACAGATTTTGTATATTATTTTATAGTGCTTTCACCTAGATTGAGCATGAGATTTTGAAAGATTTAATGACTTTTATTGATTCATATTTATGAGATTTATCTTTTTCTTGTGATATTGTAAGTGAGTAGATTAATTACATCATTTTACTTTTGATTATTTGTGATATTGTAATTTAAATGGATTATTTAATTTCTTTACTTTGGTGATGGTTTGAGTGGCTTTACATTTGATAGCTTTGAAAGATTTTTTAAAAAAATAGCCACAAAAGATCCCTCGGTTTTTTACTTAAGTAGTGGTAACAATTAAGGTATAAAACCAATCATTTTTCCAACTAACTTTACCATATGGCAAACTAGAGGCAATGCAAAACCATAGAAAATAATTCTAGGTCTTATTGGTTTCGATTGCTCAAACCACCCATTCAGTGCATACAACAATTCTATGTTTATAGATGTCAATAATGCTCATACCACCTTTCTCATGAAGTAGATAGCAAACATCCTAAGCAACTATGTGGTAACCATGAGGTTGTTTAGCATTGGCCCATAGAAAATCCCTGAAAACTTTGGTCAAATTTTCATATGAGGCTTTAGAGGGAGCCTAGAAGGAGGAATATTAAACACGGATGGCCACCATGATCTTAGAAAAACCCTAGAATTTTCTACCTAATGATAGATGTTTTATGACCCAATACTCCACCTTTTCCTCCACTCTATCAATGATATATTACCACAATTTGGAGGGAGACCTATCAAAAGCAAAAGTAATGCCAATTTTTTTTCACACCTTTTTGGATCTATTTCCACTTGTATTTCTTAGGCCATTCTGATATAGGCATCATGCTTTGTCTGAAGCATTGGGGTTTATCCCATTGCATATTAGATTTGGAGGCTTTGTAGAAAACATCAAAGCAATTCAATGCCTCTTTAATAGAATCTTCTTGTTCATAGAGAGTGAGAAAGGTATCATCTATGAAGTGGCCATTGATGAGTTGAGAAGAGACATCAAGAATAAAAATTCCATGAAGATCACTTGATCTTCCTTATGAGAAATAAAATAACCAAAGGATTTTGTATATAAGACATATAAAGCTAAAGCCAAGGGGTAACCCTGCCCGATGGAATGAAATAAGCCAAAGTTGTTTGATTTGAGCCCATTGATAATGAGGCATGTTGAGGCTTCTGAAAATAAAGTATGAACTATTGAGATAAAAATTTGACCTAAGCCTAAGGATTGTAGCATGGACAAAATAAACAGCCACTCAATTCTATCATATGCCTTCTCAAAGTCTAGTTTGAGGATTATGATACACTAGCAAGATGTCCATGCCCATTCCATTCAATCCCAGATATCAATGAGAATATCTAGAATATATCTATTCTCAATGATATTGGTATATTTTGGTTTGATGATGGTAGTGTAAGCCAAATTTTGGCTCACATAAGGAAATTTCGTCTAGATGTGCTTTGGAAAACTGAGTTAGGTTCTTGTTGAAAGAATGATTCAATATGAGTAGAGTTTTGGATGGAATGAGTGGACTAAAGAGATTATGCAGCTTGCAAAGCTTTAAAAACACTTTATGTTAACTTAAATTATAAATTATCAATTTCTAAAGGATAAGTCTAGAGTTGCAGAGACCCTATGGGATGTTAAAAGTGCTTGGAATGAGTACGGAAGTGCATGGTATTCATTTGGTTCTTCATTGTGTTCATCTAGGTATTTTGGTTCTAGTGGTAAAAATTCTGAGTAGGCAGTTTGTTGACATTATCATTACCATGTGTGAATGAGTCAAGAAGAATTGGTCATATGTTTGTGATCATATTAGTCTCTTAAACATATGTGCCAAGTCTTAGGTCATGTGATGAAGTGCATCAGAAGATATGAAAATTCAAAGTTGGCCCCTCAAACAAAGTTTGCTAAGTTTCCATACTTAGCCAATTTGTAAAGAAGCTCAAATAAAACTGAGTGAGCATATTGATGGCATCATATCTCACACATGTTGTAGTTTCTATAGGATTTGATCACATGGGTCTATTTAGTTTTATGCCTAGAACATGCGTGCTAAGTTTCAGGTCATCCTACAAAGTGCATCAAAAGATATGCATGCACAAAGTTGACCTCTTAGGTAGTTTGACTATGTTTTATATGACAGGCACGTAGACATCATGCAAAACACACATATCAGCTCACTTAACCATGGGATCAAGTGGGTTCAATCTTTGTAGTATCAAGCACATTTTTTGCAATTTTGGTGCCTCCATGACTTTTTCGCTTCCAAATTCAAGCCTTCAAAGTGGGTCAATTAATGGGAGACATTTGTGCAAGATTTAAATTAAAGCTTGAGAAAAAATCCATTTGAGCTTAAATTTAATGGTCTGTGAGACGTCAAATACATCTGTGAGAATGTCATATGACGGTCGCACAAACGTCAAATTTAAACACCATAAAGTAGACATTAGGTTTAAAATACGTCCAAGATCAATGGCTCATGTTCAATCGTACACCTTGATCCAATAGAGTGAGATAACCTGATAGTGATAGTGGGTCCTCATAAGATCAATGGAGTGCATTTAATCATACATCAAGATTAATGGAGCAAGATGAGTCAAAAGGGTCAGAAGATATTGATGATGAATACAAAGAGGACAAGTGTCAAAAGTTAGTGGGTCCTAGCAGAAGATCTAGGACTCATGTGTATTCATACATACAAATCTAATGGTGCAAGCATAGTTAACAAGTCAACATATCTAAGGGACCAATAAACATAAAGATAGTTGGGCATAATGTAAATGATCTGAGTTGGTAATCGACAGTCAATAAATAAAAGTGGGCTCAAGACATTTTTGATGAAAGGTGAAGAAGTTATTTTGGGCCCCGGCAAAGCTAATGTCAAAGAGCCAAGCTCGAACGCAATCCAAGGTTGAACCGGGGTCACATTTCAAAGACCAAGCATTACCATTTGAGATCTATGGAGATAGGGTAGGTCTTTTTAGATCTATTTGAATCAAAGGTCCACATCTTGTTTTCAAAATAAGATCAGGTATTAAGCTATAGGAAAACCAATAAATGACATTGGTTTTTAGTCCATAGTGAATATGTATTAAAGACATAGTGTAATAGAATATCTTATATCTTCTAGAAGGGTCATTCCCTCAACAAGCGAGTGTCTATGGCCACTTGAAACAGATTGAGTAAGACTTTCAATTTCAAGGCATGAAGAGTTGGTCCTCATCAGCAGATCAGGTGAAATTGGTATGGAATCCCAAGATGAAGACCTGGTGGTTGAATAAGGATCATAGAGCATTAAATTCTTTTATAAAGCCTTTGAGATTGTGCCTTCTTGATAAGATCATGACTCAAAATCATTGAGAATGCTAATCCATCAAGATCAATTAGACCTCATTCAATATTTTTTATATGCTCAATTTCTTCTCTCTCTCTCTCATCCCTTTTTTTTATAAATAGAAGCTTCTAAGCCTTGAAAGCAGCTTGGTAATCCCTCTCTTGGGCATAACTAGACTTTGCGTAGATTTGATCTTTGTAACTTCTTGAGATAAATAAAGGACTCTTTTCAAATTTTGTTATTTTGGTATAATGTGTCAATGTCATATTGATTTGCATATGTGGTTGAAACTTCTCCCTTGTCAAATCCTGAATCTCACCTAGCTACTAGTTTATCTTGTTGTGCAGGTTATGTTTAGTGTTTAATTACATTTGATTGAATTTATAAAGTGGATACATTGAATTATGAGTGCCTTAAATCAGACCTCTCCATCACTTCCCTTAGGTTTTGATCATTTAGTGAATCTCTGCATGAAATATTAATGCATAAACAATCATTTGGAGTTCTAGATCTGATCTCATTAGTGTTTTTTAGAAGTTCATAAAGAGTGGATGAACAATCACATTACTGGTGCATCACCTTTTTTATATGTTTTTATGCATTGTTACCCATTTATCTCTCCCTTTTCCTAGTCAAAATTTAGTTTAGGTGATAGATCTAGAAGGAGGTAAGTTTTCTCCAAAGGTTTGATCCATTATTAGGATACCCAAAGCCTAGGATTAGTCCCATGTTGGACTAGATTTGAGTAGCAAGATCTTAACAATCCCATTCTCAGCTAGGGTTCATATCTAGAACACCAATAGTTTTGGCATGCTCAATGGGACATTAGATTTGGTATTGTTTAAAATTACAGTTGTAACAATGTTCATGAATAATTTGGTGATTCTAAGCTCAAGCAATTATTTTTAACAGTCTAGGCAGTTTCCAAGTAAGTCTATTTTATTGCATTATCCTTATGTTGTTTTCATGTCTATGTATGAATAAAATCCCTATGATACACCTCCTTATCATCCCTGTGATGAAATATACCATCCCTATCATGATGCATATGAACCTTGTTATGAGCCTAATCAGTCTTGCTAGGAGTTTTATCAAAACCATGATCAGCCTTATCAAGTTTTCCATTTCCTTATGAACCATATCAGTCTCAAGACCAAATTTCACCTTTCCTATATGGATATGATATTACATATGAGAAGCCTTGTCTCCAATAAAGGATGGATAAAATAGAACTTAAAATACTCAGGTATGCAAGAAAAGTTTGTTCAAACTGTCCATATGAGGAAGTGAATGGCCAACCTCGAAATGTGTCTAATGATCTAGAGGAGAGGCATGAGTTTTGTACCTTTGTATTAGAGAAGATGAAGGCTTTGGAGAGGCAATAAATTGAATTGGATCAGTTGTCTCAAGAACCCTCTTATATTCCTTACCAGTCTTCTTATGTTCCTTACCCTCATAAAGTTCTTGACCAAGTCCAGTATATGTCAATGAAGATTCCTAATTAGAGTCAAGGACCTATTCAAGAAGCTATTCATATACCAATTCAAGAGGCTAAACCTTCTTATAGTCCCATTTATTTACCACTTACCCCTCAAGTTGAAGTTGTCCATGAGGACAAAAAGGTTTTAAACCTTGATGAAGTAATAGACAAGTGAAAAGAGCAAAATATAGAAGTTCTCAAAAGTTTCTTTTTTCCTCCTCTCCAAAAACCCCTACATGATTCCACTACCATCAAGATCCCAAGTTTTGATCATGATCAACATTCCATGCTTCATACTCCCTCTCAAGTAAGTGAATTTCATCACCCTCCCACCATCTCCCTTCTTCAAAAGGAGCTTGTTTTATGGGAAATAGAGGAAGATATTGTAGTTTCAAGTTAAAATCTTGGGGAATGTGAAGAGGATGCTTCAAGTGTGTATGACGAAGAGTTATTTATTTATATTTCACTTGAGGTACAAGTTAAAACTAAGATTGTAGATGATATTGAAGAAGTTATCTCAGGTATGCAAGAAAAGGTTGATCTTGATATGGAAGAACTCCATGAAGAATTGGTACAAGCTAAAGTCATAAATAAGGTTGAGATATCTCCACTTGAGAAGGATCAAGATACCTTTCAAAATTATCTTATTCAGATTGATCAAAAAGATGAACAAAAGAATGATTGGCAGTTGTATATTGAATCTCTTCAAGAGATCGAAGATATTTGTAAGGATATGTTGCCCATTGAAGAGCATGTTATTGAAAAGTTTGATAAAAAATCACCTATTCAAGATCATGATACATATTGGGTTGATTATTCAAAGCTCTTTGAAGAGCTTGATGAACTTGAAATAATTCATAAGAAAGATGAGATCGCTCAAGGACAATGCATAGATGAGATGTCACTTGACAAGGTTGTAGTTGACAGGCAATATGAAAAGGATCCTAATTTGCAAGATGAGTTTGTCTTTGTTGGTGACTAGTTTTCTATTGATGGCTCATTTTAGGAGATGTTAAGAGAAATAGTTGGCAATAAGATTGCCTCTTCAAAGGTGATGTTCAATAAACATCCTGCTTTACAACTTGTACCTTCCCTTAGAATGAGTAAATTCAAGTGTTTCCCTTTGTATCCAGGTGGACTATGTTTTGTCATGGTTAATTAGATTAGTTTGTTTATATTTTGTTCCAGATAAGTGCTTTATTTGTACATTTGTTTTGTTAGGATAGTTTCCTTTATTTTATTTCCTTCCCTATTTTGGTAGAGTCTATTGTCTTTGCAAAATAAGAGGTCTCTTACAATCATGAGTCATGTAGAGAGTCTGGTGTTCAAGCATATCAAGCATGCCACCTAGTTGAGTCATCAAAGATGTTAGCCAAATTTTAGCTTGCATAAGGAACTTTTGTCTAGATGTGGTTTGGATAGCTGAGTTAAGTTCCTATTGAAAGAATGATTCAATGTGAGCAGAGTTCTGGACGGAATGAGTGGACCAAAGAGATCATGCATCTTGAAAAGCTTTTGAAACACTTTAACTTAAAGTGTAAATTGTCATTGGAATGAGTATGGAAGTGCATGGTATTCATTTAGTTCTTCATTTTGTTCATCTAAACATTTTGGGTCTAGTGGTAGAAATTCTAAGTAGGTAGTTTGTTGACATTATCATTGCCACATATAGATGAGTCAAGAAGAATTGGTCATATGATTATGATCACATTAGTCCCTAAAACATATGCACCAAGTTTCAAGTCATCCAATGAAGCACATCAGAAGATATGAATATTAAAAGTTGGCTTCTCAGATAAAGTTCGCTAAGTTTCCACACTTAGTCAATTTGTAAATGAGCTGAAATAGAGTCAAGTTAGCATATTGATGAAATCATATATCAGATGTGTGGTAGTTTTTAGAGGATTTGATCACATGGGTTTCTTCAATTTTGTGCCCAGAACATACGTTCAAAGTTTTAGGTCATCCGATGAAGCACATCAAAAGATATGCATGCGTAAAGTCAACCTCCCAAGTAGTTTGACTATGTTTTCTATGATAAGCATGCAAACATCATGCAAAACACACAGATCAGATCACTTGAACATTGTGTAGACACACTTAGAAAGCTCCCAGAACTAGTGGATCAAGTGGGTTTAATATTTGTAGTATCAAGAACATATCTTATAATTTTAGTGCCTCCATGACCTTTTTGCTTCCAGATCCAAGCCTTCAAAGTGGGTGAAATAACGGGAGATATTCACACCAGAGTCAAATTAAAGCTCGAGCAAAAATTCATTAGAGCTTAAATTTGACGGTCTGTGGGACATCAAATACATTTACGAGAACATCAAATGATGGTCACACAGACATCAAATTTAAGCACCATAAAGTAGCCATCAGGTTTTCAAATAGGTCCAAGATCAATGGCTTGCATTTAATTGTACACCTTGAACCAATAGAGTGAGATAGCCTAACAGTGTCAGTGGGTCCCCAAAAGATCAATGGAGTGTATTTAAGCATACATCAAGATCAATGTAGTGAGATGAGTCAAAAGGGTCTGAGGATCTTGATGATGAATACAAAGAAGACAAGTGTCAAAAGTCAGTGGGTCTTGCTAAAAGATCGAGGACTCACATGTATTCATACATCTAGATCTAATAGTGCAAGAACAATCAATAAGTTAGTGTATTTGTGGGACCAATAAGCATAAAGATAGCTGGGCATAATGTAAATGATTTGAGTTGGCAATCAACAGGTAATAAACAAAAGTGAGCTTGGGATATTTTTGATGAAAGTCGAAGAAGCTATTTTGGGCCCAGGCAAAGCAAATGTCAAGGAGCTGAGCTCGAAGGCAACCCAAGGTTGAACCAGGGTCACATTTTAGACACCAAACATTACCATTTAATCTCCATGGAGATAGGATAAGTATTTTTAGACCTATTTCAGTCAAAGGTCCACATCTTGTTTTCAAAATAAGATCAGGTATTGAGCTATAGGAAAACCACTAAATGACATTGGTTTTCAGTCCATAGTGAATCTATTTTAAAGATAAAGTGTAATAAAATATCTTATATATTCTATAAGGTTCATTCCCTCAACAAGAAAGTATCTATGGCCACTTGAAATAGATTGAGCAAGACTCTTTCTACTCCAAGGCATGAAGAGTTGGTCCTCGTTAGCATATCAGATGAAAATGGCATGGAATCTTGAGATGAAGACCTGGGGATTGAATAAGGATTATGGAGCATTAAATTATTTTGTAAAGCCTTTGAGATTATGCCTTCTTGATAAGATCATGACTTAACATCCTCGAGAATGCTAATCTATCAAGGGCAGTTGGATCTCATTCAATGTTTTCTATCTGCTTAGTTCCTTTTCTCTCTCATCCCTTTTTTCTATAAATACAAGCTTCTAAGCCTTGAAAGTAGCTTGGTAATCCCTCTCTTGGGCATGAATAGACTCTACCTAGATTTTATCTTTGTAACCTCTTGAGATATATAAAGGACTCTTTTCAGATTTTATTATTCTGGTATAGTGTGTCAATGTCAAATTGATATGCATATGTGGTAGAAACTTCTCCCTTGCCAAATCCTCAATCTCACCTAGCTACTAGTTTATCTTGTTGTGCAGGTCATGTTTAGTGTTTAATGTCATTTGATTTAGCAAATGGATACATTGAATGGTTAGTGCATTAAATCAGGCCTCTCCATCACTTCCCTTAGGTTTTGATCATTTGGTGAACTTCTACATGAAATACTAATGCATAAATAGTGATTTGGAGATGTAGATCCGACCTCATTAGTGTTTTTTATAAGTTCAGATAGAGTGGATGAACAATGACATTACTAGTGCATCACCTCCTTTACATATTTTTATGCATTGTTAGCCATTTCTCTCTCTCTTTTCCTAGTTAAAATTTAGTTTAGGTGATCAATCCAGAAGGAAGTTGAACTTTATTGGAGGTTTGATATACTATTAGGATACCCATAGCCTAGGATTAGTCTCATGTTGGACTAGATTTGAGTAGGAAGATCTGAACAATCCCCTTCTCAACTAGGGTGAAAATCTAGAACACCAATAGGTAGATAGGATGAAATAGAGATGGTTTGTAGGGGATTTAGTTAGGATTTTATATGAAGCATTAAGGAGGGCGATGGGTCGCTAGCTAGTGATGAACTTTGGGTCTCAGTCTTTGGGAATGAACTTGATATTTCCCTTGTTGATGAGAGAACCTAAAGCTTTTTTTTGTAGAGATTATTTATAGACTTGTAACAAGTTATGTCATAAAAAATGCCAACTATCCTTATAAAATTACCAAGGGAAACCATCAATACCTAGGGCTTTATCAGTGGCCAAGCATTGCACTACCTATAAGATATCATCAAGAGTTATAGGGGCATCACATAGCTTTTGATTAGCATTTATGAGCTTACAAGGTAACACATCTAAATATAATTACATAGTGTGTGCCCTTTTCACCATCTCTCCTTGAGCTTAGAACACTAGCTTGTAGTGATCAATAAAGGTCATGAAAATTTATATAAAATTATTAAGATGTTTCTTAGAAAGCTTAATAACTTAGATTTGATCCCTAACGTGCTTGGCTCAAAGGGATTTGAAAAAATCTTTAGAGACTCAGTCACCCACTTTGATTCAATTTAGCCAGGCTCAGATTTAAGCCCCTCTAATTGCATGGTTATTTGTAGCTTTTGTCTTATTATTTAGAGAGGCAACCATGGATTACAAAAATGTATAAAATGGGTTGTGCTCAAGAATAGAGGAAATTATTTGGTATTCTTTGAGCACAACACCATCAACCTATTTCCAAACTTGAGAAACTTGTTTACCGTTATGATGAAGTTGGTGGTATGAGTGATCACCTCATCCCATCATTTAGATCAGTTGACATCATAAGGTGGACATGGCGCAAAGATACACAATTTGGTGATGAGGAAAATGGTGCATAGATATACATAATTATTTTCATGTTATCATTTATTGATGCTTTCTCTTACACCAACATGTCAAGCTTCAATCTCTCTAAGTGCATGCTTTAAAGGGTAAACCGAAAAAGGGGTGGGTAGGCCTTTGGTGTTTTTTGAAAGATTTTATATATGTCATGATCATATCATTCATATTTTATAGCTTAGTTTCCTCAAATTTTTGTTGTTACCTACCTCCTTGCATCTTACATCACTCAACTATGCTAGTTTGCCAATTTGTTATGGCATCAGCCTAGGCTGATACCATATATTTCACACCTTTTCCCTTATCATAATGTATCAACCTAGTTGATGTTATTCTAGTCTTGTCTTATAGCATTCATATTATTTCACCCTAACTGACATAGTTCAATGTCAGATGATTCTTCTTAACTGCATTGTAACTGGATGATGCCATCAGCTTAGTCTTTAAGGTGGGTTTGGGTATTTTATCTTTATATATACAAGTCACATTTCATTTCAATCATATCCTATACACTATATCTACTCTTCTTTTTCTCCCACTCCTACCCTAAATCACATTTGGAAGAGTCATAGGTAGAATCTTGTCTTGAAAGAAGTTTGTCTTGTGAAAGTGTTGAAGATCCAATAGGAGAAGTCATTGGGAGTATTATTATGTATTTTACCAACCATTTGAGATCTTCATAACCATAAACATATCTTGTAAAACACCATTGTCCAAAGGGCAGATTGAGGCTCGACAGGTTCACTCCAAGTTAAGTATTTCTAACATTATGCTCTTTCTTTTATTTCATTTAGTAGGTAGATGTTTCTTGTTTCTTAGTGAATGAATGTATATATATTCCTATCTAAGTTTTCTCTACACTTATACTTAATCTAGATATATGATTGCTTGGACTTGTCATATTCCATTTTAGGTTGCCTAGACCCCCATTTATCAACCATGGCACCTTAACCATTTTGATCATTCTAATCATTTCCCTTTAGTTTAATTTACTTTACTTACACAACTACTTGCATTGATTATTTACAATATAGATTACTCACATAAAGTTCTAGTTATATCTACTTCATTGTCTCATATGCTCAAAGGATTTAGACCCCTCTCCTTTGATATTAGTGATATAAGTACTCCTCTTTCTAGATTTATGGATCCATTAGTCACTCCCCAAACATTATGTATCATGAGCTATATTTAATTAACCTTATTTGAGTCCAGATATTTAGAGATAGGATAGCTCCAGGCTAATCCTAGCTTGTGCATACATTTTGGTGATCCCGACGTGAATTTTATTCTACCTTTAGTTAGATCAAATTCATGTTTTTAAAATATATTCTTAGCAAAAAAATATTTCAATCCTTTAGTAAACTGCATTGGCTAGCCCAGTATAGTTTTCTATCTTCAACCAATGGTATTGACCAACATGATACTATTTTATGTTTATATAATTGCATCAGCTTGACCAATATAGTTCATTTTTATAAGTCACCATAGTATGTTTTTTTCAGCTGACCACATTTTCCTGGCATATATAGAGTCTATTTTTTAACCTTAGTAACTAATTATATCAGTTGAGTTGATATTTTTTATCTTCACCAACTAACTTAATTATTTCATCATGATGTCATCTTCTAAGCTTCTAATTAGTCATGAAAATTTCATAATCAGATATCTAGATCTAAACCTCACTTATATCCTTACTACGGATGGAGGTATTGAACTACTTCCCCTAAGTCATGACACTTATACTATGAGTGAAGATTCATTAGTTCCAATCCTAAGCCAATTTCTAAATCATGCAACCTAAATTTTGTGCCATTCATGCCAACACAATGTAACATGGTTGAGGTTGTAGACACCTAAAATTGGCCACCAGTGGCTTCATATCTCACTTTAGAATAATTCATACTAACCATTGAACATCTAACCTAATAATTTCTAATAGTCTCAAATTTGGCTTCATGACCATGCAAATACATCAATTTGGCCCATAAATCAAGTAAAAAGACCAAATACACATATCAATTAATTCAAAATCATTCAAAAATGTCAAAAAGCCTAAAAAGGATTAATTACCATGTTAAAGCAAATCAAATCCTAATCAACTCCTAATTGAATTCACCCATGAGTAACTAAATGAATTATCAAAAAATAAAATTCAAAAACCAAAAGAATATCCTAGGAATTAATCATTTCCTTTTTGCAAGTTGTCCAAAATCCAAAATATCCCACCCATGCCTATTTATTGAAAATCATGAGTGCTTGACAACTCATAACTCTACTGGAGTTAATTTTGACTCACCTATGACAAGTTTGAACCCATTCAAAGACCTAACTACCCTCTAACTCACCTTGGGTTGGGGTTAGCTGCTAAATTTATAAATACAAGCCTAGATCTCTTCATTTGAAGAGCTTGAAACATAGTTGAGTTATAATGTTGGAGTTGATCCATAAAGTAAATGCATAGTGTTATAATGTCAAAATCAAGCCAAGCAAGCCAAACATGGTGTCAAGAGGAGATGGAGATAGTCAAGCCCCATTGATGAAGACCTTTTGAGAATAATCCAGCAAGCCAACGAACAAATCATTTGGAGCTCTCAAGGAAGGTAAAGATTGTAGTTCTTTGCATTTTTGTTGGATTTTCAATTGTTATTTGTTTGTTAAGCTCCCCATAAGATCTAGGCTTAGAGATATTAGTATGTTAGTGTGTTTATTTCATGGTTTTTTTTATTAACACTTGATCTAACCTCCTCTCTTTGTTAAATTCCTAAGATCACAAATGGCATGCCCTATGAGACACGTTTGTGCACCCCACCTATTTGAACAAAAAATAGTTGTTAAAATAGATCTTATTTGTAATCTATTTACTAATTTTTTTTAAATTTTTGACAGGTTTTTCTTACTAGTTTTATCCTAATTCTTTCAAAATATGATTTTTAGTTTAGAAGTTATGACTCTTTTAGTGATTGTCACTTTTTGTTTTCTATTTTTTGGGTAAAAATGACTAGTACAGAGCTAATAAAATTTTTATTCACTATTTTGAATTGATTTTTTTCATCGAGGCATGACTTGGACCTATAAACAACCTCCAAATTTTTTGTGACAAACTAATATATATTTTAAAAGTTATGATCAAAATACTGACTGAAGGTTTTTATGTTTTGTGTGTTCGGATTTTTTTTTTAGCCTTCTAACTTATTGTTTACATGTTTTCATTAGTTTAATATTATTTTTTGTGTTTTATTAAGATAATAAGTATTTTTTAGCATAACATTTTTGCCTTCAGGTTCATAGGTGAAACACAAACCTGAGACCTTTTTTAAAGTTCATTTGCTCACAACTAAATGTGCTTATAAGCAGGGGGTTACTTGCTTGTTTTTGCAGGGTCAAGGCAAACATTTAACACCAATTTGCATGCTTAAATGATTTCTAACATTTAAATTTTGTGTTTAAAAGGAATTAGGCTAAATCAAACATTTGGACTTAAGGTGCTTAAAATGAACATAGTTATGTATTTGCTTAGTTTATGTTTGTGCAAGTTCTTTTGAATTTGTTAATATGCCAAGAGGCCATGAACATTAATCCAAACATTTAAATTGGTACTTAACAAAGAACCTAATCAAGTCTAAACTTGTTTCAAACTTGATCACATTGTCTTTAGGGTATTTAAAAAGAATTTAGTTCATTTTTTTATGCCTTGGATGCTTTTTCAAGTTTTTACAAGTTTTAATCAAAGCCAAGGGGCCAAATTTCACAACACATTCCATTTGGGTGCCTTAAAATGAACCTAACATCATATTAGTTTATATGCTTTTGAGCAAGTTCATTTTTTTTTGTGTGTAAGTTGTTTGCTTAGAGAAAAGGATAGTACATATATGCTCCCCCCCATCCCTTATACGAAACTCATAGGATCAAAAGCATCTTTCCATCGCATTTTAGTGTCTATTCCAAGGTGTATAAAGAATGTCATCTAAGCTCTCCCCAAACTTGCATAGTATTAGGTGATCTAGAAGCGACCATAAAGTCTTTCTACTTGTCATTTATTTTCTTGCATCTTGGCTTGTGAGGGGGACTTCATCACCTCCCATGAGTTCTTTAGGGAAACTTTGAACTGAGGCTTCATCTCTCAGCATCCTCTTCAACTCCTCTCCATGGGGGGGTATAAAAATTGGGATCACCCCATTGGGATGATGGTTTGATTGATTAAATCATCTCTATTAGTAAGAGGTTAAGCCTGAGACATATGATCAATATGGACATCGCATTATACTGAGCAAGTGACAGATGTAGTAGCTGTGAAAAGGATAAGACCTTTTCATAATAAGTTGTTTGATGTGGACTTAATTGACATGTTGCTTCTCTTGTATGCATATGTGAAAGTGTGTGCACATAGGATCAATCTAGATGATTGAAAACAATTTAGTTTTAGTCAACCCCACTTTGCCACACCTTGATAGGATATAAGATGATTATAGTTAGTTATATTTTGGTCATTTATTCTTTATTGCTTAGTGTTTTGAAGCTAAAACTTATATGTTTGTTTATACCATGTCAAAAACAAGTTTTTTTATACATCACTCCTTTTTTTAGGAAGGCTTATGTTTGCCATATTATACAACACTTGTGCCTTACAATTTCTACTAAACTTATTTTTGTGTGTGTCACTTGACTGAAATAGGTACTATTATGCTACACAAATCTTTATAAAGGTTGTGCCTTAAGAATTATTTGAAACATAACCATTGATCACATCTTTTGGGATTTCTAACACTGTTACGCTGCCCAAGTTGTTTCAAACAACTTGTCTTATCTTGTATCAAAGACAATCATTATCATTTTCAAAACATGTGATGCTTGTCATTTGGATCTTTATTTAGAATAATCATGTTGTCTGATCTTGTCTAAACTTGTTTGGTCATCAAAATCCTAGTCATCAAACATTGAGCTTTTAATTAATTTTTACAAGTTTAGATCCAAACATTGATTGATTTTTGTTTAGGCCTCATCATGTAGGGGCTGATACATAGATCTTTCTCTTTTGGGTTATGTAACTTAGGTTAATTACTTACCTAAATTTGATAATTATTATTTGTTTGTTTAAAGCCTATCCTCATCATTGTTTATGTCTTTATTTGGGAGAGCACAACCTTTCTCCAGGTGCCTTTTGCCTTATGCCTTATACCAACTGATCAAATTTATGTTTGATTTCATGTGTCAGGTTTATATTAAATTTGTTCCAAACTTGTTAGATTAAATCACATCATGTCATCTTTGTTTAAAGACTAGATTTTGATGTCATTTGGCCAAAAGTCCTAGCACAACCTATTTGAGCCTAGTTTTTGACTCTAAGTTTGGACAAAAAACCTAGCGACTCTTTTCCCTTTCCTATTTTATACTTTTTTTGGAACACTTTGGCCTAGACTTTTGACATACCAGTTTTTATTCAAACACTTGACCTTTTATGTGTATGGCATTTAATGTTAGATATTTGATGTTAGACTATTTTATGCCAAGTCTTAGTACAAACCATTTTGGAGATATTTCTCCACTTTCAAACTATTTTAGAGATACAACCTAGACCAAGTTAGACCAAGTTCAAACCATTTGTCCTTTGGACATTATTTTTTAGAGTTTGTATAACTCTAAGCCTTTTGTTTTGTGGAGTGTTGTTATCAATGTGGATATGTCTAGCTACACTTATGGTGGAGTCACGTACAATCCAAGTTATGATGGAATGGCTACACAAAATGACTTTTATGGCTTTGTTGAAGACCCTTATAAAGGTAATATGGTTTATGAGGCAGATTCATATCCTCCTTACCATAATCAATCTAGGAAACAAAGTCAAGAACTTGCTTATGATCCAAATCAAGTTTCCAATTGGGATGATATGGTTTATGATGAGGACTTGGATGATTTAGCTTATGCAAGCAATTAGGCTCCAAGATGCCCTAGACTTATTCTTCTAAGACCCTATCCTTTGGCTCATATGAGCTATCAAGCTCCACAATGCTATTTTTTATCCAATCATTGGCTACCATTAACCCTTCTTATGATTACATGAGATACCAAGCTCCAAAAAATCCAAGGAATACCATTTTTATACCAGGACCTTGTCCTTTGTCTTATGCGAGTAATCAAGATCCATAATATCTTATTACTATCATTTCAAGACTTCATCCTTTGGTTTATGCGAGCAAGCAGGATCCACAATACCCTATCATTTTCTAAAAATCCCAATCATAACCTCAACCAACCTATTCAAGATCCTAACTAATCTAATCACAACCTTAATTGAGTCAATTAGTACCTTAACCAAGCTAATCAATACCCCTCCAATTGAGCCAATCATTCAAAGATCAAAATATATTCAAAACTGGTATTTTACAATTGATTGTAAACTAAGGCCAAAAGAACCAACCAATCCATGGTGTTTTTGTCAAACCCACCATTTGTGATAAGTTAACCTATTATCGAGAAGTCTCACTCTGACGAGCTAGTATTTGCTGAGTCACTTCTTACTGATTATAACCTCCTTTGGGTAAATCATTACCTCAACCATATGCCTATTTTTAAAGAGACTCCCTTTGATAATCTATTATCTAAGGAGTTATCTCTTAACCTTTTTCCCATCATAGAGGAATCTCAATTTGACAAACCAATCTCTATAGCGCCCATTATGCCATCACAAGCCATTACTTGTCCAATACCAAATAGTCAACAAAACATCATTATAATAACATCCATATCAAATGAAGAATTAGAATTAGATTTAGGTCATATTATTGAACTGACATCAAATTTAGTATCAAAAGAAAAATCAACAGTCTCAACATTGGATTCAGAGTCTATTGAGTCAAAATCAAATTCAAAATAAGAATATGTTTGTAGCTATTATAATATTGGTTACATAAGCCTTGTAGATAAATTCAAATACATTTTTGATCCTTCTACAATTTTTGAGAATGATTACTTCAACATCAACACAAGTTCTCCTAGTATCTTATACTAGGATTGTGTTGCCTCACCCCATTCCTTTACCGTTCCACATGCGATTACCACCAACCAACATAGTCATGTTATTGACATTCTATCTACCAAAAGTATCGATTAGGATTAATATAATCACACCTTATTAAATTGCATCCATGGAAACATATCATTTAAAGAACATCAAGGAGTCCAAGACCAAATTCATGTAGAAGAAGTATAATCTCCTAATGAAACCTTTTCAGAGGTGTTAAGGGACAATCAAAGTTGAAACTCAACATCTTTTAGTAAAACCTTTTCGGAGGTGCTAAAAGATAATCAAAGCCAAAAGTCAACATTCCTTAGTGAAACTTTCTTGAACGTGCTATGGGAAAATCAAGACAACGTCATTGGTAGAAACCTCTTCAAGGCACTAGTAGCTGAGCACAAAAGTTCTTCACTACTTGATGAAGGCAAAATCTAAGATCAAATCAATATAACTTCCAATATACAACCTAATTAGATGGTGGATACTCTCAAGCCCAAATAAGATAAAAATCTAGTGGTCCTATTAAGAGCATATTCATAAGTCTTAAGATCCATCACATCCAAAGTTATGTCAAATCCAAAATCACTAACATTGTGTGTGCCTAAAAATCTCAATCTTCATTTATTTCCCAACCATCATACATTTCATTATCATCCACCACTCTATTTCCCAATCAAACCTATCAACCAACATTTATCCTTATTTACCATTCACGATCATACTTTCCTTTATGGAGGCTACAAAGATATCTTGTCTCAACATTTTAAGGAAACAAAATGAATGACCAATGAAGATCAAACAACATCATTGGCATCCAAATATACATCAAGTTCTTGATAGAGCAACTATTCAAATGAGGTATGGGATAGAAATTTACATGATTGAGTATTCTATTTATATCAATTATTGATCAGGATGTGCATCTAAACATCAACAATAAAAATAGATTCATATGCCATTTACCATACCCAGCCAACCACATCCAAACCCAACCAACCATACCCAGGCCAAACACATCCAAAACCAAACACCATCATCAACCAAAAACATGTACCATATCATTTCATTTACCATTCCTTTTTTCATTGTTGCATACCCAACCAATCACCTTACCACTTGGGGGCAACCCTCTCAACATTCTTCTTTATCATCCTATTATTCTACCAGCCTATCACTATCCTATCATTTATCTGACCTGCCATTCCATTCTATCAACCTAACATGTTTTGATCACATCCTATCCTAGCCCATTTAACCTTGGTCCATACATTGGTTTCATGCTTTCAACATGAAGAATTAGATCAGTTTCAATAATTATTTCAAGAATTCTAGATAGAGGCAGTATTTTGAAGTAGTAGAACATAAGTTTTAACAGTTACATCCTTCATTTCTTGTTCGCTTCTTATCATGTTTTTTTATGTGAGAATAATTATATCCACCTACATGGGAAAATTAGTGTTCATCAGTATTACTACTAATTATAATTGCCTATGGGTAAATTAGTATCATTGATCTGATCAGTTGTATCTTAGTTATAACTACCTATGGGCAAATTAAGGGCAACATTTTTTATTGTGCATTGACATACCAACTAGTCATTCCTATGTCGTACCATGCCATCTGATTTAACTTATTTGAGAATAATGGATTTTTATTATTATTTTAGTTAAAGGTCTAAATTAATAAATCAGTACATAACATAGTAATAATTATAGTCCAAATTTGTGTAATTGTTTATCTTTTTCACCTTTTTAAAAATAGAAATAAATAAGATGAAATATAAATTAGCTAGAAAATAGACTAAGATGGCTAATACAAAGGTTTAAAATGGTTGTGTAAGACTAGAAAGGTATTGTAAACTTGAATCTAGATTTTGTTTGACAAAAATATAGGAGTGCCAAAAAGTGAACACTTTGGTGTCTAATGTTGTTGTCCAATTTTGGTTTTATTGTTCATATCAATTTATAGTTCTAGATTGTGGTGAAGTCTGATTTTGGGGTCCTGTAGGCCTCCTGGTTTCTTCATAATCACCTATTTATGCTGTTATATGACCTATTTTCTTCTCAAACTCTAGGTCTACCTACGCATATAAAACAACAAACATATCAAAAGTCAAAAGGGAAAAAATTGGGTTATGGGAAGTATGATCACATGATCTAGAACCCTTGTTGTCATAATCATTTCCTATATTAACCCTCAAGCTAGGGTCTTAGATCAAATATAGTTCTCCTTTAGGAAATGTGCATAATCAACGTACATGATAGATGTAAGAATGAACTTTCATCGAGGCCCTTCCTTGATCAAGCATACAAATCTATATTTGATGCAGAATTTTGAGCTATACTAGTGATTGATTTTAATTATTTAATGTGCCAAAACAGTAAGTGATAGTTATAAAATGCCTTGTGAAGTCCTTTATATAGGAGACTCTTTATTTTGAATTTAAGAGCTTTATTTATGCTAGTTGACATCAAAAAGATAAATAAAACTTAAGGGAGGGGTTAAGAAGTGTTTAGGACCCATTAAGCAAGAAAAAATGACCATTGGCCAAGAGCACTGAAGAGGATAGGAGCATCAAGTGTTGTAGTGCACCA
Source organism: Torreya grandis (assembly GCA_037957365.1). Taxonomy (NCBI): domain Eukaryota; kingdom Viridiplantae; phylum Streptophyta; class Pinopsida; order Cupressales; family Taxaceae; genus Torreya; species Torreya grandis. Next base: position 517,824 of record JARHVA010002453.1, read on the forward strand.
AAATTCTATTGTTCAAGACTCAAAAAAATAGGTTGGGACTGACACAAGCCAAGTTTGGGGGTCACTAGAGGTATAGATCAATTGACTGAGATAATAGAAAGGTGATAAAAGCTAAAAGTAAGACTAAGACAAGAAAAATAAAGACATGGCTAGTGTGAAAAAGGCTCATATTTTCTAGTTAGAGTCTCTTGTGAAGAGGACTATGAAAACACATGATATGTTTGGTTGCTTGACCATATTAGGGTGTATACATTTACCCCCATTTTATTCTAGTGATGCAATGAAATGAAATACTAGAGTAAAATAAAGAAGAAAAAAATGTGTACATAAACCTACTTGTGTGGAGGTGAATGTGTTGTAAGGGTCCAACTCACTTCCTAGCCAAGGAAGTGGATGGAGAGCTGCATAGTGTTTAGAGAGAGAAGGAATCCATGGAGTGGATGCCCCCTATACTGAATCTAAATGCAAAATCCATGTATCATGGAGGGTAATGCTTACCCCCTATGTTGAATCTAACTAAAGATGAGTAATGCTTGAAGGCCCAAAACTAATGTTTATCCTTTGTCCCACATAAACTCATGTAATCTAGATGTATGTATAAAATATGTATGCTGTGAAGAGAAAAATCTATCATGCCTTCACTTTGAATCTCTGAAATGGAACTAAGAAGTTCTCAGAGGCCAAAAATGACTGTTTGTCCTCTATCTTACACAAACTCATGTAGTCTGGATTTGAGTAATACAATGGACCAACCACTGCAGACGATCATGCAGTCTAACCTAGTGACAACCTAGGTACAACTGGGTGTAATCTAAAAATATAGTCAATATGCAAGAAGAGAATGACATGTCTTACCATTGCATCTCTATAATATTAAGTAATGAAGAACATGAACATCTATGTCATGCCCCCAAATTTAGTATGTGAGTGATGCACCTGCATAATCTAATAATATGTATAACCACATGTGATATGGCATATCTTGATATGCCTCATGTGAAAAAATAGAGACCAAAATACTGTGCTCTGCATTATGCCTATAGTTTTCTATTTGATTTTGTAACTATGTCATGTTGTATGAAGATGTATGTGTGAGATGTGTAACATGTGCATGCCCCCAAATCTGGTATCTGAGTCTGTATCTGTATCAAAATCATTATTAATCTATATAATCTAAACCACTATATCTGAATAGTCTATGTACCTATAAATTGAAGGTATATCCCTTTGAATGTCCTGAGTAATTCTAAGTGACCCACATAATTTGAGTCACTCTATATCTCGACCAATCTAAGCTGAATTTGATAATTTGAATGCTAGATGTATAAGAACCATGGTGTATCCACTTATGAGAGTGGATGGGTATGTTGGGTAAGTGTATAAATAAGAATAGTATGAATTATTCCCCCTTTTTGGGGAGAGGGACAAAATATGTGATAGAGGAGATTAAGCCAAAAGCGATGATTAGTGGCATAGTAATAGAAACAAGGTTGGTATGTTGTGAATAGATTGAAAATTTATTTAATTGATTAGATTATCTTGCTGAGAGTGGAACATGTTTTGATTGGTGATGACCCAGGTATGTGTCTGGTATAACAGAAATATATAAATGTTCATGCCATACTAGGTAGATATGGTAATAAGAGAGAAAAGCTTGAGTGATGTCGAAGGTATTGTTGTCATAATTCTTTGGAAGGAAATGGTTTCAAAAATAGAGTTATGGGGTTTGAGTTGTCAACAAAATGGTACTTTGTTTTGAACAAAAAAGTTAGTTAACATAGAAAATTGGATTGATTCTTGATTCATTTGTGCATTGACTAGGTTGAGATTTTGAGCGCTGGAGTGAGAAAAATGTTGAGGAGATGAGCCCTACCATGACTTAATTTGAGTAGTTGGTGGCCTAGGTTCAGGTTGGTGGTGATGTGACCCTAGTAAGTAGCTCAATCACTTGATTTTTGTCAGATTTTAGGCCTATTTTGGTGTTTTTAAGGGCTTAAAAGTAGCATAGTAATTTTTTCTATTTTTGGTGCTCCTGTCCAAGGTTCAACACTCTTGTCCAATGCTGTTGTCCTTACTACAGTGTTGTTGTCCAAGAGGTAAATTTTTTTTATGATGTTTCTTTATTTTTTACTATTGTTCTAGCTTGTCTTTTGATTTGGTATTATTTATTGATAGATGTGTTGTGTTTGGTGTTATAGGGTGAGGCGCAAATGAGATAATTCTACAAGTGTTGGGTGATGAAGACATTGAGGTTGTTACTACTATTTGTTGATGAGAGAGCAGTCATAGATAGGGTGGGGTTGGGTCATGTGTGTGACCTAAGTATAATGTAGTGGGACTGATATCTGATGACCATCTTATAAAAGAGGTGGAACATGGATATATGTAATTTCTAATATCCTACAAGGGAGATGACTGTGACTTTGGAGGATGTGTATCATATAATGCATTTACTAGTTAGTGGGTGGTGAGTGATGATATAGGATAACATAAGTATCGATGGGATGGATTATGTATCTTTGTATTTTGTTGGTGTGCCCTTGGGTACACATCAGAGAGGTAGTGAAAGTGATGTGCTATTATCAATTATTATGTAGTCTAATGTTCCATGCTTGTGGAAGTGGTTGGCTATTTTATTGGCATCTTTTATTATTATGGATGGGAGTAGAGTATCTATTCCATATCAGATGCATAGGATTGTGTGTAGTGTGGAGGTATATGGTACTATATTCTCATGGGGGAGGACTATGCTAACCCACTTATATAAGGACCTATACATGTTTACACAGGAATCATTTACTGTTAGGGTGAGCATGATGACCTTATTGCATTGTTGGGCATATGATCACATAGCAGTTATGTGGCTGATTAGAATACCAAAGGTAGAGTGGGTACCTCCACAACCATTCAGAGAGTAGTGGATGAACACGAGGCTATTTGATCCCATGGGATGGACCATTATAGGTAATTTTTAGAAGGATTGGTAGCTAGTGACATCATATAGATACCTAATAGAGGATTTCTTGGGTGGGTAGAGAATGGAGTATAGTTGTGATACATTAGGGTCAATTTTTTGGATACATGACCACTAGGGTGGAGTATATGAACGCTTTTAATATGAGCATATTACTAGATAGTTTGGGGTACCACAAGATGTGCCCCTAGTAGCATGGGTATGGATGAGGAGTGCATGAGCATATGTGAGGGCAAGAGCCCATGTAAAGCCTACTAAGGTTGAGCTTATACCATTACCTACAAATAAGAGGGATGTGATCATAGATATTCTAGATGTGGATGGCATTAGATGCATTTATCTCATGGTGGGCTAGGCATCGATGAAATCTATTCCCTATTGAGGTAGGGGATGCTCCAGAGTATGAGGATCCTAAGCCAATCCAGATGATGTGAGGCAAGTAGTGATTACATTTGAATTGTGTATAAAATTTTGCTTTAGTTTGATTTTAAAGTATATAGCCAATGAAGTGTCATACTTTGTGTACAATTGAAGTGAGAGGTGCTCATGCTAGAGCAAAGGCTGGGGTAGGAGGTGGAGATGATGATTACTAGGAAACAGTAATTGTGTTGACACTTTTAGAGCTCACACGACATGTACCTGATGATGTAGTGGAGGAAGGATTAATAGAGTGAGTGATGGTCATAATTGGTATCCATGCCCATCTATTTGACAGGGTTGCTATAGCGATAGTTGCATATGTTAGGGAAATAAGAGAGAGATGAGTTGAGAACTGAGCTAGATATGCATAAGATGCCCCACCTAATTTTAAATTTGTTAGTATGAGGATCATGGATGAGTATATAAATATTTAAAGATGATATTTAGACTTGCGCGAGGAGCATGGTTGGATATTGGAGTGAGAGAGTCATTACAAGAGGCATACAACATCTTGAGGAGGTGTGAGGCCACCGAGTTCTAGGGTAGATTATGGGACTAGCACTGGTGGAGAGGTGATACTGAGAGTGTAGGCCTGATGCCCATTCATGATTGATTGTACTTAATACTAGTGTATATGTATTGAAAACTCATTATATATATGGATAGTTGTTTGATTTTGATTCATGCATATTATGCTATGGAATTTGGAGTATATTGGTATATTTGATGCAAATGGTCAATTAGAAATAGTTGATTTGGAATTGATGTTAAGATTACATATGTTTAGTAAAATGGTATTTGGGATGTGATTTGATTGTTGTTGATAGATTCAAGTGTGACGCTAGTTTTGATTTTGAATCATATGTGAGTAAAAAACTTTGTTGTTTTGTAATTTATAAATTGATTTGATAAAGTGAATTACTTTAAGATTGGTAAAATAGGATATTGGTAAGATTGGGATTTGGATAATCTGTTTTGGATAGGGATGGTTATTTAGAACTAGAAATGTTATTTGTTAGTATAAGGGGATGTAAGATAGCAATCTATGAATATCAACCCCATGGCTGTTGTATCACTATCTAAACCCTGATGGCCAACTGAACAAGTGGCCATATTGCTCATGTTGTGTAGGAACATGCCCTATATCTAATGTTGTCTACGATGCACTAAATGTAGCTATACATAGAGGCTAACCTGAATGGATATGAAACTAAAAATATGTGTTGTGAAGGAAGCTCATCTATCTGCTATCATAATGGATTGCTACGTGAAATAACACCCTATGGCCTCTGCTATGATGCATATGACTAAACAATAAATCAAGATGGAACTATAACCTATGATGGGGGCTCATCTAATCTCAATCATAGTGGGTTGCTACATGAAATAGGTCCTTGAAAACTTGGCTATAGTGAATATCTATTTGGAGAATTACTTTGTGATGTGGGTTCATCTAATCTTAACCATAGCAGGTTGTTACATGAGAGAGGGCCTTAAAAAAAAATTTTGTGGTGCCTGTGATTGTGCTAGATATGTATATGGAACTTCACTATGTACTCTATAAACTACACTACTATATATAGGTTTCTCTCATTGTACTAGTCTCCAAACCCTCTGAGTGGGTGGGGTAGGTGATCTCTTATGAGGTTCTATCCTAAAAATTGCATTACTCTCATGATAAATAACCCATGATTCTTGTAAAGGAATGTCTTAGGATGACTCAATCATGGAGGAATGATGTATATGGGTCCATGATGGAGGAGATTTCAATTCCCCCAATGTGAATGTTATGATGTCAGTATCAACACATCTATTAATATAGGCATTGAGTCTATAAAAATCATTATCTTTGTGTCCATGAATATGATGATAGTTACAAAAGGGTCGATGTGGTTGGATGTGTAAGAGATGTGGATCTCGATGATGAGTATAAGGTAATGTGTTTAACCTCCTATCTAGTAGTGTTGTTAATATGACATATGTGTTATCCCACTCTGAATCAAACTATAGTGGTGCCATACTATTGCTCTCTTTAGTGCATATTATAGGTGGTGCTTTGGAAACTAGCTCTTTTTTCTTAACTAGTTACTTTTTTGGTTGTGGTCTCCTATCTTGTCTGGGACATGGTGGATGTTATGAGTTAGGAGCTGTAGATGGAGGTAATGATATGAAATCTAGAGTAAGTCAATCAACTGAATATGAATCAATCAATACTAATTTCTTCTCCAAGGCTAAAACTATATAACATAAGTGCCTAAAAGAGGACTCCATCTAATATGATATATGCTCTAGGAGGGGTTGGTGAAGCCCTTTAATAAAGATATGCTATACCTCTAAATTTATTGGTTTATAAATCAAGCGTAACATGAGAGTCTTAATCATAAGATATAATCACTAACTGGCTCTAAAGGATTCTACTACAATGTGGCAAGTGTATCATATGTAAAATGAGGGCCCATGTTTTCTATGTAATATATGAGAAATGCCTCCTCTAAGTCATCATATGTATGCAAGGAACCAACAAGGAGTAGATGAAATAACCAATTATGTGCATTACCCATTAATTTTTGCTAGAACAACTTAAGTAGAATCAAAAGACTCATATGAGATGACAAAGCCTTCCAAAAGGATTTAAGGTGTATGAATAAATTTTTAGTTCCATCAAATTGAGGTAATGATGGTATGTGGAAATTCTTAGGTAATGAAGATTTGACAAATGTCTTCAGAAGAGGGTTACTCTGCAAGTTATTAGCATCCATATAAGACTTATAAGCCTTGTTTTCCAAAGTAAGGAGATGTATTTGGTGTTGTAATTCACCAGCTACATGCATCAAAGAAATAATCTCTTGGGATGGTATATTAGTATCTTGAAGTGGTTCATTTAAATGTTGAATTTGATCATTTATTTTAGCCATGGGAATGCTACATTTAGTAAATGGATCATAGAGAGGGGGTGTGCCCACTTGAACCTTTGGAGGAATGGAAACTTGAGCCTTAGTAGAGGGATGTGGGCTACCATTCTCTATAGATGGAGAGTGAGAAATAGGTGCTAATGTAGTAGGGGGTGGCTTGGGAGATTCATTGGTATCTTTAGTATTTAGTGAATCACATTCTAATTGAATATAATATGTGATGTTATCACTGACATGTGCATCATTTGAAATAAAATAATGCATATAACTATAAGCAATAATTGAGAGGAGTGAGAGAAGAGTTAGAAGCATGACATGCATTTTCTTCTTCACTATATGCATAATAGTCTTCATTATTCTATGCATTATCACAATCAGAATTTTGCAGGAGGAGAATTAGAACTATCACTTTCATATTCACTCTCATTGTCATATTCATTTTCATGTTCACTATCATACTCATTATCACTTCCAATATCACTAGGGAGGGGTAAGAGAAGATGTTAATTCTTTTCTAATATGCAATAAATTATCATGTGAAATTGGAATACTATGTGCATCTATGTTATCCTTGAATGGATTGCATGCATTATTTTCATTTGCAATATGAGAAGTTAGAGTAAGAGATTTATTATTTAAACATTATTTTGTCCTTGTTTGAGATGACAAAGTAGAGTTAAGAACATGATATTGATCATTTGAGTTATACATTGGACATTTGATTCTATTTCATTTATATTGTTGTAATTTGAACATAGAATTAACAAAAGAAAGGGAGAAACTAGGTTCAAATGCAAGCAAATTATCACCAATGAGAGGTTTACTTAGAATTGCATGACTAATTTATACATTTGATCTATTGTGCAGAGGAGAATGAGGTGAAAAGTAACTTTACCATTTATCAAAATTATTTTATTTGGAAGAAGGAAGAAAAGAGATAGGTTTGAGAGAAGAAGATGCATCTAATTTTTCTTCACTATCACTTTCATATACATCATCATATTCCTCATTACAACAATAGTAATTATCTTCATGGTAAATGAAATCAGTTTCCTCATTTTTGGCTAATGTGCAATTTTGAAAATTTGTCCACTCATTGTCATAATTATGAGAAAAATTTAAAAATTTATCTATAGGATGAGAGGGAAGAAGTGCCTTAGTGGCCATTTTATTGATTTCACCAAAGAGAGTATGTAAAAGTAATATTAAGCAAATAAATGCAAGAATGACTACTAACATAGAGATTTTGGAACTATTTTTGACACTCCAAACAATTTACAAAAATTCCAAAAAATTTATCTAAAAATTATAAGGGAGGAAGGCTTGGGGTTTAAGGACCTAGTTTGGAAATCTAGGGTTTTGGGTTAGAGTTTTAGAATTTTGAAATTATTACAATAGTTTGAATTCTAAAATAAATTTGAATAAAACAAATGTACAAAAAATTATACAAAAATCATAATTTTGAAATTGGATTTTTAAATAAAAATGTGAAGGAAAACCCTAAGGGTACCTAGGGTCTGATATTTATTTGAAGTAAGTTGGGTTTACCAAATAATTTAACTTATTTGGGAATAATGGATTTTTATTCCTATTTTAGTTAAAGGTCTAGAATAATAAATTAGTATAGAATCTATTAATAATTATAGTCCTGATTTGTGTAGTTGTTTGTCTTTTTCACCTTTCTAAAAATAACAATAAACAAGAAGAAATATAACTTAGCTAGAAAATAGACTGAGATAGTTGATACAAAGGTTTAAAATGGTTGTGTAGGACTGGAAAGGTGTAGTAAACCTTAATCTAGATTTTGTTCGATAAAATGAAAAGATCTTCAAAAAGTGGACACTTTAGTGTCCCACATTGTTGTCCAATTCTGGTGCTATTGTCCATTTTGATTTTTGGTTCTAGATTCTAGTGTGGTTTGATTTTAGGGTCCTTTAAGTGTCGTGGTTTCTTCATAATTGCCTGTTTGTGTTGATGTATGACCTATTTTCTTATAAAACCCTAGGTCTATCTACACATATGAAACAATAAACATATCAAAAGCCAAAAGGAAAAAGAGTAGGTTATGGGATGTATGATCACATGATCTAGAACCCATGTTACCCTGATCATTGCCTATATTAACCCTCAATCTAGGGTCTTAGATCAAATGTAGTTCTTCCTTATGGAATGTGCATAATCAATGTGCACGATAGATGTAATATTTAACTTTAACCTAGGCCCTTCCTTGATAAAGCATGAAAATCTATGTGTGATGTAGAATTTTGAGTTATACTATTGACTGATTTTAATTATTTAATTTGTCAAAGTAATAAGTGATAGTTATAAAATGCCTTGTGAAGTCATTTATATAGGAGACTCTTTATTTTTAATTTGGGAGCTTTATTCATGCTAGTTGACATAAAAAAATATAAATAAAATTTGAGGGGCTAAAAAGGGTTTGGGACCCATTAAGCAAGAAAAAATGACCATTGGACAGCAACATCGAAGAGGACAGCAGCACCGATTGTTGTAGTCCACCAAATTTTTATTGTTTAGGACTCAAAAAAATAGGCTAAGATTGACACAAGCTCAGTCTAGGGGTCTTTGGGGGTATATATCAGTTGACTGAGATAACAAAAAGGTGACGAAAACAAGAAATAAGACCAAGACAAGCAAAACAAAGACATGGTTAATGCAAACAATGCTTGTATTCTTTATTCAAAGTCTCTTGTGAAGAGGACTATGAAAAGACATGATATTTGTGGTTTCTTGATCAATTTAGGGTGTATACACCATCATACCAACTCTACCTATTTTGTTTGAATTGGATGCTACACTAGTCAGATTCCTCCATTATAAGGTGGAACTATTGTGACCTTGGGCCATTTTAGAACTATATGGGTTGTGTTTGATTCACGTTGAGGTCAACTCAACCCCCTTTTTCATTATTCTCTCACCATTTTGTGACCATCCTTTCAAGTTTTCCACACTGTCTCCATTTTATGAGCTTTAATTGTGTCATATCTCATGATTATTAATCTGGTTGGGATACTCCAAAATTCCAAAAACATTCACAAAAAAATCAAAATAAAAAAACACTTGTCCTGTCTAAGCCTAGTCTGTTATCATTGATCTACCCTACTGGGGCAAATCTATTATAGGATGCTTTCTATTGATTTTGTTTTTAGGCTTTCTATTTGTTTATTTTCTTATTTGTTTGTTTGTTCACTTGCTTGTTTGTTTGTTTTCAACATTATTGCCTCAACTCAGTTTATATGCATTCATTGGGTGATTCCTTGTGTATTATTATTGATTCCATCCATATTCATACATCAACATTTTCATTATGGTTTTCATCATTGGTGTATTATTTTAAATTATTTATTAGATTGGGAGTCAGTCTTTATGCACATTTTGGACAAGCTCTCATGGTGTTTTATATCATGAGGCATACCATCATGTGTTACAGTGAAAATCAGCTTTAGAGGTTATATAAACAATGGAACCATAAAATTTTCTCCTTGGTACCTTGTAAAATTCATCCACCCATCTTGATCAAATCAACCCATTGACCATTCTAGTTGTATCAATTCTAATAAGGATGTGCATCTCCACATTAGCAGGTACATCCAAATCATTTCCAATGATCAATCTTATTCTTCTTTTCATCTATTTCATCACTTTACATCCTCGTATGTTTGGTTGTTTGTGGCTTATTTAGTCATTAGACCTTCACATTTATGTTTGTACCCACTCATATTTAATTTGTACAATAGGTTCTATCCTTGATTAATGCTTTCTAATTTGCCCTACTGGGGCACAACCATATTTAACATTATCTTTATCCAATCCAAGTCATCTTAATTATTATAACCACCTATAGGCAAATCATTATTTTGACTTTTATTCCTGATTATAAATGTCTTTGGGCAAATTAGTACCTTTTTAAATCAATGAATGCAAACATTTTCTCATTTAGATTAAACTCACCCATGGGTTAATTCCACCTTTCTTCTTCCTTCTTTTGGAGGGACCATCCATTAAGCAATATGATGGCCACTCCCTCAAGGGGGCATCATCCTAGGCTTCCCAAACATTGTTGATAGATTTTTCTTTAACCATCATCTTATTTTTGGCATACGGGCCTTTTCTCATTCTTTGAGAAGACATTGTTGTGCCTATGATTTTCAACATCTTCCCAAACATGGGTAAATTGTAGACACCTAAAATTGGTCACCAATGGCGTCATATCTGACTTTAGAACAATTCTTACCAACCATTGAACATCTAACCTAAAAAAATTTAAGAGTCTCAAATTTGGCTTCATAACCATGTAAATACATCAATTTGGCCCATAAATCAATTAAAAAGACCAAACACACACATCAATTAATTCAAAATCATTCAAAAATGTCAAAAAGTCTAAAGAGGATTAATTACCATGTTAAAGAAAATCAAATCCTGATCAAGTCCTAATTGAATTCACCCATGAGAAATTAAATGAATTATCAAAAAAAAAATTCAAAAACCAAAAGAAAATCCTAGGAAGTAATCATTACCTTTTGCAAGTTAACCAAAATCCAAAATATCCCATCCATGCCTATTTATTGAAAATCATGAGTGATTCACAACTCATAACTCTATTGGAGTTAATTTTAACTCACCTAGGTCAAGTTTGAACCTATTCCAAGCCCTAAATACCCTCTAACTCACCTTGGGTTGGGGTTAGTTGCTAAATATATAAATACAAGCCTAGAGCTCTTCATTTGAAGAGCTTGAAACATAATAGAGTTATAATGTTGGAGTTAATCCATAAAATAAATGCATAGTATTATAATGCCAAAATCAAGCCAAGCCAAGCATGGTGCCAAGAGGATATAGAGATAGCCAAACCCCACTGATGAATATATTTTGAGTACAATCCGAGTAAGCCAATGAACAAATCATTTGGAGCTCTCAAGGAAGGTAAAGATTGTAGTTCTTTTCATTTTAGTTAGATTTTCAATTGTTGTTTATTCATTAAGCTTCCCCTAAAATCTAGGCTTAGATATGTTAGTATGTTTATTTCATGATTTTATAGACTAACACTTGATCTAACCTCATTTATTTTTTAAATTCCTTTGATCATAGAGGTTACTCACACTAGTCTTCCTCAAGTTATCATGACTCAACCTAATCATCATATACATTCTCTCATGGTCAAGGATCCTTGTGGTGATACTTATGTGAGAGCCAATATGGTCTTCCCTTTTATGAATATCCTTATTATATCACCTTTTATGCTTCAAACATTGTGGAAGATCAACATGATGATCTCCTTTACGTAGAAATTTATTTCCCTAGCATGATAGTGGATCTTTCCATTGATGATCCCTCTTATGATTTTCTCACATTTAACACTCCTAACTACATATCAAATAATGATGAGAAGGGTTCTTTTGATGTCTACCCACCCTTTAAATCAACCTTGGTAGGTCCTAAGAGGATGAGTCATCAAACCTCTACTCACATTCAACCAATTTTTACCAATTCATTAGTTTATGAAGAACATTTAATTTTAATACCTACCACATAGTGCAATATAGGTGATTTTGATCCTCAAGCTTTCATGAATCTGCATAACTATCCAACTTATTTCTATCTACCAAAATCACTTATTTTAGACCATAGTAGCCAACCTGATATCATTCAATTTTAACTACCTTAAACCAACTACATCAGCCATGACCTAGAATGTGCCAATACAATTCTTTTTTCTCCAGTTGATTATATTGCCCATAACCCAGAATGTGCTGATACAATTCATTTTCATCCAACTAACTGCACCGTCCATGATCCCAAATATTCAAATACAATTCTCTTTCCTCTATCCATGAAACATAATGTGCCAATAAATTTATTTCACGTACAATCAACTCCATCAGCCATAACCTAGAATGTGTCTATGTAGTTCATTTTATTTCATCAAACTACATCAATCATATTGATATAATTCATTCCAAGAATATATCACTAGACTATTTTACTTCATCAGACTATATTAATATACTTAATTTTGTTTCATCAGACTACATCGACTTGTTTGATACAATCCTATTTCAGCAGACTGTATCGACATTGTTGATACAGTCAATTTCAGTCATGTTTTATCAAACTATATTGACCTAATCGATATAGTCAAACTCAGTTCTATTTATCCAAACTATATCACCTTTGCCAATGTCTTAGATAAAAATATTTTATCACGTCTCTAACATCCTAAAATTTTCCTAGATGCCACATTCCTTGTTGTAACATTGATTTTCACATATTTTGACAATGTTAATCCTATCTATCTCGAGTTTAGCTCTATCCACCTATATCCCACAAGTTATGGCATCTTGAAATTACCATCCTTTTATTTTCACACATGTTAGGGCATCTTGAGATGCCCACCCTTGTTTTTATACATGTTTTTGGGGCTTCTTATGATGCCCATCATCATTCTCTTGGCTTCTTGATTTCTCATCCTTACCATGAGATAGCAATCAATAACTTTTCACATCTTACAAACAAATAGATTTAGCTTCAAGAAAATTTATAAGACACATATAATTTCATCTCACATGCTTTAATTTGAATAATCTCATATATTACAATACTCCAAAGAGGGCTTAAACTACACATAGTTCTTTTGCCTATGTGTATGTGTGCTCATTAATGTTCCATTATAATGTAATGCATAGCCTTGGATTTTGATACTTGATAACATTTAAATTTGACCTTATATTAATGTTTGGACTTGGATTTTAGGATTTTTCCCTTTAGGGTATTTTATATTCATATGCTTTTGGATTATTCTTCAAGGATGTGCAAATAAATTTCGTAATCTTTACCAAGATAATTGATAAATTCTAGGTGCTTACTAGAAAGGAATGGCCTTAGACTTAATGTATATTTATAGATGACTCTTTGGGAAATTTACCCATATATATGACTTGTGAAATGTGTAATCCGATGAAAGGGAGGAGTTTTAATTTGAAAAATATCCATTTGAGGAATTGGGGACACTATTGGCAAAGACAAACATTGTTGATAACTACCAATGTTGGACTATTTTTTACATTGTCCATAGAGGTTTAAAACGTGATCTAAAACATGATGACATATTTCTTAGGATAAAATAACATTATGGCATATAATATGAAGATCCTACATATGAATGATATAAAATTAGGTTAATTGAGCTCATAGATAGATACACAGATAAGAGAGAATGTGAATAAGAAATAAATGTGTATGCACAAGTAATGCATGCCAAAGACAAGTCAAAACTAATGTTACCAAGTGTCTAATACTAAAATTTTATGTCTAGAGTTATATGTGTATAATGAGGCATATGATAGCTCCTTTGATGTACTCAACATAATCAAGATCCTCTTCATCCTCCTCCTCAATATCAAGACCATCAAGTAGGATAAAATGTCTATCCATCTACAACTTAGACATAATTTAATTGTCATAAAAGTGTTTAAAGTTACAATATAAATAGCTAATTAAAAATTCAAATTAAATAGTAAATTTATTATTGGCACATATCCCTTGGCTTAGATCCACATATTGAAATTGTATGTGTTCCATCCTAGTTCTTTCAACTATTTTTTCTTTGGTTGACAAAAACAATTGACATGAGAGTGGTGAATATCAAGGGTGTGTGTAGAATTTTTAGAGGTTTTTAAGGGGTTTTTGTAGGGTTTTCTTCCTAAAATTTTGGAGGTTTATTTCACGATTTTTCCTAAGATTTTTTGCAAGTTTTTATAATGTGTTTTTCCTAACATTGTTTTGTAGGAGTTACATAGACAAATTAAAGTCCCCTACTAAATTCAAAATACATACCTGTGATCTTTGGTTTCATAGGGGTGCCACATATTCTTTCTCTTCTTCATATAAAATTAGATATCTTCCTTATTTCCCTCTACTCCTTCCCGTTGTTATTCATTTTCCCCCAAAACTTTGTTGGTAGGCATACATCTTCATTTTTCATGTTGTCCCTTTCTTCTCCCTCTTTGTTATCCATTTATTCTCTCTCTCTCACTCTCAATGGATGTTATACCTTTATCATGTCTCTCTCAAGGTATGTTTTCCATTTCTCTAGGTATGATATGTGTTTATCTTTTATCTCTCAAAGTTGAAAATAAAATTATGTGTGAGGGCCCATACACCCTCCCACTTTAATTTTTTGAATTCAAAGTTTTTTCCTATGTAAACTTGGTGTAAGTTGTATTGTATTAGTTTCATTATGTTTCACCATGTTTACATCACATTTACACTAGAAGTAAGTTAATTTTTTTTTAAATAAATGAATGGTTGACACTAACTGACCCAATCTATAGTACCATTCCCATAAAATGTCGTAATGAAATCACATGGCTAGAGGTTTGGATTTTATAGAGTATGATAGACTAAAGTCGCATCATAACCTCAATCTATAAAATAATAAAATTTCATATAATGTGGACCTTCATGCTCTATTTTGGTGCTTGTGATGTAATTTTCAATTGCATTTGAAGGGACTTAAGCTTAGATTGTGAGTGAGAAATAAGCTTGGAAGATAGGTGGACCTAAATTTGTGTGGGAGCCTACTTATCTACACACACACACACACACACACACACACACACACACACAAAATATATATAATAAAGTAAATACACCTTTTATTGGGGTGAGGACCAACCTGGGCACAAAATGAGAGGCCCAGATCCCCCAAACACAATCACCAAAAAATACCAAAAATAATGACAACACTATCAACTGCAAAAACAACACCAATGGGATGTAATAGCCAACAATATCATCAACCATTTAAACTATCCAAATAACACCAAAAAACACCAAAAAAACACAATAATGAAGAATTTTAAATGGATCTTAAAAAAATCTTTTGAAACCAGAGCTATGAATTGGACTATTGAGTGTTTTGATTACTAGCCCCATAACCAAGAGAGAGGGTTTTGAACATGGTCCCATAACCAATAGGGTTTGAAGGATCCCACAACCATACCAGATAACAACAAGAGGGTTTTAAGGGTTCCACAACTATAATAGGTATAATAAGAGGGTTTGAAGGATCTCACAAATGTAGCATATCAAACTTTAAGACAATCATCCATATATATTTTACCTCATTAAGACTTTTACACATCCTTTATATGACTATAACACAAATAGTGGGCATGCACACTCATTTGTCTAACTAATAGATTTAGCTTAGAATATATTTCAAGTCCCCAAAACTTGGGCCACACTAGAAGAACACGTCCCCTATGAAAAAGTATTGACCATAAATGGAGTTGACAATCAACAACTCTTCCACATTAGTTTTTTCTACCAGAATCTGCCCAAAACCTCCATTAGAAGGTCACATGTTATTATGGGGATTCTACCAGTCCGTAGTCACACCAAACACAATTTTAAACCTTTGGATCTACTACTTAGATTCTATAAATATTACACACTAGTTTTTCTACCAGACCCTAACTAGAATTGTCAGTTTTAATTCTTAGGGTACATCAAACTTTTGTTTTGGTTCTTTCCCACCTTATAGGCTTTTCTACCCTCAAAAAACCAACTAGATCTGGGTCTAGATTGTCCCCTTTACCCTCCTCCTCTTCCTACCAAACTCTAGAATTTGAATTCCTTCCCCCGCTCATTCTCCCACCCAGCTCCATGCCTCACTTTCAAGTTCCAAAAATCATGTTATTATATTTTTTAGTTTTTTACTATTTGTATTCAAAATTTCTCACATAATTTTATTTTCCTTGCAAACAGATAAAATTCTACCTCTAAATTTCAATATTTGTATCATTATAAAGAGGGTGATTATTATTGCATACTCCATTATAATATTTCATATGGTATTGAAGACAACAAATGCATTAGGTGCAATTATTTCAGTTTTGGTTGCCTGCTTTTAATATGAGGTGTGTTCAAATTCCAATCTTAAATAGTCATCTACTTTTACTGGTGTCAAATCCTATTAAGTCTCCAAACTATGTTCCTTGAAATTTATAAAATAAATATGGACGTAGGTCAAGTAGTAAACTAGGCAAAGTTTCTTTATATCATGCCCTTGATATGACAAAAATATAGAGGATGTGTTTTTTTTTCTTTGAACCTTAGTTCAGGTATATTTTTATTTTTTATTTTTGGTTTGGAGTATAAAAGTTTGGATATTTTTAATGTGTCCCACATTAGACATGATCATTATTTTTATATGAGGGATGTTGTTATGCAACATCCGAGTGAGAGTTTGGAGATATAATAAATTTTATTAATTTGATTGATCAGGAGGGGTTATTTGATTTTTTATTATTAGTAGTAAACATATTTTTTTTGAAAGGGACTCAACCCATTTACAAATTGTAAACAAAGCTTATATATTTAGATGAAACATTCAAATTTATATACAAAAACAAACACAATCAAGAAACAATAATAACATCATAATGATACAACCAAAGAAGAACAAACTAAAAAACAAAAGACAATTAACCAACACCACTCAAACTAACAATAAAAAAGAAAACTAATAACAAAAATAACCAACAAACAACAAAAGAAAAGAGAGAAACAACAAAATGAAGCGCAAGAAGAGAGGGGTTGATAGATTATGTCTAATGTAACGTATTTATATATTTTAATATGTCTCATGATACAAAGGAGATGAATGTTATATATCATTATCCCATAAGAAAGTTCCTTCCATATATTGTAAAATTTTGTCCCTTATCCCATTTTTTCCAATTTTGTAGGTCCTGGAAGAGAAGATAATACATATAGCAATAAATATGGACACTAAAGATAAGGTACAACATAAAATATTTGTATGGTTATTTTATAGTTATGTTTATTGTATGTTCTTTATTTTGCAATATTTTTTAACATTTTAATCATTTCTCGAATGCAAAAAATTAAGGGGTTGTAAGGAATTAATAATTTTTTAAAACTTTAAAATTTATATTTTTACAATAAGCTTTAGTTGACCTAGGGATGTGAAATTAGATATAAGGTTGATTACTATAACGATTAATTTTTTTCATGTATTTCAAGTTTATGGACTTTATTGAACAATTATGGAAAATAAAATGTAGTCCTTTGTATCTATGAAAAAATAGGTATAGGAAAAACATTTCATCCAATAGCCTTATTATTTTCATTTATTTGAATTTCTCAAATAATTATAATGTATATCTATAATGCGTTGTTACAGGGTGAAAAAGAACATATGAACAAAGTTGAGAAATTGAAGATAGTTTAGAACTTTGAAATGAAGGTCCTACATGACTTAGGTTGTGCGCTAAATACAAGTTCTCTCTATTTTTAGAAAATTGAACATAAGAGTAATTATGCATGCATCTACTCTAGAGAATGTAATATTTATTTATTTCTATTATAGAGTGAAATATATATAATGAATAGTAATTTATACCTATGAAAGAAATATTGATTCATTATTTTTAAAAATAAACTAAAATACAGGTTTGAAGTTAGTAAGAGTTTGAATAAAAAGAAATTAAACTTGTATTGCAAATTCATGTGGATTTGATATTTAAAGTTGGATTGTAAAATTGGTAGTCTTTTAACGAAATTTTCCAAAGACTCTAATAACCCCTGGTTTCAACATACATTTATTTAAGAAATATTGTGTACTTTATAGGTCAAATGGTATACTATTTTTATATATGTAATTACACACAACATTCAATTTTTTTTCTTAAAATTCATTAAATAGGCTTTATGAAATAACTATTATTTTCCCGTTCACTTTATATAACTTTATTTTCCATTTCTACTCACTCCATTTCCTCACTACATCTATTGGTTCCCATTTCAACTTAGGTTATAACTATTAATTAATTATATTTTAATGACATTAATTAAAATTATGATATTTAGGCCCATGAGGATGGCCCAACTACCCAAGGAGGTTGTGTTAAATTTACTTATACTTGGTAGTTATAGGTTCAATCCTCAACTTCCCTGTGACACAAGATTGGAAGCTTCCTAGCACATACACAAGATTGAAGGCTTTCCAACATTGTGGGGTTATATTGGTATGCCAAGAGGCCAATTTAACCTATGACCTCTGATGAAGAGCTTCTTATGTGGACTTGCTTATAGGTTCCCTAATAAAAAAAATTGATTATTTAAAACTTTTTCAGAACTCAATGTTAAATTTTTAAAATCAATGTAAATAATATATTCTCTTGAAATGTGATTCCATTCCACCCATTTTATCATAAGATTATTAAAAGGTGCTTTTCAATTCCAATAAAACAAAAAAATTCAACATTGTTGTTTGTCAGTAGTTAGGGGATTTATATTTTATCTATTTGTGGGAAGTTAAGTTTTCAAGGTTGCTTCTATAGATTGCTCTGAAATGCATTTTTCTTGATGCATATCACATTTCCACTTGTATGAAGATTGATGTGGTAGCACCAGTATTTTGGTTTGAAATAAAAATTTCTCTATGGTTTTTTCGTTGGGTGAAGATCTGTTGCATCAGGTTATTTGTGTTTGGGTTGACATTAATCATCAGTTCCTAGGAGCTCTCAACATCTACAACCCTAATGATGTCCCTTCAAGATCAACATTATGGTGATGGCTTGCTAAAAATCCACCTTTTTCCACTTGGATTATTTATGGTAACTATAATGTTGTTGAAATGCTTGATTGCAAAAGTGGTGCCCTTCCAATGTGGTGGTGCATGAGAGAATGTGATGCTTAGTTTTATTTCAAAAACCATTGGGGTTTGGTGGACCCACTTTATTGGAAACATGCATTAAATACTTCACCTTAGTTTACTTGGTCCAATTTCCATGTTGGTGTTGATAAGGTCTTCAAGCAGTTAAATTGTTTCATGGTTTTTGAGTAGCACATGTTCTCCTTTACTTTCTCTGATGGGCACGCTACCACTATCCATCTAAAACTTTTTGTGTCAGACCATAACCTTGTAACTTATAGAGTGGAGTAGAATGATGGTATCTTTAAGGTGACACATAATCAAGTTTTTATGAACAAATCCCTCCTTTTCCATGAAGGCACCATCTGCCTCATTGCCATAGTGTGGAACCTTATGCTGTGTCCATCTTCTACTGCTAATTGGATAAAGTTATGGAATGAGGCGATCACTCACACGACCACCTTCCTTTTTCACTAAATTGAAATATATAAATACCCCCATTTAATCTAGAAATTAAATTACTAGAGTAAAAGGAATTGACCTTTAATGAAAGTGATATGTCATCCCTTAGCCCTCTCCATAATAACCCATTGTACATCAAAGTTGTCATATCCCAACACAAGGTTAATACTATTTAGGGAACCTGGCAAGAATGATGTGTATGAGTTAATACTATCACTATTCTACATAGCTCTTGATAAGTATAAAATATCAATACTATCACTACTCCACAGATCTCCTAACAAGTATAATGATGAATAGGAACTAGAAATACTACATTTCCAATGTATGCAAAATTAAGGAATTAATATTCCACCATATACATGTGTATGGCCATATGATTGATTTTGACAAGTCCATTTGTCAATCCTAGATTAGACAAGTTCATCTATTGGATCTAAACTCAATAACTATTGAGTCAATGTGAGACTAAGTAGGATCCACTCATGTCACTTAATACTCATGTTCCTAATTCACCACTCCTCCCTTAGGTCTCCACAACCTAATGATCTCTAAAATGTACACAAGGTTTAATGAATCATAATTATATACTAATAGATCAAAGAAAGTAATATTGTTTACTTAAATAATTCCAAATGTATCAATATACATACAAGTAAATCATATAATCAGTCTGTAATTGTATTAAGTTTCCACTAGCAGAACACAACTAGTATCATATTTCACAGCTTAACCTATAGTGTTATAATCCTAGCTATGAGTAAATAATGTTAAAATTAACATAACATACATAAGTCAAGGATCAAACCATCCTTACAACCTTATAAATAAAACAAGTGAGACATTATGTCCCTGCTTGCTAGATTAGCACACAATAAGTTACAAGTTTGTCTCAACCCTTAGATTGACAAGATATTTTGCACATCTTATACCTTACTCACTCCTGGCAAAAGATGAAAAAATAACTATTGACCATTTTTACCCTTCAATCAAAATGATTCAACCCCATAGGTAAAAACTTTGTCATGAAGAGTTTCATAGGCCATTTAATGCCAATAAATGTTAAATTAGCCTTGGTCACTCTTTACATTAGTGTTCCATGTCACTTTGGGTCTTTTCAAAGCTCAAAAATGGGAATTTAATGATTTGTATGGGTTTCTTGGGAATTATGCAAGTCTAAAAGTGTGATGGCGTGTTCCATGTGACCTAAGGGATCTCAAAATAACCTATAGGTATCCCTAGAACTCATAAACACAATCATATGGGGTATACTGACAGTGAGGTAGAGGTTTGGAGTTCTTAAGGTGAATACAAATATATGGATGGTATTTTGACCTAATTAAACATGGAAATAGGTCAAAACATCAACTAAATCTCAACCCATAACTACCTATAGGTAGGTTTTGAAGTTTCTCATCCCTTAATGAGTAGGTGGCCTAATCTTGATAATAAGAGATGCATTGTTGTAAGGGATGTAGCTAAATTTAGAAAAAATGATGGAGCACCACTCACATGAGCTTATGAACATCAATATAAGTGTGTATTTTGTTCTTAAATTATAAAAATAGTCTTAGATATCCTACAAGAAAGCCAAAATAAGGATCCCCTTTTTAGGCAGTCATAAGACCAAGTATAGGTCTCCAAAGGCATAAGAAGGTGTTTGAGGGGATATAAGACTAGGAAATAGTTAGAATAGGTTGTTTAAGGAGTGTATTTTACCTAAAATACCATTAAAATATCAAAATAACCTCCATCTTCTCTAAGTACAACCTACACCCTGCCCATGTCACAACCTGCTTTCTTCAAAAGTCTATCTTGTAAATTTGGAGAGTTGGATGGTATAATGAAGGATTTAAAAGATAAAAATTAGTAAAGAGTACCCTTGGTACCTCTAATACATTCCAAAATTCTTAATATTTCAATGTAAATAGGTCAAACCTTCTCTATTTTGTCTCAGAGTAGGGGCAGTTTTAGCTTGCATAGAGATGGCAATTTTGAGAAAAATGATGAAATTGATGACCAAAGGGTAAGCAAGGACCAAATGAAGGTTAGATAAGTTGGAAGAGACATAAAAATATATATAAAAAATTTAAATAATCCTTGGAAGCAAAAAAGGTACCCTACACAAGAAGGCTTAAATTCATGCATGAAGGAAACCCTTAAACCTAGAAGCCAAACTGAGGGACATGTGCATTTTTGACTTTGTCCATGCTTTCCAATTGACTAGTTCATAATTATAGGGGTATTTTAAAGATGTTGAATCCATCATAAAAAATATGGACTCCATCATTCCATCTACATACTCCTACAACGGAACTACGGACTCCATCAATATAATTACGGACTTTAGCCAATTTAAAGTGGCATCTAAAATGACATAATGGAAAGAGTGGAAACTCAAATTTGAAGGTATTTCATGATTTTTTTAATGAATCCAAGCATATGGAGTTTCTTAACACATGTCAAAATACCCCTGGTATGGATCAGTTGGGGAAGATTGAAAGATTCTAGTGCCAAGTGTCAAGGAATGCCTATTGGAGAGTGATCATGGTTGCAAGGTGATGATGAGCTTATGTAAGATAATTTCATGATAAGGGAAACTAAAAATGCATGTGGAATCATATTTTTAACTCCCTCTCCTCATAATACATGATACATTTGTCCATAACATGCCTTGGAATGCTCAAAGAAGCCATGATGAATGAAGTTTTCCAAAGGAGAATGATTAAGGAGGTTCAATGCCACATGTGAAGAAGGAGCTTAGTGTGAGATCGACACATGTTCACATCAGTTTCATAACTCCTTTTACACCTAATTTATATGATTTTTAATTTATCCTCACCTTTGGACACTTGTCCTTATGCCTCTTCAACTTCTCTTTTCTCTCTCATCATCCAAGTTCTATAAATGCAAGCCATTTTGGCTATTGGAGGGGATTCCAACTCTTGGTATGGCGAAGCCCTAAAAAAAAATACCTTGATTTTCACTTAAGATAATGGGAAGTAAGATGTTTATACTCTAATTCCATTTACACTACGTGTTGAAGTGATCCTTCTTGAATGTCAAGAATAGATTGAGTTTATCTTGTTTTCATGCAATCCTTGAATGTGTTGCTGAAAATGACTTCTCTCCTAACAGGTTTCATGAAGTGTATGCTGATATAATAGACTCATGAAGTGTGTATGAGTTTGGTAGTGTCATAGATAACCTTTCCTTCACTTAACTTCATGAGAAACACTAATACTAGGTGTTGGGTGAATATTTTGTCAGTCAACTCTTTGATTGAGCAAAATAGGTCTTATCATCCACAACAAAGGAGATTGGTCGGCCCAGTGTGTAGGTTTACTACATCAGAGGTGGAAAAATCTCTCCTCTCATCAAGGGAAGGTTCTCTATGAATATAAAAGAGCTATATACTATATATATAAATAAGCAGAAAATAACACATAGGGGTAGGATAAGCCATCCATCTCTCTTTTTTTCAGAGATGATGTTAAAAAATAGAGGAAAAAATCCTAGTGAAAACACTGAAGGAACTTCTCTTCTTTTAGAAGTTTTCTTGCAGGAAATAGCAGGAGTTCTTTCAAGTAGTATAAGTGACTGGTAACAAAGGATAAGAACTAGTAGGATGAAATGGAATGCAAAGTCTCCACCTCAACTGCCCAAAGAGTGAAACACAGAGGATAATGGGGGCACAAAGTCATCCCAAAATCCTCAACACAGAAGGAAAAAAACACACACTGAAAACAATTGTGAAAGCACAAAGTCTTCCCACAATTGGCTTTAGGACACCTTCCTTATTACTTTCACTAATTCTGCTTGCCAAATTAAATAGATGAGAACACATTTAGAAGACATACATAAGAATAATCTCCTAAAATGATACAAGCCAAAATAGCACAAAGTCTGCAAACCACTAGCTTTCTCATTCAGATAAAATGAAAATGAAATTACAATCTGAGCTCAAAGTCTCAGTATTCTCCTTTCAACTGGGTAGAGTTTTGCTCCTATAAAAATGAAAAGTCCCTTTCATAATGAGAGAAATTACAATATATATCACTCTAAGAAAGACTTGGGTGCTTGTTTTCATGAAAAAGGCCCATGCTAAATTGAATGCCTTCAATGCACCTTCAGTTCTATCTAGAGGGACCATGTTGGGAATAGTGCATTTCTTTAACTATGGCATGTCCCTTC
This sequence comes from Torreya grandis, assembly GCA_037957365.1. NCBI lineage: Eukaryota > Viridiplantae > Streptophyta > Pinopsida > Cupressales > Taxaceae > Torreya > Torreya grandis. The sequence continues at coordinate 541,492 of JARHVA010002453.1, forward strand.
ATCTAATATGTCTTTTCCTTGGTATCTTGATGTCTACATAGCTGTCCAATTTGTCTTTACTTCATGGAAGAAAAATAGGCTGTGTCCTTGATTTGGTGTGCTCAGAAGTCTACTTGATCCACTATTTCACCTACTGGAAATAACTCTTTTGAAGATATTTTTGGTCCTTTGGTCTCATTCCTCTCTCCCCTATAGCAATTTGAGTCTTTAGGATCTCTTTTTAGCCAATCGTTTGGTTCTTCCTTTGGCTCCTTCTTTGGCCGTGGTGAGTTCTGTTGTTATGAAACTTATTAGAAACTTACAGAAAATGGAATCCACAACACATCTTGCCCAAGCAGCTTCAAAAGGGGAATGCAGATGCAGACACTTGTCACATTCTACTGAGTTATAATGGGACATGTAGCGTGTTCTACTTAACTTATAGAAGCTTTAGAAACTTTTTGAGAGTCCTGTGGAAGATGACATGTGGTGACTTCCACTCTACTCTAGAAATAATATAGAAATGTTTGGGACTCATTCAAATTCACACAGACGATGCCACTTATCATGCTCTACTTGACCTTAGCAACTCACTCAGGGCCCACCATAGTCCTTACGACACAAAAGGGAGAGACTGTGGATGTTGACACTTGTCAACTTTTGATGAGTTATAACAGAACACGTGGCACGTTCCACAACTTTGAAACTTATTAGAAACTATGTCTCGATAGATGACACTTGGCAATTTCCACTTCAACTCTATAAGGGACATGTGGCAGCTTACACTGCACTTTAAGGTTTGATCTTTCTCAGAGGGTTCATGCTTCTTTGGTGGGCTTTGGCTTTTGGGCTTTTTTCATCGAGCTTTTCCTTTAGACAAAAAGTCTGAAAGAAAGTTTTGCTTCTTTTCCTTAGCCATTTCAATTGTTTCAATTTCTTCAGGCTTTCTCCCCAAGTGAATTCCTTGTTCTTTCTAAGCTCTTTGATCTTCATTGTACTGGTTGAACCTTTGAACCTGTGAAATCATTGAACCTTTTGGTTCAATAGTTCAATGGTTTAATTAGTTCATTCTTCGCTATCTAGCTGAGTCTTTTTGATCTTTTGAACCAAGCGCGTTGAACCAATTGGTCGTTGAACCCATTGAACTATTGAACCAAAGTGGTTCAAGGTTCAATGGTTCAATAGTTTAAGCCTTTATTTTTTCCTAAGTCTTCAAAGCCATGGAACTTTGAAGTGGTTGAACTTTAAACTTTGATGAATGCACTCAACTCTTGCCGACGATGTTGAACCTTGAACCCATTAAACCCTTAAACCTTTCAGTTCAAGATTTAACAGTTCAATGGTTCAGTCCTTGCTTAGAAGTTTGCCGATTGAATTGTTTTGGTTTGACCAAGGTATCGAGCCAATCTTGGGAATGCCTAAGTGTTGAGAGCTTACTTCTTTCCTACAGAGTCCATAGAAATCAACCTGTGAAGCTCATAGAACTAAGCCTACAGAGTCTGTAGATTTAAGCCTGTAGAGTCCGTAGATTTTTGAGAAGCTTGAAAAATGAAGAACTTGGATGCTTAGGACAATTTTTTGAAAAGGGGAGAGATGATTTTGGTCTGTTGAACCAAAATAGTTCATAGGTTGTCCCAAAAATGTCACTCATTTTTGGGGACAACAGCTGGCTCCAATTGGGGAACTTTCTTTAGTTGAAAACTTGGAACATCTTAGGGGAGTAGAAACTAGAATCTCTAGTGCCTTGAAGTATGCCATTGGGCTATGGAGTCATGCTACCCAAAAAAAAAGGCTCTAAAAAATGAAAACAAACAACACAAAGTAGAAACAAAGATATACAGATATACATATGTACAGGTGAACTTATCTGACACTTCAAGAATTGAAGTGCTTAAGATGCTAGCCATTGTGAAGCAGAGAAAAGAGCGTGTTGTCTTGATATTTCAATAGGAACCATTGACTTGATGGATAATAAACAGGCCTATCCAAAGAGAATTAAACTTCCCATGTATCCCCTTTGGTTCTCTTCTCTTGTCCCATAGTAGGACTCGATCTCCAACCCAGAAATCACAGTTCGTTGCCTTCTAGTCGAAGAGCTTCTTCACCAGACTTTGATGGGCAAAAATTTGGTCCACCACTACAATTCTCTACTCTTCCATCTCAGCTAGGCACATGATCCTCTTATCAAGGGTGCTTTCATACGTTGATCTTCAATTGCCTTAGCCAATTTCAATGCTGGCAATTCCAGGGTGATTGGTATTTTGGCATTGATACCATAAAGAAGTTGAAAAGGAGACATACCAATTGCTCTCTTTGGTGCAATTATGTCTGCCCATAGAGCATCAACTAATGCTTTATGCCATGTCCTTTGGTTATCATCCACCAGCTTCTTGATGATAGTCATCAGGTTCTTATTGCTTGATTCAGCTTGTCCATTCCCTTGTGGAAAGTAATCAGAAGAGTGGGAGAGTGTAATCTCATAGTAGAAATAAAATTGAGTAATCTCCTGGGAAGTGAAACAATTTGCATTGTTAGTGAAAATCTTGGTTGGGACCCCAAACCTGGAAATGATATTCTCCTTGAGGAAATTGCATACTACTTCTGAAGTAGCATGCTTGGTTAAAATTGCTTCCACCCACTTGGTGAAGTAATATATTACTTTAAGGACATAAACATGTCCAGATTGAAGATGGGTTTATAGCTCCAATAAAATCAATTCCCCATTACTAGAATAGCTCCTATATGACCATTGGCTTGAGAGGCAGGGCAGCCAACTTGGGTCTTCCAACAAACTGTTGGCATAGTTCACATTTTCTTGCCCACTTGTATGCATCTTGAAAGAGAGTTGACCAGTAATACCTAGCTCACAAAATTTTATGGACAGTTACAGGAGTAGAAAAATGTCCTCCACAGGCCAAATTATGGAAGGACTTTAAAAGTTGGCTTTGTTGCTCCTTGTCCATGCAGCGAAGGAATACTCCATCAAGGCTCCTCTTGTACAGGCCGTTGTCCTAGAGGACAAAACTGGCAGCTTTCAACTTGATATTTCTCCTTTCTTTATAAGATAAGTGAGCAGAACACTCACCATAAGTAAGGAAATGAGCAATACCTAAATACCACTCATTCATGGTGAAGACAAAGAGGATAGTTGGCACGTCTTCCACCTCTACTTCTTCATGCCTTGCTTCTTCTAGTCTATTGTCAACAATCAATTGGCATAGGCCCTTTCCCCATACCAAGTTTGTTGGCTTGATGACAAGATCAAACTCCTGGATCTTTGCAATCCAATTACCTCTTTTGGTTCCAAACTCCTGCTAAGTTAATATGGACTTGACTGTGGTATCAAGAACCAAAGCAATAACTCATGAATTGAGGATGTAGAAATGGAAATGTTTGACTGCCTTGACCACCACAAAAGCATGCTTCTCCATGTTTGAATATTTTAGCTCATGAGCTTTGAGAAGACAACTCATGAAGGAAATGGGAGATTCCACACCTTCTTCATTCTACTGAACTAGGATGGCTGAAAGTGTGTGTTCAAAAGCATAACTATACATGAGGAAATCCTTCATATAATCTGGACAAACTAGAAATGGGGCATGGGCAATGGCAGTCTTTATATCCTCAAATGTTGACTTGCCTTCTTCAGTCTAGCTGAAGGTGGCCTTATTCTTCATCATGTTTATAATGTGCCTAGTCTTCTCAGCAAACTCAGGGATGAACCTCTGTAAGAAATTCACCTTTCCAAAGAAAGAGTGAACAACAATCTTACTTATGGGCAAGGTAAGCTCTTGAATAGACTTGACTCTGTCTGAGTCAATATTTATGCCTCCTTTGGACACAATGTGTCTGAGAAGTTTCCCCTCTATTACTCTAAAAATTGACTTCTTGGGGTTTAAGGAAATGCCATTCTGGTGGCAGCGCTCCAACACTCATTGTAAGTGGCGTATATGATCTGGGTGATGCTTAGAAAAGATGGTCAAGTCATCAAGATAAACTACGATGAACTTACCCATTTCATCTTTGAAGGCAAGGTCCATTTCTCTTTAGAAGTTGGTGCCAACATTTATCAATCCAAAAGGCATCCTTCTATATGCAAATGTGCCCCAAGGTGTGGTGAAAGCAGTCTTATGCTGGTCTACCTCACCAACTTCGACCTAATTATATCTTGAGAATTTGTCCATCATTGATAACATCTCTGAACTAGTCACTATCTGAAGCACTTGATCCATGATTGGTAAAGGATAGTTATCCTTCAAGGATGACTGATTTAAGTTCCTAAAATCCACACAGAGGTGAATTTTACCATTATTCTTCCTTACAGGCACTATATTTGCAATCCATGTGGAATGATGGATTGGGAAGATTATCCTGGCATTTAGCATTTTTTGTATCTCAGACAAAATGGTACCTAATATTTTTAGATTATACTACCTAGATCTTTGCCTGTAGGGTGCCAAATCAGCCTTGAGAGGAATGTCATGTCAAATTTCCTCAAGCCTGAGTGACTTCAGGTCATCATAGGAGTATGTTAAGATGTCCATGTACTAACAGAGTAGAGCAGTGAATTTGAATTTCTCCTCAGGAGTGCAACATTTCCCAATGTTCACCATCTTGGGATCATCCTTGGTACCTAGATTTACTTGATCAAACTCCTGGGAGGAGTTTGAATCCATTTGCAACTATTTGATGAATCTATCATGTTTGTCAAATAGTTTCTCAAGGGAAACTGGGACTTTGGGAATATTATTCCCTTTAAGTTGCAAGAACTCCTTGCCTGCATTTGTCTTTGATTCAAGAGCTGGTTCACACTTTTGAGGTTCACTGCCTTCAAAATGCAGTCATTTAAAGCTGTCTTTTTGCTCCAAGAAGGCAATGATTTGGTTGTCATTGTTAGACACTTGCCAATGACTTGCATTATTAGGTACACTTGGTCTAAAGACTAGCTCAATAGTGTACTTGTCTCCTTTGAATTCTGAGTGGGGGATCAAGAGAGTAGTTGACATAGCTAGTGCATCAGCCTGATCATTGAATTCTCTAGGAATGGCAGAGATGCTAAAAGCATCAAAGTTTTCAGTTTGTTCCCAGACTAGATTGTGGTAATGGCTCAATCTTTCATTCTTGGTTTGATATAGGTTTCTCACCTAACAAACCACCAGTTCAACATCTCCTTTAGCATGAAAGAGCTTGATGCCCTTGTCTTGAATAGCCCTCAATCCAAGTGAGAGGGATTCATACTCATCTGTATTATTAGTGTTGCTAAACTATAACTTTTAGGATGAAGGAAAAATATCTCCTTGAGGAGATATTAGCACAACTCTAGCTCCTGAACCAGTGGAGGAGTAGCTACCATCAATTCAAAAATCCTTACCTCATTTGATACTAATTTTCCTTTAGGTTCTTCTTCATTCAGAGGGGGAGGTTCTTCCACACTTGCATTGCATTTCACCAATTCTTTTGCTATCCCAGCTAAACTAATCTTTAGGTTGTCACCTTCAATAGTTTCAATAGGTGCTTCATGGAACTCATCCATGGATAAAAGTAGTTACCCATGCCTGAAGACTCAAACAAAATTTGAGCTTCCGGTGTTGATGATTGGGTGACCACATATTTTGCTTCCTTTTTAAGAAACAATCTCTTTATAACACCTTTGACTGGGATCCTTGCCTGAGACAAATCCATGCTTAGTTCACCACCAACATCCTTGTAGAAATTTTGGCCAAGAAGGATGCCATAGGATGCAGGGATGTCAGCCACCAAAATAGTCATCTTGATCCTTTTGTCTGGGAATACTGCAATGCAAATTGGGCATCCTTAATTTGCCCTAGCAGTGGTACTTGCTTATTTTCCATGGAGAAACATCTCTCAAATGTTTTGGTTAGTGTAAGGCTAAGGGTTTCAGCCACTTTGGTAGGCATAACATTGTCCAAGGCTCTAGAGTCAATGATGCAATTTCTTAGCTTGTGACCATTTATCAATAGGGAAACATAGAAAGGCTCTATCTTCCCAGGGGAAGCAGGAGGAGTAATGACAAGGTTGTTTGGGATAGGCATGTTCCTTGAGGGATCATGAGCTACCTTCTTAGCTTCTTGCATTACAGGGATGGTTTGGTTTTTCACATATTGAACCAACTTGTCCAATTGCTCAAGATTAGACTGCAAGAACTCAAATTTAGACATTTGAATTTTGGTTTTCTTTATGTGGTCAATTATGTCAAATGTCTAGAATGAGCTAGGAGCAGAGGATAGGAGTTCATCCTTTTGATTTTTGGAAGGGGAAGACTGGACTATGAATTTGAAGTAGAAGGCATAGGGTCATTTGAGGTACTTACCTTTCTTGCAATCACTGGGTCTTTTGGTTAGAAAGGAAGAGTGGACCCCAACTTAGCAATTAAAACTACTAGTTGAGGTCACTCCTCTGCTCTCTTTATCAGCTTGTTGAGCTGTTTGATTCTTGGACCAAGTGAATACAACATATGACCCCTCAACTGCATTGCCTTCACCTCTGGGTTCATCTTGATAATTTAGGAAACCAATGTTGGAGTCACCAGCTAATTCTTCTTCTTCCTCAGTGAAGAGATTAGCATCATCTTCAAGATTCAACTTAGGCTGGAATAAGAAATCTGATTTAGCTTCAAGATATCCAACCACTGAGTTGGTTGGTGGTGCTTCAAGGCGAGGTTCCTTTGTGGAGGAGGAAGTTGATTTAGCTATCCTTGATTCTTGGTAGCATCGCCTTAATACACCTGATTCTAAAATGTCCTCCTTGGCATATCTCTATATGTAGGAGCAGATGACATCCCTTGTGTCATTTGCTTTCTGAGAGCTAGTACTTCATTTTCTAGCTTTTGTACCATTAGGTCAGTGGTGACTGTAGGTGAGTATTCAGAAGATGAAGAGGATTTACCTTTATTAGGGTCTCTCCTTATCTTTCTTAATAAGATAAGGTCATGTTATACCTCAGTAGCTAAGTCTTGAGCAGCAGCAAGGTCTATGTGTCTAGCCGTCTCAGCAAGAAACTCACTTTAGGCAGCTGCGAGTTGATGAAGAAACACTTGAGATTCTGAGGTGTCGGCTGGGCAACCATGGGAATCTTGTGCCTCAGCTTGTCGAACCTAGCAATGAAGTCAATCATAGGTTCATGGGGATCCTTATTCATCTATGTGAGCTAGGCTAGCAAGGCATGTGCATCTTCTGTAGGCTTGAACCTAGATTCAAATTTATCTTTAAGAGTGTCCCAATCAGTCAATAACTAAGCTTGCAGATGGTAGAACCAGTCTACAATAGCACCTTGTAGTGTCTCTATGAATAGCCTAACTGCTATGTCTTCATACTCCACACTTATTACACCACAGGCTATGCTGAAGGTAGCAATATGTTCATCAGGGTAAACTTTTCCATCACCAAAAAACTTGGGGAAATTCTTCCTTAAACTATGTGGAAGCTCATGTAGGGGTGGGGTCAAATTTAGTGGACCAAAAGAGTTACCCTAGGGGCCTTGAGCCATGATTTGATTATGTAAAAGTGGGATCACAAATCTAGGTGGAGTATGGATAGGCAAAGCTCTGCTAGCAGTAGAAAAAGAAGTTTTGCCTTGTGTTGGTGACCTAGTAGGACTAGGAGGAAGACTCCTAGTTCATTGAAGGTGAGGTTGTGGAGGAAACAATTCAAAATTACTCTACTGCACCAACTCAAAAGTAGGGTCAACATCACCTTGAGATTTCTAGCTTCTGGTATGTGGAGTTGCCAAATTGTAGAACAAAAATGGAAAAGAGCAGGAACTGCTTCACCTTGAAGCTTGAGACTTCAAATTACGCGTTCTTCCCTAGTGGAGTCACCAAAAAGATTGTTGGGTGAATATTTTGTCAGTCAGCTATCTGATTGAGCAAAATAGGTCTTATCATCCATAGCAAAGGAGATTGGTCGGCCCAGTGTGTAGGTTTACTACATCAGAGGTGGACAAATCTCTCCTCTCATCAAGGAGAGGTTCTCTATGAATATGTAGGAGCTATATACTATATATATAAATAAGCAAAAAATAACACATAGGGGTAGGATAAGCCATCCATCTCTCTTTTTTTAGAGATGATGTCAACAAATAGAGGAGAAAATCTTGGTGAAAACACTGAAGGCACTTATCTTCTTTTAGAAGTGTTCTTGCAGGAAACAACAGGAGTCCTTTTAGGTAGGATAAGTGAGTGGTAACAAAGGATAAGAACCAATAGGATGCAATGGAACGCAAAGTCTCTACCTCAACTGCCCAAAGAGTGAAACATAGAGGATAATGGGGGCACAAAGTCATCCCAAAATCCTCAACACAGAAGGAAAAGAAAAACACACACTGAAAACAATTGTGAAAGCACAAAGTCTTCCTACAATTGGCTTCAGGACACCTTCCTTATTACTTCACTAATTCTACTTGCCAAATTAAATAGATGAGAACACATTCAGAAGACAGACATAGGAATAATCTCCTAAAATGTTACAAGTGAAAACAACACAAAGTCTGCAAACAACTTGCTTTTTCACTCAGATAAAATGAAATTACAATCTGAGCTCAAAGTCTCAGTATTCTCCTTTCAACTGGGCAGAGTTTCACTCCTGTAAAAATGAAAAGTCCCTTTCATAATGAGAGAAATTATAATATATAGCTCTCCAAGAAAGACTTGGGCGCTTGTTTTCATGAAAAAGGCCCAAGCTGAATTGAATGCCTTCAATGCACCTTCAGTTTTATTTGGAGGGACCATGTTAGGAACAGTGCATTGCCTTAACTATGGCGTGTCCTTTCATCTAATATGTCTCTTCCTTGGTATGGACTATCTGGTCTTTTTCTTGATGTTTGTGCAACTGCCCAATTTGTCTTTACTTCATGAAAGAAAAATAGGTCGCATCCTTGATTTGGTGCACTTGGAAGTCTACTTGATCCACTGTTTCACCTACTGGAAATAACTCTTTTGAAGATATTTCTAGTCCTTTGGTCTTGTTCCTCTCTCCCCTATAGAAATTTGAGTCTTCACATTCTCTTTTCAGCCAGTCGCTTGGTTCTTCTTTTGGCTCCTTCTTTGGCCGTGGTGAGTTCCGCTGTTATGAAACTTATTTGAAACTTATGGAAAATGGAATCCGCAACACTTCTTGCCTGAGTAGCTTCAAAAGGGGAACATGGATGCAGACACTTGTCACATTTTGTTGAGTTATAACAAGACACGTGGCATGTTTTGCTTAACTTATAGAAGCTTCAGAAACTTTTTGACAGTCCTACAGAAGATGACATGTGGCAGCTTCCACTTTACTTTAGAAATAATATAGAAATGTTCGAGACTCATTCTAATTCACATGGACGATGCCACTTGTCACGCTCCACTTGACCTTAGCAACTCACTCAGGCCCCACCACAGTCCTTACCACACAAAAGGGAGAGATTGCAGATGTTGACACTTGTCAGCTTCCACTGAGTTATAACAAAACATGTGGCACATTCTACAGCTTTGAAACTTATTAAAAATTGTGTCCCAATAGACAACCCTTGGCAATTTTCACTTTTACTCTATAAGGGACACGTGGTGGCTTTCGCTACACTTTGAGGTTTGATCTTTCCTGGAGGGTGATCCTTGATGTGAGATATGACAAAGAAGAATGGCTGAAGTAGATTGAGTTTCTACAAGACATTGAATAACTTTGCAAGGTTGAAGACAAATTATATGATAAGATAGAGTAAGAAGTCTCCATGAGAAACAATGATCAAGATTGGGAAGATAACACTAATCTCCTTGATGAGCTTGAAGAACTTGCAGATGACAAACCACTTGTCCATTCTGAATACATCATGGGGAACCAAGAAACATGCTTTGATGAAGCATCATTGGATCATGTAGCAACTAAGGAGTCTTATGAAGAAGTTGAGGTAGTTGAAGTGCAAGAAGAATTCATATTTATAGGTGATTTGTTTGAAGTTATCTCAATTGCATTGAAATCCATGCCAAGAAGATTAGCCAACATCATGAGAAAGATGATGGCTTCATTCCAATGTTCAAATGGAAACATGTCTCATGTATCCCTTCATTCTATGAGTCAAGAGGAGTTTAAAACTTTCCCTTTGATACAGGAGGGAGAGGTTCTTTCAAGATAGTGTGTGTTTAGTTTGGTTTATTGTTATGTTCCCTAAGTGCTCTTAAAGCACAAGTTATTTGTTTGCTTTTTTGTTGGTGCATGTCTTTGCCTTTGTGTGTGTGGGTCAACCAACTTGTTTTCCTTGAGTCAAAGGTCTATTCAAAATAGTTAGAGTGTCCATATGTATGACTCTGTGCCCAATGGAGGTGTAAGGCAACTGGTTTTAGGCATAATAAGCATGCCACCCCTTTGAATCACCAAGAATGTTGACCATTTTTACCCCTGGTCAAAATGAGTCAACCCATTAGGTAAAAACTTTGTCATGAAGTGTTTCATAGGCCATTTAATGCCAATAAATGTTATATTAGCCTTGGTCACTCTTTACATTAGTGTTCCATGTCACTTTAGGTCTTTTCAAAGCTAAAAAATGGGAATTTAATGATTTGTAAGAGTTTATTGGGAATTTTTCAAGTCTAAAAGGGTGATGGCACATTCCATGTGACCTAAGGGATCTCAAACTAACCTACAGGCAGCCCTATAACTCATAAACATAGTCATATGGGGTATAACCAGTGAGGTAGAAGTTTAGAGTTAGAGCTTGGTTTGGAGTTCTTAAGGTGAATAAAAAGCAAAGGATGGTATTGTGACCTAAGGAAGTATGAAAATAATGTTTGAACATTAACTAAAGCTCAACCTATAACTACCTACAAGCAATTTTTAAAGTATCTTAGTCCTTAATGAGTAGGTGGCCTAATATAGATAATGAGAGATGCATTGGTGTAAGAGATGGAGCTAAATTTCAAAAACGTGATGGAACACCACTCAAATGAGATTATGAACATCAAGGGAAGTGTATATTGTGTTCTTAAATTATAAAACTAAGCTCAGATAGCCTACAAGAAAGCCAAAATAGGGATCCCCTTCCTAGGTAGTCATAAGACCAAGTATAGGTCTCCAAAGGCATAAGAAAGTGTTTGCGGGGCTAGAAAACTAGGAAATAGTTGAAATAGGTTGTGTTAGGCATGGATTATACTAAAATTTCATGAAAAATCTCAAACTAACCTCTATCTTCTCCAAGTACAACCTACACCCTGCCCACCTCACAACCTGCTTTCTTCAAAAGTTTCCCTTGTAAATTTAGAGAGTTGAATGGTCTAATGAAGGAGTTAGAAGATAAATGTTGGTATAGAGTAACCTTGGGACCTATAAGACACTCCAAAATGGCCAAATTTCCAAGGTAAATGGGTAAAACCCTATCTATGTTATCTTAGAGCAGGGGTAATTTTAGCTTGCATGGAGACAAAATTTTTGAGAAAAATGCTGAAATTGATTACCAAAGGGAAAGAAAGGACTAAATGAAGGTTGGATAAGCTAGAGGTGACATAGAAAAAGATATAAAACCTTTATATAATCCTTGGAGTCAAATAGGGTACCCTACATAATAAGGGTTATAGTCATGCATGAAGGAAACCCTTAAGCCTAGAAGCCAAACTGAGGGGCATGTGCATTTTTGACTTTTCCATGCTTTCCAGTTGACTAGTTCATGATTGTATTTTAGATATGTTTAAGCCATAATAAAAACTATGGAATCCATTAGAATAGCTATATACTACTATAGTAGAACTACAGACTCCATTAGTATAACTATGGACTTCAGCCAGTCTAAAGTGGCATCTAAAATGACATAGTGGAAAGAGTGGCAACTTAAATTTGAAGGTCTTTTATGATGTTTATGATGAATCCAATCATATAAAGTGTCCTAAAATGTGTCAAAATACCCTTGGTATGGATTTTTTTGGGAAGATTGAAAGATTCTAGTGCCAAGTGTCAAGGAATGCCTTTGCAGAGTGATCATGGTTGCAAGGCGATGGTGAGCTTATGTAAGAGAATTTCATGATGAATAAAACTCCAAATGTAAGTGGAATCATATTTTTAACTCCCTCTCCTCATAATATATGAGACATTTGTCCATAACATGCCTTTGAATGCTCAAAGAAGCCATGATGAAGGCAGTGTTCCAAAGGAGAATGATTGAGGAGTTTAAATGCCACATGTGAAGAAGGAGCTCAGTTTGGGATGGACACATGTTCACATCAGTTTCATAACTCCTTTTCCACCTCATTTATATTATTTTCAACTAATACTCACCTTTTGACACTTGTCCTTGTGCCTCTTCAACTTCTCCTTTCTCTCTCATCTTCCAAGTTCTATAAATGCAAGCCATCTTGGCTATTCGAGGGTATTCCAACTCTTGGTATGGCAAAGCCATACCAAAATTGTACCTTTATTTGTACTTAAGATAGTGATAAGTAAGTTGGTTATACTCTAAGTCCATTTACACTATGTTTTGAAGTGATCCATCTTGAATGTCAAGTATAGATTAAGTTCATCTTGTTTTCATGCAATCCTTGATTGTGTTGCTGCAAATGACTTCTCTCCTAACAAGTTTCATGAAGTGTATGCTGCTGCAATATAATTTTGAAGTGTGTATGAGTTTGGTAGTGTCATATCTGACCTTCCTTTTATTTGCCTTCATTTTTTGAGTTTTTATTTACCTTCATGAGAAACACTAATGTTAGATTAATGGTGTTGAGGCTAGTTTGGTTGTCTTAGTTCATTATGCAAATTCGAAGTGTATGAATAGAAGTAAATCTTGGTGTATCACCTCCTAGTTTAGGTTTGATTTATATATCTTTCTCTCCCTTTTCACCCATAATATGTAGTTTTAGTATCATAATGACATCAAGTCATATCCAGGGAGCTAGCCCTTTCAAAATCTAGAGGTTTACTTCCACTATATGTGTCCCACACACCTAGAAGTATTCCCATGTCGGCCAAATATTGAAGAGGATTGAACAACGTTTTCTAAGGTGAAATATTTGGAGACAATAATAAATCTTCAAAATATTATACTTTAATAAACAAAATAACAATATCAATCTAATCAAGGGTAATTAATAATATAATAATTATAATCAACTTACAATTCTTAATATATAATTTAAGGTTCGTCATTCCACGTGGTCTAAGTTCTCAAGTTAGATAAATTAGTGACCCTAAAGAGTCACAAGTGAAAATTAGAGAACTATCATCTCAAAAATAAAACTCCTACATATCCTCCCAAGGTAGAAGGAAAAACCATAACCCAAGTTTCCAAAATCACTACCTACTTACCAAATTTGTAAGAGTAGTATCATAATGTATTTCCACAATCGAGAAGAAAAATATACTAACCACAAAGATGTATCAATCGATCCAATCCTACAACTTCTATCTCAATAAGAAGTAGAAGACATTTATCCCATGAAATCCAAGGAATATGATCAAAACAACATTTCAAAAACAAGTTTCCATTTAAGATAACACTAAATCAACATCATGAAAATAAGATTCCTCTCAGGGCTTATAATGATGTCAAGGATAGTGAGGGAGTGACAACTCACCTCTAATCCCACTATGGAATATGAAAATTCTTCCTAACCCACATAACTTAAGAATGAAAATCCATAAACAAACTCCTAACATGACATAATTCTCAACCAAGACAACAACACTCTACTACAATAAATTTCCAACCGCACTAGCTGGTACCAAACTAAAAATTGTCTTATCAAATTTTCCATTTCTAAGACTAGTGAACATAAGACACAAAAGCTCAAACACATATATTTAAGTGAGAATCATCCCATGATTATTAAACACTCACAATACAAATCACAAATGGTGATGGTGACTTAATTACCAAGAAGGATGTAATCATACTCGAGGTGTTAGATCTAAGTGATCAAACTATGGTAGAAATCTCTTGTTCATAACTCATAAACTAAGTTATGTACTCACCTACCAAAACCTTATATACAACCATCACCATTGGGACACTTGATAAACCAACCCCTCAACAAATCAAAAGTGTACAATTGCTTCCAAGGGTACACACTCATTGTTCCCCACACACATTTCATGAATGTCTTACAATAATCACCAAGTGATACAAGAGGATCTACCAAGTCTCAAAACTTAAATCATGGTGTAATATGATTTTTCACTAAGGCACTACAAAACCAAAATACAAAGACACAAAAATGATAATGGACTCATGAGGTCTTAGATTTTGAGCCATAGCTTTGATACCACATGTAACAACCTTGTTGGGGTCCAACTAAAAATACATGATTTTTTTATTATATATATATATATATCACCATGATAATATAAATAGAGATCATATATATACTCAAGTGTGATAATAGTAAATACATATTCCATATTATATCATAGATCTTTAATGTCATGAGAACACTACATAGAACGAATATAGAAAGTAATTACATCAACTCAACCATGGCTAATACAAGTCTACAACCACTGTTATCAATATACAATAATGAGTAACCAAAATTCTTCATGATAATATTCAATAATAAATATAGTATGATACAATGTACAAGTAAGATACATGGCTCCCTCGGAGCATAGTTTCCAAACTCAAGTATCTGTAACAATCTCAAGTGTTATCTCGATAAGTAGTACTATTGTGGGGAAGAAGAGCATCATCCCAGTGTTTTTCCACACCAAACATGGACCAAAAATCCCCCACACTAATCCCATCAAGGCATGGCCCTCCCTTTATGGATGAGTAGATAGTGATGGCATGGGAATCTAAAGAGACAAGCAAGTACCTGTATGTTGTATGATTTCCAAAACTAAACATGCAGTGTATCATAGAAAACCTGTTCTATTGTAAGATATCCAACGAACATGTAAATCACACTCATGAAATGATAGTGTCTCACTAAACATAATTTAGCCCAATTTTTTAAGAATAATAAATAATAATGATCTATAGATCTATCAAATTCATACACACCACTTAATCAAACTGCCTTCATTTGGCATTGTAATGCTAGTTTCTAGTGAAGTCCATCTCACTCCTTATTCAATATCAGCAATGTAGATTAGTCAAACATAATTTAACCACAAGATTCATATAATTTACATCCTACTAGCAAACACATCACATAACATGCCGTATATAGGAGTAACCAAAGCATACATTTATTCTATCAAACATATGAGTGAATGTTACATTATTCTCTATCCCATACTATAAATAATGACAAAATTTTATACCACCTAGGTAAAATACACATTTAACTATAGATTTTAACTTCCAAAATTAGTTTCCAAACATACTACACCCTATGATAACCCATATTACCATGGTCTAGTATTCTAAGACATAACTACTAGTTTTCCATAATCAGTTATATAAAGTAGTCTTAAATATATGGAAACATAAGATTCTATTCAAGTAACTAGATGTAACAAATAAAGTCATAGTTTCACATAATATTATATCCTATCATTCTTTACACACTCAAAGTTTGTATGCATGCATACAAAAAGTCCTACTAACTGTCATAAAACATGATATTCATAGAAAAACCAACATGCATACATATGATCAGTCAAATGTATGAAGGAATCTAGGCATATTGATTACAGTTTGTACCACCCAGGTATAACATCCATTTAAATTGTAATTTCTAGATGAAAATAATTTATGGCATCCCATAATATCATAGATCATTGCTCATGAGCACACTACTCAATCACAAACAACCAATCTCACAACTTACAAAAATCAAATGCTCTATAATCCTAGAAGATAGGCATGCAAGTAAGGTTTATACCAAATGGGTATATCCTATGTTTAAATTTCACACTAAAAATCAAAAGGTACATAACATATAGGCAAACATCATGAGGCACTAATATATGCTAAAAATGTCTAAATAATTATACATATCAGTAGACTCAGACTATGAACCACACATAATTTGTTACTATTGTATAGTAACATTTATTTATAGCTCTGATCAAGTACTCCATATGATTTCAACAATCATTTGAATTTCCCTATTCATTAAGTATATTGACCATCCTTAAAAGATAAGGGATTCTACAATGTATACTCTTTCATAGTTTATTCTCGACAGATTTTCATCCATACATAACTTCATACACAAGTTCTCAAGACAGCAAAATCTTTTATATTTTGGTTTATATATGATCATTCGGCCATATACTAATTGGTCTTATGTGATGCACATTTATTTCATCACACACACAGATTTATGAATCACTCCAATCGTGATAACATACATGTCAGAATCTATTCTTATAGTCATGCATCCTAGTGTAACTATTATATATATGCCCTTGTATATGTTTTGTATACCTGATTACCATTGAATGATATTCAATACCCCAAAACAATAATTCTCAATAAGTATTGGTGGTCTATGCTAGAACACACTGATCATTTATGGTATACATAGTTCATAAATATACTAACCAAAAATAGAATAATCATGGTGTAAACTATCCTATAACCACTAGATCAAAATTTACATTGGGAGTTACATTGTCTAGCAGTAGTGGCATACTTTTGCATGATGGGTTTAACTTCAACATATCAAGCTGAGAGAGCACGAATAATGTGACCTTATTTTTTTTACCAAATAAACTCATACCTATGTACATAGTTAAATAGTATATATGTTATTGTGTAGCATAAATTATGTATATACCATTAAATAGATCTTTCTATAATTCCACAATTTTGGATATTGTTACACAATCCCAACCCACATGTGTGTGTGTGTGTGTGTGTGTGTGTGGGTTGGGAGTGTGTAACAATATCCAAAATTGTGGAATTATAGAAAGATCTATTTAGTGGTATATACATAATTTATGATACACAATAACATATATACTGTTTAACTATGTACATAGGTATGAGTTTATTTGTTAAAAAAATAAGGTATATATATATATATATATATATATATATATATATATATATATATATCTTATCTTGTTTATCCTGAGGTACTCAATAATTATTTTATATACGTAAATAACCCCAATTACAACCTTATATATATATATATATATATATATATATATATAAGGTTGTAATTGGGGTTATTTACGTATATAAAATAATTATTGAGTACCTCAGGATAAACAAGATAAGATATATATGTGTGTGTGTGTGTGTGGGTGTGGGTTGGGAGTGTGTAACAATATCCAAAATTGTGGAATTATAGAAAGATCTATTAAATGGTATATACATAATTTATTCTACACAATAACATATATACTATTTAACTATGTACATAGGTATGAGTTTATTTGGTAAAAAAAAGGTATATATATATATATATATATATATATATATAAAATAGAAAGATCTATTTAATGATATATACATAATTTATGCTACACAATAGCATATATATTATTTAACTATGTACATAGGTATGAGTTTATTTGGTAAAAAAAAGGTATATATATATATATATATATATATATATATATATATATATATATATATATATATATCTTATTTTGTTTATCCTAAGGTACTCAATTATTGTATATACGTAAATAACCCCAATTACAACCTTTATAATGTTCAAGATAGATTTATACAATTGGTATGCCACCTGTATACTCTCATAATTTATTATATCACACACTTTCCAAAATTAGAATTGTCCACATGTATAATAATTAATCAAATAATAATAAGTGGAAAAAGTTATATATACCGCACAATACAAACCCAATACTCTTCCTTCCACTATTGTCTTCAAATTTCTAAGTCCAACCGTTCACTCAATATGCCCAGATCACTACATGCATGCTTTAAGTAACTCAAATCCATATATCACAAAACACATTCAAGTAGTAATTCACTACAATTACTCCTTCACTGCATTTGGTTGCACTTATGAACAATATTTTTTTGCGTCATCAAACTAGTCTAAGTAAAAGCTTTATAATAAATGAGCATGACATCTGGGTCTTACCTCCACCTCTTTTCCCATTGAGATTAATCCATGGTCTTTAACTATGGTGCATATTAAATTATTGTGCATGAGAGAATGGGTAACACTTACACTACCTCCAACTAGCATAAAAAACATTGTTAATTATTACACTCAGTTGGGTCTCTTCCTATGACTTCCTCTCTATTAATGGCTTGGTTTCTATTATTGGACCTACTTTTTGTTAACATTTTACTAGATATCATGCATAGTTTTGTGCATAACTCACATTGTTATTCATAATGCCCAATGGAGATGTTCAAGTAAATATATCTCTTATAAAATCTCTTCCATGGGATTTTTCTCTCGTGAGTCACAAAACATCAAGAATTTATAGTGTAAGACAAACATCACTAGATAGTCAAGCATTTATGGCATCAGCCAACAAGAATTTTCTACATATGTCAAGAAGCAGATGCAATTCTTCTAAACCAAAACATGAAAAGATCTCAAGGAAATTATTTCAATTTGCATTAGAAATTGTTTTTTTCTTGTTCAAGTACGCTAGATTCATTCGCTAATCCTCCAATTTTAAAGGGATTTTCACTTTAATTACATTGATGGCCTTCCTTATTTCACATTTTCTCTTAATGAATCTGAAATAAGTTCTCGTAGCCAAAACATGGAGAATAGATAACTCTAAAGGAAAATATTTTTATTGAATGTACCCATTTCATTTTGAGAAACATCATAACATAAAATAAACAAGTCTAGATGGTGACATTAGGTTAGAAAAGATAATCACATACTTGATCGTATGGGTAACATGAAGGTGTCTAGTTCTTTGTGCTCTAAGTTTTACAGTTATGGCAATGTTGAGAAGCTAGATGAATGTTTAGAATATTATGAGCACTCTCTATAGGGTTATTTTTTGTTCCAAATTCAAGTATTAACTAGACACTCGTGTTACCTTTATATGGTTATAAAATTTATAAAATATGTATACACAAACACACACACACACACACACACACACACACACACACACACACACACACACACACACACACACACACACATATATACAATTTTATGATAGCTAAACACATGTATATACAAATATTTTAGATAGTAACATTTTAAAAACTTCCCATGATCACACATTAAAATTGAAAACACTACCTACCTAGTAATTAGAGCTGAGAACTTCCTCTTCACTTCTTATGTGCTTTCTTTCCCATGTTACACCTCCTTTTCACCTCCTCAAGCTATATCTTCCTCTAAACTAACAAATCTCTTATGATCAAATCCTTCTTTCTGCTCTCCTCCTTTTTTCCTATCATCTTCTTCCCCTATTTCAAGATATATGGCATAGCTTTTTTTTGTTTATTAATATCTTTCCTTTAAAACTCTCTTTTTATTTTTCTTAGCTATATTCATTTTGTTTTATTTTAAAAATGGCCTTCACTTTTTTCTATTTTTATGTTTTTGCTTTGCTTGACTTTTTATATATATATATTTTTCTTTATTTTTGCTTTAATCACTTTATAAGGTTTTACACATTTTAATTTTTTAATTATTTAATAATAAATAATTATTTAGCATAATTAATTCATTATAATGATTTAATAATAATTCTATTAATGTAAGCCATTAATGTTTTAAACTAATAATTAAGTAATAAATCACATGAGATTAATTCCACACTAGACATAACTCGTAACTGACACACAACTACTGTGCAGAAATATTTATCTAAATACAAACAACAACCAAAAACACACTATACTAACCCCTTTATTATGAATCTAACATGAATTACTTATGTGGTGTGTGTAGGGTTCTAACCGATTCTTTGTCATCATTCGACGTCTCTATCTACATCACCCTCTTCAATGATACTCTCCCTCCATCACGCTCTTAGGGATGGGTTCTGCGTAAACTTCATAGAAAAGCAGGTAGTTAGACCATAATAGTCATGATATACATACATCATAAAATATAGATGAACTGATAAATCAACATGATCATAAAGTAAACATACACTTATAGCTAGCTCATAGTAGTGTGATCATGTAACCTAGGAGATATCCTACTGTCCCATAACAACATATATCAAAGCTTAGTTAAAGATAGTCAAATCCAAATTTGTCAACTATAGATATCCATAAATAATCTAGTAAGTTTGTTTGGTAAAGAATCAAGATGTAACAATATCCCAACAAAAGGTTAAACGCATCCTCATAGACAATGGGCTAAGCCTCAATATTGTATCCCTAAGGTTAGTCAATCATCTTAGATACATAATAGCCAACCTTCAACTAGATAACATTACCATCAATCCCTATGATAATGAGGAAAGGGAATCACATAGAATAATTTCTTTGTCAGTTGTCATTGAGCCATTGACCCATGACATGTTTTTTCATGTTTTACATCTTGATCGATCATACAATTTGTTAATGGGCTGGCCATGGATACATGAGATTCATGCAATACATTCCACATTGCACCAATGCATCAATTTCCCCCATTTTAGGATGGAGGTGATTATTTCTATAGACTTACAACCATATAAGTTATGTAACAATTTAGAAACTGAGGATAAAATTTATAATTACCATTTTGGCATAGACATTGTGCCAAAGAAAGACAAGGATGTACTTTTTAAATTATCAGATTCTAATTATATTGACTTATAAATACTTACCTCTACGTCTTTTTTACCCTCTTTTAAGATATCCAATAATTTTATCATCTTTGACAAAATTCTAGGATAATAACTCACACACAATGCCTTCCATGTAGCCAAACTTCCATAGGCCCCTAAATCCTATGAAAGACCCAAAGCCAAAGATGTTTGTATGGAATGGAGACAAAAATAAAAGTTTACTAGCTAAATGCCTATTATTTTCACACTGGCCACCAACTACGAACAAGACCCACTTACTAAAGATGAATCTTGGCTTTATAATGATGATTTGGATCATTGTTACCAAAGCAAAAAAGTATCCCATCCCTAATCAGATAATGATAGTCAAGATTATGAAGGCAAAGGCCTGGGGGTGAATCAATAAGGCACTCTTGAGCCCATCTTTATGACCAAACATGAAGGAAATTAATGTATTGGATTTAAACTACATACGAGTGACCCTATATATCTTATCTATGATCATACACCAATGACTAGTGATGATGATGTCGATAATGACAGAGTTTGATTATAGTGTATATGAGGACTTAGCCAATACCAACCTATTTAACCCTCATGTCATATGTACCATTACACTTATCATTCACCATTCCCCATTTTTCCTTCATCATCCACAACTCATCAACTAAGACCAATAAGAATCCACAATATCACTTGATGAGTTTGAAAATGATGAGGCTATTTATGACTTTTTAAGCCTAAGAGACCATATTCCACTTGGATATCATAAAAAAGGTTTTTATATTATATTAGATCATGTTGCCTATTTTAGAGAATGGGTAAACTTCCTTTTCTAAAAATAAAAATAAAATCAAACATTGAGGTCCCGAAGTCAAAAGCTCTTTGAGGTGATTTTTGACCAGGAAAAAAGTAAAAAAAAAGGCCAGTCTCTGGTGAAAACTTATTTCAGCTGCCATTAGACAAGGACATTCACCCTTACTTGGATAAAGCTCAATATTCCACCAATGTTATAATCATATTTAGGTCTAAAATTAGTGAATAAGAACAACAGGCCTTTCCAAAAATGTCTAGAAGTATTTGTTACATGGCCTTTGCCACCATTGGGTGATTCTAGTTCATCTTGTTTAGGAGAATTAGACAAGCCAATCTAACCAGAGGACTTTGATATTACCAAACAATTTACATCTTTGCCAACTCTCCTAGAATATGGTTCTACACTCCTTGTGGAGGACACTTTTGAGGTCAACATTAGAAGACTAGCCTATCCAAAGTAGATCAAACTAGGTGTGTCTCTCAATAAGGAAGAATGTGAAGTCCTTACTACTCTAATAAGGGATATCATTGATATTTTTACATGGGCTTGTTCTGATATACCAAAATTATATCCTTCATTGATTATACATCACCTTGTAGTACACCCTGATGCTAAGCCAATCAAGTAGAAGGTGAGAAAAATGCATCCATGAATCATCATATTGGTCAAGAAGGAACTAGAAAAACTCCCAAAGGTAAGATGCATTTTCCCCATTAACTATTCAGAGCATATTTTAAATACTATATTAATTATCAATAAATCATATGGTATTAGACTATATACTAATTTCTAAGTCATCAACAAATCCTACCCAAAGGATGGATTTCCTCTGTAAATATTGACATGATTTTCAACTCTACAACTAGGTATGAGATGCTCTCTCTCATGGATAGTTTTCTAGGATACAATCAGATCAAGATCATGCCAAAATACCAACACAAAACAACATTCACCACTCTTTAGGGAACCTTTTTTATCAAGTAATGCCTTTCAACCTCAAAAATGCTAGTACTACATATTAGCGTGCAATGACAGTCATTTTTCATGACATGATGCATGATATTGTCAAGGATTATGTTGATGAAATTTTAGGTAAATCTAAGACTAGAGCAAGCCATCCAAAGGTGTTGTGAAAAATATTTGAATGCCTCCATGAGTATAAAGTAAGTATTAACCCTAAAAATTGTGTTTTTGGCATCACTTTAGGAAAATTGCTAGGCTTCATTGTATCAACTTTTCTTGTACCAATAACATGGTTAAATATGAAGCACGCATTGCAAGGATTTGTTTAATAGTACAATGGAATATTTAGCATATTTTGGTTTATGGTGATTCTCATATTATCATCACTTAGGTTATAGACCAATGTCAAACCGAAGATGTGAATCTTGTGTCGCATAAATACATGGTGGACAACCTCAAACAACAAATTGCTTAGAGCTTCAGTTTGAGTAAATACCTCAGGCTAGTAATAGAACAATAGATGTCATGGCCATAATTGGGTTTTATGATCTAAAATATAGACAAGGATATAGATTATCAGTTCCTTATTGAACATCTTCTCACACCATCCCACAAACCCTCAACCATTGAAATGATCTATGATATTGTTGGTCCTAGTTCTACCTAGTATACTAAATTATATAATTACCCTCATGACCAAGTCATGCCACCTAACCTATCTAAAAGAAGACAAAAATACTTCATCCACCAAGCCTCTCATTATACCTAACTTGGACTTATACTCTATCATAGAAGCTTTGATGGAACTCTGCATCGTTGTTTAAACTTGATAGAATTTGGATTAGCATTAATGGAAGTTCATGAAGGGGTTTATGAGGCCCATACTAGTGCGAACATCCTTGCCAAAAATTTACTATGTCCTAGTTATTATTGGATGACCATGGAAGTAGATGCAACTAATTATGCTAAAATATATAAAAAATTCAGAAACATGCCAATTTGAGAAATGTGCCAGCTTCAGCACTCAAACCACTAACCACATCATGGTCATTTTCAATGTGGGGGTTGACCTCATAGGAAATATCAACCCTACCTCCTCATATGTCCATAAACATATCCTTACTACCATATGGTGCTTCACTAAGTGGTTGAAATCCATTCCCCTAACTTACATGATAGGCAAACAAATATCCAAATTCAATTTCAACCACCTCATTTGCCACTACAGTATCCCTTCCAACATTATATCTAATAAGGGTGGTTCATTCAAGAATAAGGATGTTAAATCCCTTTGTGATGAATATAACATTACCCAACATTTTTCACTCCATATTACCTGTAAGGTAATGGCCAAGCAAAGGCAGCTAACAAAACCATTGTTAATATCCTCAAGAAGATTGTCAATGATGTTGGCTATGACTAGCACTTACAACTCTTCTTCATCCTCTGGGCTTACCTAACCAAATTCCACATTCCAATAGGAGCCACACTTTATTCCTTAGTTTATGGTATTAAGGCCATTATTCTTGTCAAGTTCAAGTTGCCTTCTATACACATTTTATTGAAACATATCCTTGAGGATGAAGATTAAAAAGTAGCTCGTTTGCAAGAGCTATAACTATTATATGAAAAATGCATGACATCCTTTAATAAACTTCAAGCATACCAAAACTAACTATGTTGTCAATACAATAGGTGAGTCTAGCACAAATAATTTGAGCTTGGTGATCTTGTACTTAAATAAAACTAGAAAGACACCAATGTCAAACATAAGAAAAAAGGCAAGTTTAAGACTAATTGGTTAGGCCCTTAAGTAGTTATCACTAATTATGGTTCTGAGGCATACATATTGGCTATGCCAAAAGGAGATGAAGTTGACAAAGCAGTGAACATAATACACCTCAAACACCTTTTTGCTTGAGTGACCTAGAGTATTATCTATGAGGATCGCTTACTATATATCATGACCATTCACTTCAATATTATACCATACCATGTGCCTTTCCTATTTTCCTTAGATTTTAATTTCCCATCCCTCTTTTGGCCTGGGTTCTACTCCATTGGTATTTTAGACAGTGTCAGTGGTTGGGTTTAGATGTAGTTATCAAAAAGTGATTCAGGTTGGAAACTATTGATTATGTTTGTTGAAGTGGTTATCTTCAGGGATTATGATAATGGGCCTGGAAATTGCATCATTCACTTTTTCCAATTCTATATCATTATACCTTGACATAATATTATACCATTATGCCATTTGCCTATTCACTAACTTGTTACTTAGTTAAATTCCTCACTGTAGGGTGAACTATGATGGCTTGAGGTCCATTTGGATTATGTAGGTAGCACTCAATATTTTATAAGGTTAGCTCAACCACCCTTATTCCCATGCTCTCACCATTTTTAAAGTAACCTAAGCCATACTCTTTCCATTTTAAGAGCTAACCCATTTTTTATCTTGTAATTATCCATTGAGTTGAGATGCCTAAAAAAGTCCAAAAATAAGGAAATACGCCAAAAACCTCTTAAACAAGCCTTTAACACTAGGCCATTTAGATTGTATTCATTGCTACTCAGGACGTGCACCTCTTAGTCCACACTATAACTAAATATTTCACATAGGTCATGTCATGATCATTTCCATTTGCATGTCTCATTTTTTGATAATGTTCCCTCCCATTTCTAGGATAAATACATCAGCTTGAGGTTCACACAGACTATATAGATAGCACGTAAATGCATGGGGCATCCTGAGTCATCTCAACCAATCTGGGTGATTGATTTCATTTTTCATTTTCATGGATCATTCCTTCTTATAGGTTTATCTCTGAACACTCTTACCATTTTATGAGTCATTTACGTTTTCACTATTTTTTGAGCTTTTTTTTGCTCTAAGCCTTAGACGTAGTGAACACTATGAATTATCATCCTTTTTAATTTGTGAACACTTGCCTTTTGTCTTGCAATGTGGCTTTATCCTAACCCATGCTCTCATAATTTCATGAGTTCTTATGCCTGATGTTCTCATAAATGTGAGCATCAACCCCTTTTTGTTTCACACTCTCATTGTTTTGGGAGCCCATTCTTATTTTCCTCTATGATCAATCTCTTTTACTTGTCATCAATTTTCTTCTCTTCTCACATACTAGGAAAACAAAATTCAGCCTAAAGTCCCTATTAGAACTCATGTCCATGAGATTATGTAGGTAACATCTACATGCCTAGGGCATTTGTAGTCAGCTTGGCCACCCTTTCCTTATTCTTCTAATCTCCCTTATCATTCTCATGCTATTATTCCCTATAGCCTAGGGAAAACCTTTTCTTATGTAATTGTTCCTTATAGCCTAAGGGTAACCTTTTTTGTGTTGTTATTTCCTATAGCCTGGGAGCAACCTTACTGTATCATTGTACATGTGTCATTATTCCCTATAGCCTAGTGGAAACCATTTTCCAAGCATAACACTTATATTACACATGTATGAACAACTTAATTATATTATAGAGAAATAATATTATATTTCATACCATTAGGAAGTGTTTATGATCATGAATTTATACAAATATTAATCCAAAAAATATTCCTTATAATAGGGTAGGCATTATCTTATCCCGATGCAAAAGCTATGTAACCTTAGAGATATAATAAGCATCTTATAAATAAACTATAGAGAGTTTGAATAGACAAACTTATTTAATTATCCTAAATACCATGAGTAATAAAACATTACTAAATTACATTTATTTTTAAATGGTTAATTAATCACCCTTTAGGCTAAACCTAATATTCCCCCCTTAATTCAGCTTTCTCTCAAGTGAACAAGAGAGATTCTTTAAATACCTCAAATTTTTCTCATGTAAGTGCTTTAGTGAAAACATCTACATGTTGTTGATTTTTCAAACAATACTAGAGCTAGATGTTGCTATTTTAAACATGTTCCCAAATGAAATGAACTTACACCTCAATGTGTTTAGTACATTCATGAAATACTAGATTGTGAACAAACATTACTACTTATTCATTATCTACATGAAGAATTGTTGGCTTATTATGTTGTATCCCAAATCTCTCAAGTAAAATTTTGAGCCAAATCACTTCACAGGTAGCTCCTCCTATGATGTGATGCTTTGATTTTTTGGATGATTTTGAAACATAAGTTTAGGTCTTGCTCCCCCATGATACTAGTCCAGATTTTTAAAAAAATTTAAATCTTGAGGTAGATTTCTTATCATCAATGTTCCCTGTATGATTAGAATTTGAATATTCTATTAAGAAGAAATTATCATTCTTATTATACTCTAGGCCAAAATACATGGTTCCTCTAATGTATCTTAATACCCACTTTGTTGCTTTCCAATGAGAGACTTTGGGCTCTTGCATGAACCAAGATAGATAACTGACACCATAGCTAATGTTTGGCCTAATATAAGTTAGGTAAATAAGACTCCCTATCAACTATTGATATAGAGATCTATTTACCTATGGTGTTTGATTTTCTCAAGATAGATAAAGTTTTGTCTCCATAAGTGTGGTAATTGGTTTAATATCCACATGTGAAACTTCTCGAGCATTACCTTGACATATTTGAGCTAATATATAAATATGTGATTTTCTCTCTACCAAAATTCTAAGCCAAGACAATAATATATAAGCCTAATATCTATCATATTGAATTGTCGATTTAGATCTTTCTTTGTTGACTCAATCATCTTCAACGAACTGCTAGTGATGACTAGATCATTGATATATACAACCATGATAACCATCTCCCCCCTTGTTCTGTGAGGTAAATATTTAGATCATATAGACTTATTTTGAATCCATGTTTTAAGAGATGCTTAATTTTTATGTACCATGCCCTGGGACCCTATTTGAGACCATACAATGATTTGAAAAGTCTAAAAACTTTATCTTCTTTTCCTAGTTTGACAAAACCTTCTAGTTGAGTAATGTAAGTCTCCATTAAGCAAGGCACTTTTTACATCCCTTTTATGGAATTTATAACCAAATTATGTAGATAAAGAAAAAACATCCTGATTATTTTAATATTAGCTATGGGAGCAAATGTTTCCTCATAGTCGATGCCTTCTTTTAGAGCATATCCATTTACAACCAACCTTACCTTATGCTTGTCGAGGCTGCCATTTACTTTTTACTTCATTTATAAAATACATTTTCATCTTATTGGCTTCTTCCCGTAGAAGGTCTATAAGCTATCATGTTTTATTCTTCATTAGTGAATTATATTCTACATCCATGGCATCTTTACAAGGTTTAGATTGTAGGGATTCTTGAAATGTAGAGGGCTCAACATATTCAAAAACTATACTCTTAAGGCCAAATTAACCTCTCATCAAGCCATAATTCAAGTCCTTGGTCTAGTGGTGGATGTGTTTGTTAGAAAGGAATGCTTGCCGTTGCGCCAAAAGATCGACCTATTAATGCCCAATACAAACACCAGATAAGTACTCACAGGAGGCTGCAAGTCCATGTCACAAATCCCTGAGGGGGACACTAGCGATTAGTCCAACAATGCCCCCCTCAATGTTACCCAAGGGGATTTAAACCCATGACCACAACTCTGATACCAATTATTAGAAAGGAATGTTTGCCATTACGCCAAAAGATCGACCTATTAACGCCCGATACAAACACCAGATAAGTACTCATGGGAGGCTGCTAGTCCATGTCACAAATCCCTGAGGGAGATGCTGGTGATTAGTCCAATAGTGTTTGGAACACCATCTAGTTTTGTATCTTTGAGTGTATTTATATGCCATTTAGTCATACGTTGAGTGGTTCTTATGGGTGGTGGAGCTACACCATTGTTCCCATCATCATTAACATTATCTTCATTTAAGAGATTTCCATCTTATGCATTATCTATGGGACTGATTTATTTATAAAGTGAGCATGTAGAAGGAGCTTTTGCTTCTTTATTCTCAAAGAACTCAATATCTCTTCTAGTGTAGACTTGTCTAGTTTTTGGATCCATGAGTTTGTAGGCAAGTGCTTCTTCATTATACCCTAAGAACACATACTTTTTTGTTTTCATATCAACTTTAGTTCATTTCACTTTGGGAGTGTGCATGTTTTCTTGCCATCCAAAACTTGAATATGTGCTATAGATGGCTTATTACCTTATTGAGATTCATGTGGAGTTATTCCATCAAGAGCTACAGTGAGAACCCTATTGAGTAAATATACAACAATTTTGACTACTTCTACCCAAAATGCCTTTGTCAAGCTTGAATCATGTAACATATATCTCACCATTTACATAATAGTATAATTCCTCTATTCAAAAACTAATTTTTTTTGTGGTGTATGCAGAGGTGCCATTTGATGATGAATGTCATTTTCTTGCAAAAATTGTTTAAACTTGTTACTGGTGAATTCCCCCCCATAATCTGAGTAGAAGGTCTTTATTTTTTTACCACATTTTGTTTCAACAACCACTTTAAATTTCATGAAAGTTTTGAAGGATTGAATCTTTATTTTCACACAATAAACCCACATTTTTCTCAAATAATCATCAATAAATATCATGAAGTACTCAAACCCAACATGACTAGGTGTCATTAGTATGCACATATCAGTATACACCAAATCAAGTTTTCCATGGGCCCGATATGTACTTTTCTAAGATGGAATTCTATGTTATTTACATGCTAAGAAATATTGACATTTGTCTATACTAATTTGAAGAGTTGGAAATCCTCTTACCATTTTGTAACATTGGAGTGTGTTGAGATATCAAAAATTGATGTGTTGAAATCTTCTATGCCATAATTATGTTGATTCTATGTCATTTTCTATGAGTGCTTGATTATTTTTCTGAATGAAATTAAGTTGAAACATGCAGTTCACATTGGATGCTCATGTAACAAGATTTGAATTTTTGGATGTATCTATAATCAAACACATTTTCTTTCCACTTCTACAGTCAAAGTCAATCTTCAAATTGTGGTCTAAGAGTTGACTGATTAATAACAATTTTTTAGTTAAATCAGGTACATATAGAAATTTTTTGATTTTATAGTTTTGTGTGCCTAGGGGTAATGTAATGTTGTCAATGCCTTGAACACTATATGAGGTATCATCACCCAAAGAAACATGATTTTTTTGGGGTGTATCCTTCAAAGTAAGAAAACAAACTTTTCTACCTGTCATGTGTTGGATTGCACCCGAATCAACACACTAGATGTCACTTTATGATGTGGATTCTTTATGAGAATTATTAGAATAATAAAAGCCTTCATCGTCATCATGTTATTCATATTTAGTAATGTTACCTTGTTGCTTTGTTTTCTTCTACCAAATTCTTCTTTTCTATCCCTATGGTTTACTTGGAAATGAAGGGGATGATTGTTGGTTAGTGGGCTTCTAGCCACTAGAAGATCCCTTCTGAAATGTATTATACCAACAATATTTTATCTCATGTCCCTTACAACCACAAATGAGACATTGTTTTTTTAATTTACCCCCTTGTTGATTCTATCTGGGATTTTGTTTTGAAAATGGCTTTGAAGACTTGATGGATTTGTGGCCTTTATATAAAGCATAAACATGTTCTTCTCCTTCTTCTTGAGTATTGAAAGACTCTTCTTGTTGAAACATATTTACAATTTTTTCAAAACTTGGTTTTTATTCTATGATAGTCAAGTTAGTTATAAAAATCCTATACAAGGGTGGCAAAGCTCTCAAGACAATGGGTATAAGAGATTCATCTGAAACTATTTCACATAAAGATTGTAGTGACGCCCTTAGTGTTGTAACATGTCTAAAAAGGCCTCAACCTTTTCACCCAATCTCAATTTAATATAGTGAAGTTGAATCTATAGGTGTAGAATAGTGCTCTCATTTTTGGCTTCATATACTATTTGTAGCTTATCCTAATCTTCCTTGGCAGTCTTGGCTTCACGAATGTGTGGTTGCACTTCATCCTATACCCCAAACATTATGATCAATTTTATCTTATAATTGGCTTTGTCATATTTGCATTCCTATTCAATGTCTATTTCATGATGGGTGTAGGTTCCATCTACAACAAGTCAAATTTATTCAAATTCTAGTTGAGTTCATGATCTTTGTATTCCAAGTAGATTAATTATCACCTTTGAGTAATTGAGAATCTAGCAAAAATGATTTTGAATCCTGTGTAACCATTATTAAAATTGTAGGTGATAGACTGGTTCATTATCACTTTAGGTATACAAGTCTCCCTTTCTATATACCATCAAATTAATATACAGGACCTTTCTATATACGTGCCCTTCCTACATACATGTTGGTATGTAGAAGAAGCTCACCCTTTTTATATACTCATAATACATGAAAGAGATATTAATGTACATGGAAGATTCCATTATGTGGTACCTAGATATTACTAAAAAGGGTTCTTCCAATCATTATCACCTACTTAGATGGAACTCCTCATACGTGCACGTAACTTTGTTATATACTTATAAATTCAACGTTTAGGATTTACACCTTTTGATTATAACAAATAAATAAATGAAAGGAAGGCTTATGAGTGCATGTGCCTTATTTCTCCCTGATGATTTTATAGGGTCGATGCCTAAATGTTATTGTTATGGTTATGTTAGACTATGTATGATATAACTCAAGTGTGACAAATTTACCTATAAATGTGAGTAAGAGGTGTCACTTTCATCAAACACCATGAATGAGTTTGAAAAATCATGATGTTGTTTAATTTTTATAATAAATAAATTTACAATTTCTTGCAATACAATCTGTAAATGAAATTTACAATGCTTTACAACAAGAAATTTGCACTCTTTTTCCAAAATAAATAAATATTGTGTTTGGGAATTTTGTTTAAAATTCCCCATTTAAAAAATGATTTTTTTTGCTAAATTTAGCAAAATAGTTAAGTTTGGGGGTTCCACTAAACTTTCTATTTGGAGGGAATTGACCTTTGCACCTTTTGTAAATGAAAGTTTTGATGAAAGGATAACTTGCCAATTGGATTATAGGTGGTTTTTAGATATTTTCCAACTAATTTCACTTTAATTTGGGAAAAAAAAGTCTAAATATATTTTTAAAACACGCCTTATGAATTGGAATTCACCTTGGATCTCCATAGTTGACAAGACATTCAACTTTATTTACTCCACATTAATCTCCCTTTACTCCACATGGCAACCTAAATGATAGACCTAATTCGTAACACAAAAATAGATTACAATAATTTACACAACTATTTTTCAATATTGGATGTAGAAGTAGATGAAGCAAGGAATCTCAAATAGTTCTTAGATCTAAGAAATCACTTTTGTATGACCTATAATGGAGAAAAAATGACTTTTTGGTCAATCTGTTACTATAAACTATTCAGTCACTTTTGAGGATCCCAAAATATTATACAACCACATGAAAAAGTGTACTTATAAGATTGATATGATGCATCATTGATCAAGGATCACTCTTGAAAACTTATATTCTAAAAATGTTAAACATACGACTCATACCAGTAGAAAACTATCCAACTATAGAGATCGATGAAGGACAAATTACAGGCATCCAAAAGATGGTTTGACCTGATATAAAACTATTAAACCTGATTACAAAATATCTTTAGGGGTGTGATAGAGGTTTTAAAATAATTTAGGTCCAAATGATGCTTCTATGGCAAGATATGAATCAAAATTGTTTAGATGCAGCTTGCAGGCTTTCAAACAGCAAGGGACCAAGGGACGGTTTTTCCTCCAAAAAACTATATGGCCTATTCCAAATGAGAGATGATAATTATGGAACATGAACGATAGATTAATTTACCACCACTAATTTGAATCACACTCTTATAACTTGTGTATGGATCAAACTGAATAAAATCGTATGAAAGGGTGCAAAAAAATAGGTTTTCAAAAACTCTACAAGTGCACTAAAATTATTTTTACAAAGTCTAGCTTTAAAAAAATATGTTGCTTCTTTTTAAATTTGATTTAAACATCCATGGAGTACATTGGCTTCTCCTAGATTCTTCATAGGTTCAGAACATCCGGCTCTAATACCAAATATTATGGAAAAATATTATTATTATATTCCATACCATCGGTAAGTGTTTACAATCATGAATTTATAAAAATATTAGTGCCAAAAATATCCCCTATGATAGAGTAGGCATTATCTTATCCTAATATAAAATCATGCAACCTCAGAGATATAATAAGCATATTACAAAAAAAACTATAGAAACTTCAAATAAACAAACTTATTTAATAATCCTAACTACCACGAGTAATAAAACATTACTCAATTACATTTATTTTTAAATGGTGAATTAATCACCCCTTAGGCTAAACCTAATAGATTAAGTAGTTATATTTCACTACTTTTTTGTATTATATTGTATATTGAATTCGTTTTACATTAGTTTATTACCATTCTTTGCCTGTGTGCTTTAGAATAGTTTGCTTATTGCTCTTTGCCTTATTTATTACTTTGGATTTAACATAATTACTTATTACTTACACCTTGGATTGTTTGTTTATTCATTTGCCTTAAATTAGGTTATCTATTGAACTTAATAGTTTATTGCTTGTGCTTTAGCTTAGTTTCTTATGGCACATGTCTTAGTTTAGTTGTTAACTTTATTTATTTTTAATTAGTCGATGACTAACATTGTCTTGAGTTCAAGTTTTAATTGTTTACTTAGAGTTATGTTTGTTTATCAAAAAAAATTATTTTTAATTGGTTGATGGCTAAAATTTGCTTGTATCTTCCTTCCCTTGAGTTACCATAGGTTTATTACATTATGTTTACACATGAGTCTTGATTAATCATATCTTGTACTTAAGTTATGGATATTTGTATTCATTCCTACACTTAGTTTATTGCATTATATTTACACTTAATATTTAATTGACCATATCTTACACCTAATTTGTTTATATTTTCATTTAAATTAATTTTTTCTATGATTAAGATACATATTGTTATTATAGTTATTTATAACTATAATGCATAGTGTCACAATCTACAACAAAATCCAGGCCATGGATTTATCAGACAATGGTCATGGAAATATATCTTCTCTTGTTCATAATAGGCCTATCCCAAACAAATCCAAACCCATAATAACCAAATCACAATGACTATACTATGTGTTAATAAGGATGTGCATCTTTGAATCAACATATATTAAAAGTGATAACCATGAGCAAATAAATACATTCTAACATGGCATTCATTCAATAATGAAAAATGAAAGAATGTACATCACATTTGCTACCATACACATGTTTAAATAGAAATAAACATCAACACTACAAATTAATCACATCTAAGCATGGAACCTTGGCCAATCATGATAAATCAAATAACAAAGCATCACATATATATCAAAAGAACAACAGTCCATGTACAAGTCTGTAGACCAAGTATGAATGTCATATATCTCATAAAATAATGTCATATATATTATGAATATATACATATCATAGTGCCAAAATACCAAAATACCATAGAGTTATACAACATCAACTCTAACTCTGAATCCATGGGTCATGTAGGAGGTGATCTTGGTGGCTGTGGTTATTGTACTGACTAACCTGATACAATTGTACCATGTGTCTAGGTACTAGAAAGAGATGACCTAATACTATCCCTTTGTGCATCCCATACCTCAAAAGTATGAATATGTTGATCTCTTAGACTGTAGTCTCATAGGCCCATCAATAGTAGGATGCCTCATCTTTAGCCCAAAGGCTCTCTAATACCATCCTATAAAACCCTTCCTATGAGTTACCACCTCATGCCTCATCCCACTCATGGCATAGCCTCTAAACATTTATTAGGTCCTGGTCCATGGCTACCTAAATCTATGCTTATACTCGTACCATGCATGCTACCTCAGCCTTTAGAGAATCAATCTCTGATATAAGGGCCACAATATCACCATTTTTAAGGGTTACTTGGGCATGTAACTAACCCACTCTCATCTCTAGGCCCTGAATCTCACCTAGCCTGGACACAATTTCCTCTTCAAGCATGGCACTATCCCTAGTTGTTATAATTATATAATATGGCCCTATTTATCCTAGATCTACAAATGGACCTAGTATACCTGATGAGTTGGGGTCTACCATAATAGCATGTGTACCAACCCCCTCATCACCCCCATTATCCCCATCATCATCATCATCACCACCCCTATTTCTATGCCAAATATTGTCGATATTGTTGGTACCACTAATCATCTCAACCTTGGCCTCATTCTCCTCATTTATATCTATTTTATCCCTACCCTTCCCAATCTATCCACCTTGTGCTTGTCTTGGTGCTTATAATGGTGTTGTCAATCTCAGAGGACAAAATCATGCTCACTATATAACATAGGTCAAAGTCACACCTAAATCTACTGAGCCACATACATAGGCTGATGGAGTCCATGGAGCTCCCCTATAACTTCCCACAATCATGATCTTATTAACCACTAGAGTTACATGATTAATCTCCCAAGTGTTGTGTGTAAACCATCTCAATTCAATATGGACATCTTGTAGCATACTAAACTATCATTGTACTCAATCAAGTTTGTTCCTCCTCAATAATGTGGGTTTGCCTACCTATCAAGAAACAGTGAGAATTCACAAAGCTCATATATCATCTTATGGCCACTACAATTGCTATGGTAAGTAGGGGCACCAGATGAATGACTCAACCATCAATTCATCTAACATGCATCGATAGAAATATATTTCATTGCAATGTCCTTTATAGCCTACACTTATTTGAACCTATCTATATACAACAAGATCATGTGGTCCTCATACCCATCTATGGCCAACCAGATGCTTAATATCTATGTGCTCCCATCCCCAAACTTGGAGCAAGGTAGATGCACCAATACTTTGACCTCCTTGATAGGTCATGATGTGCAAGTATATGTATAATTGGGCCAATAATATTGGTCCCCAAGTAAATCTGGTAGTATCATCCATCATCACCCTAATTACTTAGCCTAAGTTCATATGAAATAACTGGCCACTCTTATCAAGAAACAATATGCCACTAATAATAGCCATAAGAACCATGACCTCTTTATCAATCAGTGTTGGTGGTGATGCATCCTCTAGGGTTAGTCATCTGGTTAAATCATCTAAAATCATTCTTTATTGTGGTATATCTATCCAAAATAACCTATATCCTCTCATAGGTATATTAAGGATATTCTAGGTATCCTCAAGCATCACATTAGCCTCCCCTATTGGTAGGTAGAATGTCAAAGTCTCTAAGTGTCACCACTCTACCAATGCACTCAAATAGGCTCAATCTACTCTGATCACAAGCATCTAAGTTATGTCTAGTAGACCCAAAATGTGAAAAAATGCCACCATGTCCTCCATCTAGATCTATGTATTCTATAAGTAGTGTGAACACCACTCACATGTTGTCAGTACTTTGAGTTGCTCTTGTAACCATCGATAGTTTCACATTAGACTACTTTCCTATCTAGTAAATATCTATCATTTTACCCCTCTATCCAAGAGGTTTGACCTATTTTTATGCCTTATCTAATGCTTATTTACCCTAATTTGCCTTAATTAGTGTTTTTTGTGAAGTTTCCATTTTCCCTTGGAACTCTAACAAAGTCATCGTTTTCATTTTGCATGAAAATGGTGATTTCCCTTATTTTAGGCTGTCATTGATTCATCATTTTCCAAGCATTTTAGGTAAAGTCACCATTTTAATTTTTCATAAAAATGGTGAATTCACCTATTTTTTTTTTAAATCACTGAAATGGAAATTTCCACTAGGTTTCGGCAATGTCATTGCTTAGTGGAAGGTGAAGTTACCATTTGACCTACCATGCAAATAGTGACTTCACCATTTTTAGTCCTAAAACTAGCATTAATTACACAATAAATGACCAAAAAACTTAAGGTGTCTTATTAGAGGTTTATCATGTGGTAGTCACCTGTGCTCCCTCACTCAGTCACTCACATGCCTCTATCCTCATCCACACGCCATTTTCCATCATTTTTCTCTCACTAGGTCAGAGCTCCAATTTGTAAATGGTTTGGGTGAAAATGAAAAACATTTACCCCAAAGGGTGAATATATATCTTGAAAATTTAATTTTTCACCCCTAGTGCCTAAAGTTCCTTCCATTCATTCTAGGACGTGTTATTTTTGACTCTATGGTCCATTTTTCACACCGTTCACTTCTACATTTCTTATTTTTTGATCAATTTTGTACCTAGATTGTGTTAGTGGGCCTTTTTGAGACTCATTTAATAACACTATTTTTTGGTTCATACCACATGCTAGTTTGAATTCGCATCTTCATATTAGTAGGTATTTTAGATCCATGTTGTTTTTCTATGCCAACTCATTGTTCATCTGTATTACAGATTTATTGCCAATTTGCCCCAAATACAACAAATTATTTCCTTTGATTAATGATCTATTCTACCTTACTGGGGCAAAACCATTTTTATTCCATGATTAATATTTCATGTTGGGTAAAATCACCACACTAATAAATAGAATCACCTTTGGGAAAATCATTATTTTGACCCATTTGCTCTACATGGGCAAACCATTATGCTATTGATTATAATCATTTTTGAGTAAATCATAATTTTAACCCCCATCATCGCTAGACGTGTCATTTCCCATTTTTGAGGTCCCATTCAATGACATTATTTTCTATTTGGTCCCTTGAGGGGGCATCCAAGGGTAATCGACCTCCCTTTGAGGTATGAACTTGTACATGTTGGCTTGTAACAACCTATGATTATCAATACATCATTTTTAAAGCATTCAAATTTTCACCATAATGTCTTTTTACTTTTTTATAAGATTTAATTGTGCCTGTGTCTTGTAATGCCTACTCAAATAGGGGAAAAATGTAGACACTCCTTTTTAGTTACTTCCATTTTTAAGTAGACATCAGACTAATTTCTACCAAACTATGCAAATTAAGCCTAAAAATCATTGGACATCCCAAATTCATCCACACATTAAACTTAGGTGCCCAATGCCCAAAATTATGTAGAATCATCCCTATTTGGGATAGTACCATGTACACAATGATAACCTCTTACAAATTTATCCTTAGTTAGGTTATGACCAAGTAAACTAATATTTTTGACTAATTAAGTAGGGCACTTAACCTAGTTCTTGAAATGACTAAAAGACAAAGAAGAATTAATTGACCAAGCAAATCAAATTAAATGCTTAAGTGAAAATTTTGTGTTTAATTAGTAAATATATAATTTCTAAAAAATATTTTTCAACAAAATATGAGGTCATGATGATGTCATCATCCTCAATGATAATAATTACAAAATATCAACATAAATGTTATAAAAATTAGAAATGTTGAGCCATGACTCCATAAATAAATAATTAAATCCTTCATTAATTACATTTGTATTTCCAACCTTAATCCTAACCTAACTACACCTAGGTTAGAGTTAGTTGAAAACCTCTAAATACAAGTGCCATGCCCATTCCTAAATAAGTTTTTTATGCATACTTACTATGCAAAATTTGTAAGAGGAGCTTCACACAACTAATTCATGCCAAGACAAAAACCAAAGTGAAAAATAGGATTTACTATGCATAAATCATTAATATTGGTAAAGACTCCATTGTCCACAAGTTGAGTACAAGCCAAATTTCATGCTAACAAGTCATTTGAATCATCAAAGAAGGTAAATGTGTTATTATGTCTTCTTGTTGACTTTTTGTCTTGTTTGTTACATTGCTCTCCCTAGGTATTAAGCTTGGAATGCTAGTTTCATTGAGTTTTTTATTTTTCACTAACAAGAAACACTAACATTGTCCACGGAATCCTATGATATAGCACCAACTTCTAGATCAGTGTTTAGGAAAATAATAATCTCAATAGGGTGGTGATTCGAGATGGTGAAAGGGAGAACCTTTAATAAGTTAAAAATTCCTCCTAATATGCTCTAAACATGTTATTATTAAAGTAAAATTTGTCAAGCCTAGAATAGACCCTCTTTTGATTGACCTGGTTATTGCACTAAGTAAACTTGATGCTTTTACTATGTCTTTTTCCTTGGTTCAGAGAATCAGAGATCTTGTGAATACACTTGAGATTAGACTAAAAAAAGAGTTCATTACCTTTCCATTCATGAGATTCACCACCTTACTTATCCTATTTCTCCTCAACCATGTTAAAATCCCCCTCCACAATCTAAAGGATGTCTTTCAAGTTAGAATCAAGCTAATTCCATAACTCAGTGTTTTCCCTATAATCATTTGGAGCATATACATTAAAAATCCAAAAACTCTAATTATCTCTTTGGATAATAATCCAAACAACTCTATGACATAGGGGTAATGCATAGTCAACCATAGACCCTCCCCACTTCAGGTTAACTAGAATTGAGGCTCCACCTTTCCCTTTGGAGTGGCACATAGAGAAAATGGAAGCATTTGGCCAAATGAAATTGAGTATAGAGTCCAGCTTAAACCCCACTATTGTAACTTCCTTAAGAAGTAAAAATTCAATATCCTCCCTTGAATTCCTAAACTATTTGATAATAGGTTTATGATTAGGGGTTTCCAGGCTCTTCATATTCCAATTGACAATATTCATTACAAAGGGAAAATTGATATACCTTTATAGATTAGAGGTGTTAGGGCCTCCTTTGTTCTAGTAAACCTTATGGAAAACTGAGGCACCTTATTCTCTTTGGTTCTCTTCATAGAATCCTCGACACCCCCTTGAGAACCTTTATATAACTTACCATCCTCTCCATTAAATAAACCTAGGAAGGGGTTTAAATTATATTCAGTTTTAAACCTTTTAGTACTACATTTAGACTTTCCATCAGGAAGGGAGATATATCTATTGGTTTTAAT
Organism: Torreya grandis; assembly: GCA_037957365.1. Lineage (NCBI taxonomy): Eukaryota > Viridiplantae > Streptophyta > Pinopsida > Cupressales > Taxaceae > Torreya > Torreya grandis. The sequence goes on from JARHVA010002453.1 coordinate 580,732, forward strand.
GGAAATTATTTCTTCATCGTATCATCAACTTTAATCACATAACTAAGGGTTGGAAAAATAACCATTAGGATCATCTCATCACTTGTACCTCCTAGTTTAAGATACAAGGGGCCAAGGGTAGGGGTATCCATAATTGGAGGGGTGGAAATTATAACAATGTGTTCATCCAAGAGTCCACCTTTGGAGGACAAAGACTCTTCACATGGATTCACTCCCTAATGATTGTGGGCCATCAATGATTCATAGATAAAAACTATCTGGTCTAGAGGTGGGGGAACCACTTCCTTACTCTCAATAGATGGAACAAAGCAACAATCATCCTCACCCACTCCAAAAGAGGGGGAAAATTTTGGATGGGGAGAAGTGTTATAATCTCCCATAAATGAAATAGGTTCATTTTCTCTAACTTTCTCACTAGAAGGTGTTTGGCCTTTACTAGGATCCAAGTCATAGTAGGGATTATTTTTTATGATAACATCATCCTCAGTATTTGAGGCAATTTTATCAAATATATCATTGTCAAGGGGTAGAGTCTTACTCTGTACATTTTCCCCCACCATTCTAGGTTTAACCAACAAAGGGCATTTTTTTAAGGTGACCATCTTTTTTATAGAAAAAATAAGCATTGAGACCTCCCATACCCTTGATGGAGCAAGTGTAGGAATCTCCTCTAATGTTGAAAAAAAGGTTTTTAGGTAAAATATTCAATAATTCTAAGGATATAAACATCTTGGCATGTATATGTTCTAGAGATTTTTTTGTAGCTTCAACTCTTAAAAGTTCACCTAAGGGTTTGAGGTCTTAAGGCAAAAAGTTCCAAAGTTGTATAGGGACATCTTCAACATCAACTTATCTTGGAGCATATTTAAAGGCAATATCATTACAATCCAACTTAGGGTTCCAAGGCACTACCTTGAACACTGACTGACCCACATTCCAAAGGGGATTACTGATTACACATCTTTACATATTATAATTTTTAAATAGAATCATAAACATTCCCTTTTGAAACATTTAAAAAATATATATATATATACCCATTTTTCCCCCACACATAATTAAGATAGTTATAAAAAAACTTCATTGAGGGTAAGGAGTTTTTATTCAAGCAAACAAAAAAAACCCAATATTCATTAAGCGAGACTCTTCCAACTGCAAATATCTATCCATAGATTCATTATGTGACAAATATAGGGTTTTTCTTGGACTAGGGGGCTTACCATATTTGCTTGGGATGTACTCATTGATTCCATCGATACCTATTTTGTAGTTGTTGATGATAAATTTTGCACCCTTTGAGTGCTTCATGACCTCCTCCTACCAAAGGATTTCTAAGAAGAGATTCTTGCCTACCTCCTCTTTCCTTTCTTCCCTACTATTAGCCAAAATTATCTACCATAGGTGAGTAACATTAAAAACTTTGGTCATAATGTTCCTAACCTTGTTGATAGTCATATGAAGTGCTTTATCTTGGTCATAATGGATCTCATGGTGATAAACCTTGTGTGGTTCTTAGAAGCTTTTAGGGTCTACTTGGATGGTCTAGTTGAAAGTGAAGTCAAATCACTTAGTCCTATTATCAAAGTCATTTAAGCTGGTCATTTATAATTTGTTTAGCAAAAATTAAGGTAGTTTTGATAAGATTAAGGTATTTCATTTGCTTTAATCTTATGGTATACTCCAATGTTGAGATGAGACTTACTAAGATAGATCAAATGTGAAGGTTTATATCATTATATAGGGTTTACTAAATCCATTTTATATGTTTTTAAGGTTATTATATGTACTTGTTTGTACATCTTGCCCAAAGTATCTTGAAATTGTTTCTCTAACATTGAAACACTCTTTGAAATTGTCTGGTCATTATTTCTAAAATTCAATCAAGATGATAATGAGAAATCATAGGTAAAAAAAGGTGTTAATGATCTTTTAATGTTACATGAGCACCATAAAATTCAAGATAAGCACCATCAATACATGGTCCATGGCTATAATAAGGTTTCTTGGTAGAATATATAGGTTTCTTGAAGAAATAAGGTGTATGGAGGTTGCTTTGAGAGTTATTCAAGCTAGACGTGGTCTCCTACCCCCTTCCAAATCCTCCCCCATGTTTCTCTAGGTTTAAATAATGTATACCAAGTTTTAAAAGTCAATATAAAGGCCAAAACATATGTCATTCTTTTATTAGGTTAAAGACCTCCTTGATAAGGTCAATAAGGCAATTTTCTTAATAATGGTTCATGAATGGAAAGGTTAGTTAGGTAAAAACATATTATTGGTAGATATGGGTCCTTATTCCCTAAATATTCCATGCATTATTTTTAGGTTATAGGTTATAAGATCTATGGTTTATGAACGATTGTTAACCAAAAAAGGTGTCAAAAACCCTTGTAAAACCCCATAGGGTCAGTTTTCTCCTTCTATAACATTGTGGGATTTAATGAATGAAAGGTAATGGTTGAAATGTGTATTTATAGATTCATATAACATTTTTAAAATCAAACTTAGGGTAGGATTCCATTGATCCAATTTGTACAATAATGTGAGCCTCATGGTTTTGGATGATTATCGGTCCAATAAGCAGGTTTTATAGTTTGAAGTATTTACACTCATCGAGATGGTTGAATATAGTTAAAATACATGTTTGAAGGCCTATTATATCTTATTAAAACCTCTCTAAGTTTTTAACAGGTTCGTAATGGTGGAGAAGAGCCTCAAAGGTGAACTCAACATGACTAAGTTAATTACCAGAATAGGAAAAGAGCTCTTCAAGCCTAAACAAAGGTCAAATACATGATGAAATAATAATTGATTGCCCAATTAGTATTAATATAACTTCACACTCTTTATAATATTCCTTAAAATCCACTTCTACTCCAAGATATCTTCTTGTAATTCCCTAACACATAGGGTCTAACATGAGATACATAGTCTTGGAGGCATGCCACAACCATGTTGCAAGGATCATACACCTTAAGTAAGGTTTTGGAACATCATAGAAAATGCATGAGAAATTCATGAGATATCAAAAAAAATGAAAATATCCATGATCATCATTGATAAAGATATTGCAATAATGTTGAATTCAGGAAAGAAAGCCTCTTTAGTCCTACAAGATACCTAAGAAGTCAGTATGGTTGTGAAAGTCTAGACTTGACGAAACCAATAGAGTGAATTGGTTTATCATAGGTTAAAAATTATATAAAATGTTACTAATATCCTTTTATATATTTTAAAACCATCACTAATCCTCTTCAAATGATCTAATCTTGAAGAAGGGAACACATACAAGTTTATATGAGGATGGTATGTAAAGGAGGCAAATCATGCATTGATGTGAGGTCTAAAGATCTTGAGAGGTGAGAGAAGTCTTCATGAGAATGGTGAAAAGGTTTGAATCCATATAAATAATTATCAGTCAATATAATTACAATATCAAGCATTTATGGGGTGATAAACTTAAAATAACACCTACAGTCAAGGGATAATTTTACATGAATATGAGGGAAAAGATGCAACTCTGAGTTTAAACATGAATACTAAGACGTGTCAAAGGTATGAGGTAAGGGATGAATATGGTGTATATATTTAATAACATCATAAATAAGGTTAAACAAACTAAAATATTTCATTTAGTGAGCAATGATAGTCAAAAAATCTAAATGTTCATTTACAAGCATGCTTGAGAACCATAAGTTCACTTCCGAAAATTGAAGAAAATATGAAATATTTACATTGGGATTAGAGTTTGGATGAAAAAAAAAGGTGTGTGAAATTAATGAGATACCCTGGGGGTATTTTTAATATGTTTTATATTGACAAGAAAGGACAAGAAAACCCCAAGTCTAATTGATAGTCCTAAATGCACACAAAATTGTGAAACTTGGCATGCTAGAGAAGTATAAGGATGATTTAAGGATAAATGACTATTATAAATTCTGAGGGGAGTTGGGGTATACCTCAATTAGGTCTTATAACACTTTTAAAATATTTAAAACTCTTATGATCTCTTTTTGTTCACTCTCAGCCTACTTAGACCTGTGGCATGACCAACCTAGGACTAGAAACTTGATTTTTGCATAACTAGAGTTTTAACCCTTAAAATTGCATGAAAACTGGTAATCTAACCTTATTTTATTTACGCTAAAATATTTTGGTGGTTTTGGATTAGTAACATATGGTGTCTGGTCTCTAGTATTGTAGGCTTGTTTTAGGCCTAATTATGAAAGATGGGTGTTGGGTTAATAGCTCTACATTGGGAATTGAACCATGAAATTTTGAATCAAGATAAATTAAGATAAAGGGTAATAAAATATGATTTTATTTTTCCTATAAGTGCTTCATATTATTCAAACCAATTATATTTGTGTCAAAATATGAATACAAAGAATAGGCCTTAAGGAGTGCAAATATGAAAATTATGAAGGAAATTGTAAAACATAGGTGGAAAGATGATTGGTTCTAGGTATTAAAAAAGTATCCAAGACAAATAAAATTAGTTAGACCCAAATAATATGACATGTCACTTCCTAATCACTCCTAAGGGGCAGTTTCAAGAGTTTAAGGATGAGTCATCAAGCAAAACAAAACACGTACACCACCTTGATCAAGTCATCATCAAATTTAGTGGACACTTGTTGAAGAAAGACTTTAGAATTGTATTTTGGTAGGTTTTCTTGTTTTTAACTTATTTCATGAGTGATTCATAGTCATCATTTGTTCTTGACACCTCTCTTCTCTCTCTCTCCCTTTTTCTTCCTATATGTATGCCTGATTTTAGCATTATAAGGGATCCTTCCACTAGGCGTATGGCATGCCCTAATATTTTGTATGCCTTTGATAAATGAGATAACTAGTTTTACTTATTCTTATGGTTGTTTTTGGTATATATATTTAATGGTTTATATGATCATTTTTAGATTGAGTTCATCTTAGTTGTTGTCTCATTCTTTTTACCTTTATGCAGTTTGATTCATTATTGCAGGTTGTAGTTAGTGTCATCATGGGTTATATGTGAATTAGAAGTGGAAGCAATCTCACCTCCTAATCCCACAATGCCTTACCTCTCTAAAAATCAATGGTTTAATATGTTCATCCTAATATAAGTGTATTTTATTGCACTCTTATAGGTCTTTGTGCACATATAAATCAGTGGTAGAGGTCACAAATTTTTTGGTGTATCACCTCCCTTCAGTTCATATTTTCTTTCTCCCTTTTCCTTGCAAGCTAATAGATTATAAATTTATCTTAAGTGATACATCAATATATGTATACCTTGTCTATAGGTTAAATCCATCCATTAGGTCACCCACAACCTAAGATTATTCCCATTTGTAACTTAGATCTAGTGGACTTGAAACAACCTCTCAATGGGTGTAAATATATAATATAATGTGTTGGCATGCTCGGTGGGACCAAGGATTTTCACCCATTTAATATTTTTTGGTAATTATATTCAATACACTATCCTTTTAAATCATTAACACAAGCATCAATAGCGATTATGAGCTCCTATCGACTGGTTTAAGCAGCCCAAGTACTTTTCTTAAAGGACAATTGATAGTTTCTCTTTTTTCTTGGCTTCATGAAGTGTGATGACTATATATGGAGGGATTACCTATTTTACACCTCCTTATCAACACTATGATGAATATTATTAGCCCTATGTTGAGCCATATCATTCCTATAATGACTATACTTGCCCCCATATTGGCCTAGTTATCAATATAAACAACCTTGCTATCAAGAGTATGATCCTTTCTCTCCTCCTAAAAAAACCATACCAACCTTACCAAACTTGAGATCGATCCTATATGCCCCCTCCCACTCTAACTCAACCTCATTGGTAGCCTATTCATCCCTCTAATCATCCTTGCCAAAATAATGTTGCCTCTAATCAACATAGTCACATTTCTACCCAGTCTATCTCAAGCTTCAAAAAAACTCTATTAAGCTATGAAAGGCATATGACAGTGCTTTATAGACAAAATGAGTATGGTCTAATTGTCCCTATTCACCTCATTGAAAATATGAGGGACTCATTATAGTTGGTTAAGGTTAAGTGGGCACCTATTATGAGAGAGAATCAACAAAGACTAACCAATGACATGTTGGATGTAGGTGGCTTAATTTAGTGTATAGAGGATAAGTATAACCAGTTAAAAGTGGTATTTAGATGATAAGATTGTTTCTTTAGTTATTCTATTCCTAGCTTAGCCATAGACCTATACTAGAGCCTTTACCACACTTTTCCATCTATTGTGTAGACCACATACATCTATAGTCAGTTCAAACATAGTCCCAGGACAAATTTATGATATCCTAACCAAATTTACCTAGTATTCTATCATGAGGAAATTAGCACCACATTTGGGACACTATAGCCACATGGTGCTAGCATCCACAATTGGGTTCTATTATCCTTTGCCCTAACTCTCCCAAATAGATACTTCTCTAACTATGTGCCCCTCTTAAATTTGACCTAAGTACTTTTTCTTATCCACACAAGTTATAGATATCTATAAATATAAGTCTATTTTACCTCTATTCACTAGATGGAAAATAAATGAAAAATCCTATTCAAACAAAAAACAAGTTGAGAAAAATTAAGGTATTTGATCCCTATTTTTCCCTACTTCTACATACTACCATCTACAACAGCCCCAAGCCCAAATTTCAAAGCTAAAGCACATTCAAAGCATCTAAGTCCACTCTCATTCTAGTATTCACTTACACTTGCATGGATCACTAGGTGGGAGAACTACATCAAGCTTGATCCCTCCTCAAAGTATTGGTATGTAGGCAACTCTCTTCATAGTGGGTTGTTGAGGATGTCCAACCTATACTAATAATAAACACACATTTTTAGCTCATTCCATACTTGTAAGGAAGATTAGGATTTGCACACTAAATTAGATTTTCTAGGCACATAGAGTTCTATATTTCATGCACGTAGGAATATGACCTAAAAATGCAAGTGCAGGTGCTCCCAAAAAATAGGAACAATCTTATAAAGAGGACACTAACACCACTTTGAGGACACTACAATAGTATGACACTATTGTCCAGGTGGGGCACTACTATCTAGTGAGCAAATAGATCTTGGGACCCTATTGATGATAGTCAAATCTATCTAGAACTCAAATTTTAGAACTTAGATCATCCATGATAGTCACTTTTCAGAAGGTCAAAGAAGGTCAAAATCCATAACAAAATAGTGCTTAATTATTGCATATTATTTAATTGATTTAGACATCTCAACCAATTAATCTAACATAAGAGTTACACTTGTGTTAAACCCTAAAAGGTTAAAATTTTTAGTGAACCTGACTTACTTTGAATATTGCTCCAAACCCTAGCTTACATTAAATCCAAATTTTTGTACAATAATTTAGGGTTACATACTTCTAATTTTTTTATATTTTTAGACAACCTAGCTAAATTAAATTAGAATCATATTAGGGTTTTAATTTATTTACATATAATTTAAATTGTTGTAAAAAACCCTATATTCTAAAAAACCCTAACCCTGGATGCACTTAGGGTTCGTATCCTTTTTTCTCCTATTTTCATTAGCTTCTATTAATTTTTTAGAATCCATATTTTAGTGGCTCTATTTTAATTTGTTTACTATATGTCATCTAAAAAATCTCTCTCTCTTCTATTAAGAAGTGTTATACTAGGTGGTAATCCTATAGAGCATATTTAGATTCCTATAATCCAATCATATAAAATGGACAAAAAACCTATTACAACTCCAACTATGAATCTCTCACACCTTGATTATGTGGAATTCAATGCTAATGTATCCAAAGATGAATAATACAACCAAGTTCAAGATGAGGTACACATTGATAATCAAAATGTTCTCCTTCCACTTAACAATAATGACATAATAATGAACAAATATGAGGTATTACAAGGCTTTAGAGATAGAATTTTGGAATAACCCCTTGATCATGCATAGATCTTACAAGCCATATTATAAATCAAGAGTAAAACAAACAATGGTCAATCTTCAATCCTCATAATTAATAATGTTATTGCTATTGTGGCATAAAATTTATCCCTGTGAAAGGATTCTTCAGGCTCTCTGACTCCTAGCCACACAATGGGATCAACCCTAGGCTATGGGTATCCTATAATGGGGTTGATCCTCCAGAAAAGGCTAGTTACTCTTGGTAGATCACCTAAACTACTTATTTTTCTTGGAAAAGGGGTAGAAGAGCTATGTAAAATGACTAAAAACATAAAAATGGGTGATACATCAGACTAAATAACACTCCTAATTGGTCAAAAAATAAATGCAAAGGCAACTCAAAGATCCTTCACTCACACAATCTCTAACACTAGCTGGTTTGCATGAATAATTATAAATAAGGCCTTCTAAACAAGGGATAAAGCATAGAAGAATGGAAAAATTCACACTTTACCTCAATTATGACTAAAACAACACAAATTTAGACCTGCAAACACCTTAAACCACCTGCAAAAGGCAAGGAATAGAGGATAATCACCAAGAAAGAATACTTCTTCACAAGGCAATCATGCACAAGCTACCCAAAACTCAAAGTGCAGTCAAAGAGATAGGAAAAATAGTTAATCTTATTGCTTCAAAGGTTTTTCTTTACAAATTTTTATAGGGTTTTTACCTTGTCAAATGAGACTATCTCTATTAGAATGAGAAGAAAAGAGCTATATATAGAAGAAGAGAAGAGAAAGAGGAGGAGAAAGATTTCAATCTTCAATAAATGCACTTTAACCATCACTTTGGACCTATAACATAGAATATGATGATTAAAACAACCCTCCATGGTGATTAGGTTTTGAGCATGCTTTTTCTACTTATCTTCTTTTATCAAAAAGGGGCTTTAAGAGCTTTAAATTTGTAATGATCTGAGTCTAGAAATCATCAGGGTTTTTACTTACAAAAACATGTGTAAAGTTTGACTGAATCTCCATCAAGGTTTTTTAGGTATGAAAGGGGAGATACTTTACAACTTTGCAACTTTACATAAGTGGGAAAACAAATATGTTTTACAACTTTGCAACTTTGCATAGGCAGGAAAATGGAGATACTTTGCAACTTTATAACATTGCATAGGTGGGAAAATGGAGATACTTTGCAACTTTGCATAGGCGGGAAAGTAGAGATACTTTTCAACTTTGTAAGGTTACAAAGTACATATAAATCCCTAGTTTTTTCTTGGGAGGGAAAGTGGATATTTATGTGCATTTTAAAACTTTGCATTTTTTTCAAAGTGCATAGAAATCTTTGGTTTCTACTTGGGAGGGAAAGCAAAGATTTAAGTGCACTTTGCAACTTTACAAAGTTGTAAAGTTCATAGAAATATTTGGTTTTCACTTGGGAGGGGAAGTGAAGATTTAAGTGTACTTTTCAACTTTGCATTTTTGTAAAGTGCACATAAATCTCCAATTTCCACTTGGGAGGGAAAACAGAGATTTAAGTTCATTTTGCAACTTTGTAAAGTTGCAAAGTACACATAAATCTTTGGTTTCCACTTGGTTCTTGGTAAAAAAAGTTCTTAGGCCATATTTAAGATTTTACTCAAGGCTCTATAGTTTTTTTATTTTGCCTATCACTTCATGCTTTCCACTGGATGGTGAATAACCTTGAAAAATGACTTGATCTAGTACTTGCGGTGTAAACCCCACTTTTAGACATTTACCTCAAAGTTTCCAAACTTACCTTAAACTTTGATAAAAGCTTCAAAATAAGGCTGAGAACATGAAGTAGGGATATAAAGCTTATCTCCTACCTTTACCATTACATCATCCACTGCAATAGGCTCTTGAGACATTTCAACTCACTATGCCAAGACCCTCCAAGATAGTGTATTGCATCATTAAGTAATGACTAGATAGAGATTAGTCATCAAGGTACAGGGTGAATTAATCGTTTTAGAGAATGGCACAGTCCATCTAGGCAAAATTTTTGGTGACCTCTTGGGATTGCATGACTATCTATGCAATAGACTAGTCATCTTAGCTTGTCGATTGGGCTTATGGAGTCATAAAAAATACTCCTTAACTAAGAATAAGTCTACCAACCTCTTAAATAAACTCTCACAATATCAAGAATGATAATAAATAAAATAACAATGTGCTCAAAGCACTTAGGTAAGGTAAACACACAATAAAAGAGTATGTGCATGAAGCACTTAGAGGAAAATAACATTTAATCTAACATATAAAATGGCTAAAAAATGATTATAATAGCAAGGATTTAGATGAATCATATTGACTGGGATGGGTAATACCTCTCCATTCAGCTTGGCAAGTTGAAAGGCATTGTGTTGTTTGCAACCTTGAATCAAGTAGGGTCCACTCCACAAACTATAAAACTTTATATGGTTGCCTTGTTTAGCCTTATTAGTGTCCCAATTTAAGACTAGATCACCTTCCTTGCTGTATATTGTAATGGTTATCTTCTAAAAATCCTTCTTGACTTGAACTTGATGTGATTCTATTGTCTTCATTGCAAGCTCTCATGTTTCTTTAAGCTCCATAATTTCTACCATTCTCACACCTATGGGTTCACTTTCCATCAACTCAAGTTCATGAGCTAGCTCCGAAGCTAGTAATTCAAGAGAGATGGGCACCTTGGCCTCTTTTTCATATATAAGGACAAATGGTGAGTTGTTGTTATGCCCTTAACCTTTGGCATGTCTAGGGATATGTGTGGCTGACTTGTGGATTACATACTTCTTTTATATTCTTATTACATTTCTCTATGTTCTTAGTTAGGTCAGCCTATGGAATAACCATGGCTAAATAGACTATATATATGAGGTATTGGTTAGTCTTTGATCATCATATTAAGTATTTTACTCTTATTACATTGTTTTGGAGGTTTCCCCCTCGAAGTGGCTCTATTATATTATCTAGTATTTTGATCTACTGTCAATTATTGATGTGAGATCTCTTATCTCTGCTTATTTTGTGTGATATATAATTATTTTATGTGGACATCTAAGTCATTTAATTACAAGTGATATCAGAGCTTTGATTTGAGAAAGTTTCTTATGGCATTTTTTTGGGATCTAGCGAGGCATAACTTCTGTGAGCGGAAAGAGCGAAAAAAACATAACTTACAATACAGGAAGAATTTATTTTTCTATGAATGTAGTATTATTTGAAACACTTTATATATATATATATATATATATATATATGTCTTTAAAAAAAAATTGTTTTTCACATTTATAGTCATTGGATTTGTCTCAACGAGATGATCATAATAGTATATTCTATCGGTACACTTTTGTGGTGCCAAAAATTTTCATCCTAATGTGTAAAATTAGTCAATGGATTCATCTTGGTGAGGTAATCACAATGGTACCATCTCTTGGTACACTTTTTTTACGAAAAAAACCCTCTTAGGGTTTGTGCATGATGGGTCCTACTACTCAAGGAAAAATGGGGGGCAAAAAACTCCTAATACTCCTTTTAGGGATGACATGGAATCTGGAACTTTAGATCTATTGATTTTTCAACTTCTGGTTCACATAATGAGCTTAGTATGGTAGGATGACTTTGTTGTATTTCAAACTAATGTTTTAGAGATGCATGGAGAGATTAATAGGGTACACTCAATTGCATCAGATCACTACATAATTGGCAACCATTTCATCTCAGTTACAGCCAAATAACCCTCCTCTTCATCACTCGGGTCCTCCTCTCAACATTAACAACTCCAATCCCAGTATGAAATAAATGTTGCTAAAATTAGACATGCATAAGTTTTATGGTAAATATCCTCTCACCTAGATGACCCAAATTGAGAATTTATTTGATTTGCATGAAAAACTGGTTCTCAAAAGGTGATAATGGTATGTTTGTATCTAGAACCTGAGCACTTCATTTGGTATCATTAGTTGTGTATTCAAAAGAAAAATAATGGGGATCTTGTTACATGGCCTATTTACACTAATGAGTTGATGGCTCATTATCAAAATAATGTCTTTTAGAACTACTTTAACCAGTTAGCCAAACTATGTCAAACAGGAATTGTGAAGGATTATATTCATCAATTTCAAAATCTATCCTTACAGGTGGAAGACATCACTAAGGAAAATTTGACTGATCTTTTTTTGTGTAGACTCAAAGATAGCTTCCAAGAGGTTTGGATGTTTAACCCATCATCTGTATTATAAGATATCCCAAGGGCATGCATGGTAGAGGAAAAAGAGATGGTCAAACAGAAAACTTTCACTACTGGTCATCATTACACCTTTCCAGCACCATCATTTCCTCTAGATTGACACCTCAAAAAATTAAGGAGAAGAGAGCCAAAGGGTTGTGTTATGGTTGTGATAGTAAATGGATCAAAGGACATTGATGTGATAAAAATAAGTTGTTTTACATAGAAGGTACCAATGAGGATGAAGATGATGAGGAAGAAATTAGTGAGGATACAGAAGGACCTAAGGAGGAATATGAAGACTCTCAACCTCCTATTTTATGTCATTCCCTTTCAGGTATTACTCCCAAAAATATTAAGGTGGTGGGTTTCCTTAATAAATAAAAGGTCATTATATTGATTGATTCTGGGAGCACACATAAATTCATCAACAGTAAGTTGGCTACTCATTTGAACTATTTCATTTATCTTGCTCTAGAATTTTAGGTCATGATTGTAGATGGTGGTACTATTAGCTATTCAAGAAAATTTCATAGTATTAAGTTGTCCATGGGAAACTACCTATTGGATTCTTCTATGTTTGTTGTTTCTATGGGTGGTGTTGACATTATTTTGGGAGTACAGTGGCTCACCACTTTGGGCATTATTGAGATGTATTTTTCAAGAATTATTCAAGGACTTTCATTCTAAGAGGACATTTAAACTAAGGGGATTAAGGGCTAAATCTATATAACTTGTTATCTCCCATCAAATGACAAATATTATCTAAAAGGGTGATAAAAGAGTTGTATCTTACTTATTTTCCATTAAAGTCCAGCCAACTCAGCCATCTACACCTCTTGATCTGCAATAAGTGATTGATGTCCATTCTGTTGTTTTTGGTGACATGCCAAAGGAATTCTACCCAATTACATGCATGATCATGCCATCAAACTTATTTCTAGTAGTACACCACCAAATATTAGGCCATACATGTATCCCTATGTCTAGAAAAGTGAATTTAAAAATATGGTACAAGAAATATTGGACACAAGAATCATTCACCATAGCCAAAGTGAATATTCTTTGCTAGTTATCATGGTGAGAAAGAAATATTACACTTGGAGGATGTGCCCTTACTATAGAGAGCTCAACAAATATACTATCAAAGATAAGTTTCCTACTCCTATCATTGATGATTTGCTAGATGAATTAAATGGTGCTCTTTATTTTACCAAGTTAGACCTGCATTTTGGGTATCATCAAATCTAGATTTGTGATGAAGACATACCCAAAACAGATTTTAGAACTCATGAGGGCCATTATGAGTTTATGGTTATGCCTTTTGGTCTAAAAAATGCAACATCCACCTTTCATAGTTTGATCAATACTATTTTTAGGCCATTTTCAAGGAAATTTGTTCTTGTATTTTTTGATGATATGCTCATTTACATTAAAATTTGGGAAGACCATTTGTAACGTGTGAAATAGGTACTCTCAATTTTGTAATAACATCAGTTGGATGCCAAACCTTCCAAATGTACTTTTGGAGCTTGTGAGGTTCAGTATTTGGGTCATATGGTTTCAAATGGAGTGAAAGTGGATCCTAAAAAAATCCAAACAATGGTGGATTGTCTAGTTCCTAAGACACTCAAGCAACTCAAAGGATTTGTGGGGCTAACTGGTTACTATCGTAGGTTTGTCAAAAATTATGATAGCATTGCAAACCCACTCACCTCTTTATTGAATAAAGACTCCTTCTAGTGGACTAATACAACTACCAGGGCATTTGAATAATTGAAACTGGCTATGTGCACCACTTGAGTGTTGACCACTCTTGATTTTTCTAAGACTTTTATGGTTGAATGTGATGCATCTAGGTATGGTATGGTTGTTGTGCTCATACAATAAGGCAGACCACTTACATTTTAAAGTCACCAATTGAAATTAAAAAATCAACTCAAACCCATCTATGAGAAGGAAATGATGGCCATTCTACATGTAATCAAACTTTGGAGACCTTATTTTATGGATTGTCACTTTTAGGTAAAGTATAATCATGATAGTCTCAAATATGTTTTGTAACAATGGTTTTCATTAGAAGAAAAACAAAAATAAGTAACTAAGATGTTAGGCTATGATTTTGAAATAATCTACAAGAAGGGAAATGAAAATGTGGTTGTAGATACACTATCTAGGAGGGATGAATAAGTTTAGGCATTGCTATGTGTCATGACCATTTGGTAGGAAAATTGGCTAGAAGAAGCAAGATTAGAATGGGAAAATTATAGTGCTACCCATGATTTGATTTAGAGTATTCATCAAGGTTTGGGTGGATTTGAAAATTTCACATGGAAGGGTAATGCATTATGGTATAAAGACAAATTATACCTATGTAATAATTCTCTTCTCAAACAAAAAATCCTTCAAGAACTTCATACAACTCCACTTGGGGGTCATTCAGGATTTTTGAAAACCTATCATAGAATCAAATAGGATTTTTTTTGGGAAGGACTCAAGGGGGATGTCCAAAAATATGTGGTTGAATGTATGATCTATCAACAAAATAAAGTTGAAACCATCAAAACCCTATATCTTTTGCAGCCTTTATCCATCCCTAGCCAGCATTGGGAAGAGGTGTCAATAGATTTCATTATAGGGTTACTAAGATCTGATGATCAAAATGTTATCATGGTCATTGTAGATCATCTCAATAAGTATGATCATTTTTATTCTTTATCAAAACCATTTTTTTCTAGTATAGTAGATTATGTTTTTATCAATACTATTCAAAAACTACATGGTACTCCTAAGATCATTATTAATGATAGAGATCCCATTTTCACTAATAATTTTTAGACGAAATTATTTGCATGTTTGGGCACCAAATTGGCTCATAGTCATCCTATCATCCTTAATCAGATAAACAAACTAAAGGCATTCAACAAATGTCTAGAAGGATATCTCCATTATTTTATTTCTAATAAATAGGATAAATGGATCCATTGGTTGCCATTTGTTAAATGGTGGTATAATACTTGTGTTCGTAGTTCTTCCAAAATGTCTCCCTTTGTAGCCTTATATGGATGCCACCCTCCATCCATCACTTTAACCTTGAAGGACCATCCTAAGATTTGTGCAATTGAGGAACATATTCACCATCAGCAAGAGGTCCTTATAAGTTTGCATGAGAATTTAGCCATGGCCTAGAATCGTATGAAGCAGCAAGCAGATCAACATAGGAGTGAGAGGCATTTTGACATTGGTGATTAGGTCTTTGTTCACTTACATCCATATAATCAGATGTCCTTGAAGCAATAGAAAAAGGATAATAACATGTCCCCTAAGTATTATGGGCCTTATTAGATCTAGTATAAAATTGGTAGTATGGCCTAGAAGTTAGATTTTATTTCATCCACTCGCATACATCTAGTATTTCATATATCATACCTGAAGAAAGTAAATGGACACAAAGTTGTTATTCAAACTGAGTTACCAAAATTGGATGAGGAAAGGATATTTAATCTTGATCCTAAGGAGATCCTTCAAATGCGTACTAAGCAACTACACTTTAGAGCGATTAAGGGGTACCTGATCAAATGGAAGAATATGCCATGTGAAGATGCCACCTAGGAGGATGAATCCTTTGTGTAGCAATATCCATAGTTGATTCAATGTTGAAGATAAAATTATTTCTAAGGGGAGGGCATGTTATGCCCTTAACCTTTAGCATGTCTAGGGATATGTGTGGCTGACTTGTGGCTTACATACCTCTTTCATATTCTTGTTACATTTATTTATATTCTTAGTTAGGTTGACCTATGAAATAACCATGTGTAAGTAGACTATATATAGGAGGTAGTGGTTAGTCTTTGATCATCATATTAAGTATTCTACTCTTATTATATTGTTTTTGAGGTTTCCCCCTTGAAGTGGATCTGCTATATTATCTAGTATTCTACTTTGTTATCAATTATTACTATGTGATCTCTTATCTATGCTTATACTATGTGATATATAATTATTCGATGTGAACATCTAAGTAATTTCATTATTATTATAAAGCTCTCTTGTCAAAATCCTTCTTAACTTGAACTTGATGTGATTATATTGTCTTCATTGTAAGTTCTCTTGTTTCTTTAATCTCCATGATTTTTTCCATTCTCACACCCATGTGTTCACTTTTCATCAACTCAAGTTCATGAGCTAGCTCTAAAGGTGGCAATTCAAGAGAGATGGGCACCATGGCCTCTCTTCCATACATAAGGACAAATGGTGAGTTGCCAATGGCATTCATGGGAGTCACCCTATCAGTGCACAAGGCTATTCCTAGCTTGGTATGCCATACACTCTGGCTCTCCTCCATGATCTTCTTGATTAAACTAATCAAGTTCTTGTTTGTTGATTAAGCCAGCCCATTGTTCTGGGGGTAGTATTTAGATGATGTTCTAAAGTAGATACCTAGCTAAGAATCCCATTCACTTGTTTTCATGCCAACAAATGCCAAGGTATAATCTAAGATTATAGTGGCTGGTACCCCAAACCTTATCACAATGATATCATAGAAATCCAACATTATTGTCTCATTAACCTCTTTTAGAGCAATAGCCTCCACCCACATGTTGAAGTAGTCAGTGGTAGTGAGTATCTACTTATGCCCTCAACTAGAAGGTGGGTTTATCATACCTATGAAGTCAAGTCCCCACTACATGAAGGGTGGTTATACCTGAAAGGCATTAAGAGGAAGGGCTACTAGTCTTTGTTTACCACTGAAAAGAGCATACTTTTGGAACTTCCTAACCCATGTGTAAGCATATTTGAAAATATTTGGCCAATATTAACTAGCCCTCATTATTTTTTTGTGGTTATCCTTGGATCAAAGTGACCTACTGTAGGTCCATCATGGAACTACTCCAAGAGTCTATTTACCTTATCAACCCCTATGCATTTGAGAAACACTCCATTAAGGTTTTTCCTGAATAATGCCCCATCAACTAGGGCATAAAGTATGGACTGAAGTCTAAAGTATCTTCTTTTAGTCCTATCTATACCTTGAGCACACTCACCTATCATTAAGAATCTAATCATATATTACATCCAATCACTGGAGGGTAGAGGTGTAGTTGCTTGAAAGCCATCTGGCATCATTAGAACAGCCTCTTTTTCTTTCTTGTAGGTCAATAACCAAGTGCTCACACAAACCTTTACCTCTCACTAACTTAGTATCCTTGATCTCAATATCATACTCCATGACTCTCATGATCCAACTAACTCTCTTCTCATTTAGATCTCTACTCAAGAAGAAATATCTCACACCTGTATGGGAGTTCATGAGATGAATCTTATTGTTTGACACCATAGGCCTAAATTTTTTTAATGATCTCACATTAGCTAGCACTTTATTTTCAATAAAAGTATACCTCTCTTCATAGCCTCAAGCCCCTGACTAGATAAATCTATTGGCTACTCAAGACCCTCCTAATTCTATTACATGAGCATATGTGATATGTTGTCCACATTAGTAAAGGTATATAGGTATGATTCTCTTAAAAAATATGGATTCAAAGGAGTTGGTGCTTGTGTAATGGCTAACCTGGTACCTTAGAAACCTACCTTGCCTTATTTTGACCAAGATAAGACGTGATTCTTATTCAACATTGTTATTATAAGATTGACTATAAGTGAAAAAATAGGCATTAATCCTCTCACAAAATTTATATTCTTGAGGAAGATTTTAAGTCCTTTCTTATGTTGAGGTAAAGACAAGGACAAGATGGCTCTTATCCTCTTAGGGTCAATGGCTAGTCCTATTTTGGATATAACATATCCCAGTATTTTGCCTTCATGAACAACAAACACACACTTTTTGGGGTTCAAGGAGATACCAAACTCCCTACACCTCTCAAAAATGAGTCTCAAATGGTTTAAATGGTCACTTTCCTCCTTGGATAAAATTTTGATATCATCCGAGTACAAAAGCACCATCCAATTAAGTAGACCCTAGACATCCATGTTTATGGCTCTTTAAAATGTGGAAGCAGTATTGGAGAGACCAAAAGACATCTTCTTGTAAGCATAAGCCCCCTACTTGGTGGTGAAGGTTTTCTTATACTGGTCTTCCTCATTGACTAACACCTAGTTGTACCCTAAATACCCATCCAAGAGAGATAAATGTTTTGAACCAACCACCATTTCGAGGAGCTACCTCATGGATGGTAAAGGATAGTGATCCTTCAAGGACACCTTATTCAAATCCCTAAAATCAACACACAATCAAATTTCACCACTTTTCTTCCTTACAGGTACCAAGTTGGTGACCCATGAAGAGTGTTTAATTGGAAAGATATTTTTTGACTCAATAAGCTTGGTCAACTCTCTTCTCATGAGTACCTCTTGGAATCGATAGGCCTCTACTTCTACCTCATAGGCTTTGCAATTGCATCTAATTTAATGGTGTGTTGAGCATGCTAGGGGTCAAAACCCCTAAGATTAGTGTAATCCTAATCAAATACATCTACAAACTCCCTACAAATTATGATGAATGAAACTTTATTATCTTGAGTATTGACCTTTCCAAGCTTGAGAAGTTTGTCTTGGAAGATGAGAACTCTATGATGGTTCTCTTCACTAGTGTACAAGCCTACCTTGTCTTTTCTCATGAAATATCCTTCATGAAAAATGCTATTAAGGGTGACCAGCCCCTTAGGGAGTTTGTTTGATTTTAATTAGAGGATTTGATCTCCATACTAATTTTGTAACTTGTTCTGATTTAAAGATGAAAACTTAGCCTCTTATTGTAAGAAGTAGGTAATTTAATTGTCATTATAAAAAAACTACCAATTAGTTTCATTATCAGGAATGGATGGTCTTAAAACCACCTTAACATGTGACTGATTTTATAATTTACTCAACTTAACTAGTATATCAAACTGGGTCCCCACTGACGCTAATTTATCTGCATGCTTGTTGTTCTCTATAAGCACACTTTGGATGTTGAAGGCTTAAAAATACTCTAATATATGCCACACCCTATGCTTGTAATATTTCATTAAGGGTTTCTTGGATGTATTTTGGCTTCTTCCTTGATTAACAATGAGTTCACTAGCTCCATATACCTACAATTGCTT